>LR751823.1:85891-132218 GCA_902729485.2 Mus minutoides | reverse complement strand
TATATATATATATATATATATATATATATATATATATATATATATATATATATATATATATATCTCACTTGCTTTTATTTGTCTTTAAGAGTATGTGATATTTTATGAGGGGATATATAATTTCCAGTAGAATATAGAGTATAAAGTGGTATATGTGATATATCACCATGTGGAAAGCCAATATCATAAACATGAATGTTCACTGCCTTTGCTATAACTCTACTGCATGAAGTGTACTTCAGTCAGCAGTCTGAAACAGCACATCTCACATAGACTTTTGTTCTTTTCCTCAGGTTCCATTTGATGTCTCCCTGCCTGCTATCTTCAGCCTCGAGAGGCTTTTTGATCTTGCAAATGGTTGTATCGTGTCAGTAGGAAGCCTTTTCAACTGGGTGGTGTCAATTATTCAATGAACATCCTTTACAGGGTAACTGTTTAGGGGGACTTCCTGTTACTCATCTTTTTGTTAGAAATAAATTTCTAAAATTTTTTAATCTCATAAATACTAATATTTCCTGTTATGTTGACCTGAAGAAGTTTCGTGATTTGGCTTGGGAAGAACATTTTAGCCTTATATGGTACATGCTTCAGAGGGGTTCTCAGCAGAGAATTATTGCACTAGCTTTGGAATTCTGTAGACCTGGCTCTATGTTGGAACTTCACCACCTGCTTGCTCTGTATCTTTAAAGAATTAGCTTCAATTCTTATGCTCTTGCTTCTTCATCTATTTCATAACACTGCTGGTATGTACTCAAGTAAGTGAAGTAGCAAAATGAGGTGTGTAGCTCAGGCTTGATGAAGTAAGAGACCATGGAGTGACATTTGACTGGTCAACTGGAAAGGGAGCAAGGCTTTTTGACTGCTCACCTAGCATCAAACAATGCCATGATGCTCATCCTTCCCAGGCTCTGACGCATGAATGGATACTTGTAAAAATAAAATAATCCAAACTAATGTGCTACCTTGTATCTGTACTCAGTTTTTAATTAGAACACATCCACCACAAGGTTCCAATGTTTGGGGATACTTGAACTCGCGTTTTCTTATGCTATTATATAATAGAGATGAAATTTTAGCAAGGAAGTTAAAAAGAAGGAAAACATTGGGCATCTGAAACCTCACCCTAAGTTTACTAGCAGTAGGAAGACTCGAGGAGAACAGAGAGAGGCATGAGAATGCATTTGGTGAATTTGCGAAGGACTTGACTACTATCTATCCAGAATGTGTCAAGTTTCGATGCAAAGGGGTGTTCACTCTAAAAAATGGACAGTGAAGTCTGCATCGGTAAGTGATAGAAAACTGTTAAGGGTGGATCAGGAGAGGAGAAACAAATTCCTTATTAAACTTAGAAGACAATGAGAAGAATCAAGCAGCAGGTTGAGTGACAACTTGGATCATAAGATCTACATATAGGGTAGAGAAGGCCATGAGAGATGAAAAGACTAACAGGAAATCATATCACAATGGAAGGAAAAAAAAACCATCGAGCTTAGGGTGAATGGCTCTACCAGATGACGACACCATCACATGAAATTTAGCTCCAGTAGAGAAGCCACGTGGATGGCAATGGCTACTCCATGTCCTTTCGTGGAGAATGGTAATTTATGAATGTCTCTGCTGTGCTAGAGAACAGGTTTCCACTTCTCAATACGAGAGGCTTAGCATGACATAAAGCTGGACCTCCAAGGGCCAAGAAAGGCCAGCACATTAGCAACGTTTTCACGCATAAAATACAACATGGCAAGCAAGTAGGGCTATTCAGTTCAACCTCTTGTTTACTTCTCACAATGCACTATGGTCTTCTTTCATCCTCTACTATTAAGCCTTTACCAGTTGGACACTTGATCCTTCTTATAAATATTAGTAAATATAACTTCATACACCAATTAAGAACCAAAGGACAATGTCTAGCACTCTATGGAGGCCATTAACATTTGCTGAGAGAATAGCCAGATGGAAAGATGCTTGTGATCCAGGCAACATGATACATAAGTAAGAGAAAGTCCTTATAAAGACACTCAGCAATCATTATCTATATCTATAATCATCTCAAACCCTAAATGCCAGAGTAAGAATACAGTCAACAACATCCAGGGCAATATGGCACCACCGGAACCCAACTACTCCATGACAGCAAGACCTGAATATTCCAAGACAGCTGAAGCACAAGGAAACAGACTCCCTTAAACAGGGAGTCCAGGAAGTCACCAGTATCTCCATCACCATTTATCTGCAATGGAAGGGGAGCCATTGCCTGCAGCTAAGGCATTGGTAATAGAAGCCAAGAGTTTCCTGTATCTGGCTTATTCCTCAAAGGAACTGATGCTAAACATCGCTTCCATCGTTGCTTACCCTTTCTGGGCCATTACCCATGCCTAACACTGGCTTAGTTGTTACTACATAGGACTTGCATCCCTTTGTCTTCACAAAATGACCATGATTCACACTGTCTTACTGAGTCCACATTACAGAAGATGAAACAGAATTATGAGGCACCTGTCCAGTGATTAGGGTCGCTGATTTAGAGTTGCAGCCAGAATTTGAATCCAGCTGGGAGAATCTGAACTCTTAGGGTTAAGTGGGGTAGCTCCTACTCTTGCTCCTACACTCTGGGACCTTTGTAAGTCAAGAGGAAGTGATACATAGCTGAGCCTCACGTTAAAATTAGACCATGTGCTTTAGGAATAGATAGCTTTAAAGTGATCTGTAGACCCAGATGAGTGGATGCTCTAAGAAATATGGAGATGATCTGAGAGAATGTTATCCATGTAGGTATGCTGACTGACTGAGAGGAAGACGATATGTCCCTTCCAACCACTGCAGCTAATGCTGAATTTCAGTGTGCTTGAAAAGCTGTCCTTTCCCTTTCTGTTGTTTACAGATGCCATTCTTCTCAGATGCTGTTTTGCTTGAGCAACACACTATCTATAGCATGCCAGACCCTATAGTACAGTTTCCTCCATTTTAAGCCACCGTTCTGGAAACCCTCTACATCCTCTAAAATAAGAATGACACTCCCTGATAAAGCTGGAACTGTCTGTGCCAGGCACGGAGGAGGAAATGAAGAACTGGGCTGAAGCACAAACAAAACCAACCAACAAAAATTCAAACTTTACCAGCATGAAGAATGTGTGGATTTCCAGAAATGCTTTGCGATATCACTTTCAAGACCAAATTAAAACTTTTGCAATTGCTTTTATCTTTTAAAAGCCATCTACAGTAAATACTTGCCCGCAGACACCTGCAATGGTTTCCACTTGTTTTAATGATAACAGAGACAGCAGGAAGCAAACGGAGAGAGGGAGAAAAAAAAAAAAGTAAAACCAGGGGAAAGAAGCCCAGGAAGGGGAGCCATTGCCGGCAGCTAAGGTATTGGTAATAGAAGCCAAGAGTTTCCTGTACCTGGCTTATTCCTCAAAGGAACGGATGCTGAACGCGTCTGTCTGCCAGCCATTCGGATGCTCAAGGGCAGTTGTGTGGCTCGCTGCACACAGGGCACCTACACAAGGGTGTGATGCTGACATCACAAATGCCTGAGCAACAGAATGTGAAACATTTGTGACCAAGTTATGGAAATGAGCATCAACCTACAGCCACCCCCCCTCCCCCCTCCCAAAAATTGAAGGGCTGCAAACGACATAGCTATATATTAGCGGTGTCAAATTATACAGCATTTAAAGTTAAGTATAGTGCCACAGTATTTATTGGTGCATGCATACATACTAAGTTTTGAAACACGAGTTAATGGTTGGCAGCAAATTCCAGCTGTTGCCTCTTGTTGGACAGAGAAGGAGAGAAAATAAGCTTTAGGGAGAATTCTTAAGAGGTTTTGCTTGTGTTTTTAATTTTCTTTCTTTGAGCCAAATATTTGTTATGTAAGTCTCTCAGGTTTTTTGCATGCATATGTTTCATAAATTAAAAAAAGAAAACAAACGAATAAAAAAAGTCCTCTCTTTCCTCCCTCATCTTTCTGGTTGGCAAGCTTGGGGCAGTCACTGTCTCCCGTACCTGTCAACAACAACTAAACACAAGCTGTGATTCTGGTCACACACGTGGCTACAATTCAGTGCTTCACAGAGCTGGTTACATTCATCTTCGGTTTTAATGACAACTAAAAATCATTTGAAAACTCGTGTTCATTTATATCAATATGCTCACTTTCAGAAAATCAATCTGTGAAAATATTAATTTTTAATATCAAGTAGCAGAGCCTTAATAAACATTTGATTCAGTGGAGGCAGTGTTCCCTGTGTAATTCCTATCAGTTATATGTCCCCTTGTTATATTTTAAATGATGTGATTTTCCAGAATTAGATCTGTGTCAAACCTTTTCCATGACTTGCCTGTTGTATAAAATCAGTAAAGTCAATCTAACATTCATACTTTCAACGTTTCAAATATTTATAAAGAAGTTTCTCTTTAACATAGACTTGCTTTCAGTTTTTTTTTAAAGACTTATTTATTTCTTGTTTATATGAGTACATTGCAGCTGTCTTCAGACACACACTAGAAGAGTGCATCAGATCCCATTATGGATGGTTGTGAGCCACCATGTGGTAGCTGGGAATTGAACTCAGGACCTCTAGGAAGAGCAGTCATTGCTCTTAACCACTGAGCCATCTCTCCAGCTCTTGTTTTCTCATCAGTAATGACTTACTCATGAGTTGCAATTCTGACACTAAGAATTCTAATGACACCCATTTTTTTTCTTGTCATAAACATATGCATGTTAGAGAGGGATACTTGAGGGGGAAAGCTGGGTTAAGGGGCACAGGAGTTTTATTCCAAGTACATTGGGACTTTGGAGACAGACAGAGTTAATTGCAGTGGCAAATGAATGGCACTTGCTGCCCTCTGATACCCTCGCATGCTTCAGATCTCAACTTTAACTATTTTGTGTTCAATTGCTCAATGAGCGGATCTGGACCGAGAGCCTGTTTCAATTCATGCATACAGCTTTGAACCCTCCTTTTGAACCGTCCACACTGCGGAAACTCAAGAGATTTCATGAGTATCCCAGGATTTCTAGTCTACTAATTTTCCTTTTTCTTTTTTTTCTTTTTTTTTTTTTTTTTTTTTTTTGAGACAGGGTTTTTCTTTATAGCCTTGGCCGTCCTGGAACTCACTTTGTAGACCTGCATACAGCTTTGAACCCTCCTTTTGAACCATCCACACTGCGGAAACTCAAGAGATTTCATGAGTATCCCAGGATTTCTAGTCTCCTAATTTTCCTTTTTCTTTTTTTTCTTTCTTTCTTTTTTTTTTTTTTTTGAGACAGGGTTTCTCTTTATAGCCTTGGCTGTCCTGGAACTCACTTTGTAGACCAGGCTGGCCTCGAAGTCAGAAATCCACCTGCTTCTGCCTCCCGAGTGCTGGGATTAAAGGCGTGCGCCACCAAGCCCGGCTTCTCCTAATTTTCCTAATTCAATTCTCTTCCTTGAGATTCACAGGAACATCTTGGACTGACTTCTCATCATTATAAAATGTAATTCAAAACTCATAGAATTTGTAAAATATTGAAAAGTAGAATGAAAAAAATAGTTAGCCAAAGTCTACTATTGTGTAATAACCAATGTTAATATTAAAAAAATATTTCATCAAATTTGTCTAATTATCCTCCTACTAGACAAAGATAAAGAGTTCAAACTATGGTCAGACTCAAGATATAAGGCAACCATCTGTATTCCTTAAGCATAACATAGATGGGCCTTTTTGGAGCTTATTGGCCAGGAAAGTGCTCAAGTTGGGAGTGTTTAGATTTGGTGGTTTGGATGAAATGCCATAAAATAATGAAGATATAATTAGGTCCAAAAGAATTGTCCAGGATTGTTCTCTTCAGTAATAGAATGGTACAACATAAAGACAAGAAGTGAGATCTTATGTTTGTCCTTTAGAGGCTGGCCAGTCACTCTCCTTTCCTCACATAATTTAATGTCTCCCTGACAAACTTTGCTCATTGATTCAAACATGCACTTGTTAGTTTGAAAGCTCCCCATCTACCCCACCCATTGGATAGATTTAATTCACTCTGTGAATTTTGCTACCTAGGCAAATGCCTTTTCTCACTCCTTTTAATTATAAAAAATATGCCCAAACACTCACTGTATTCCAAGGACAATGCACACAGTGAATGGCCATTCCTTCCTTCAGTAATACATCTGATCCAGCAATCTTACTTCTGTAGATATATCCAGAGAAAATAGAAATCAGTATATTAAAGAGGCATCTGCGCTTGGATTTTAATTTCAATGTTGTTCACAGATATAAAAACAAGGGTCCATTACCCACTGAATGAGTAAAGAGAACCCCCAAATCACAATAGTCTACTACTAAAACTTAAAAAAAGAAGGAACCTTGTTCCTTTTGACTTCATGGCTAAAGCTAGAAGTTATTATGTTAAATGAAATAAGCCAGTCAGAGGAAGACAAATATCATAGGGCCTCACATCTAGGCTTTTATAGAGTTGAACTCACTGGATAAACTCACTGGATGGCATATACTGGGGACCAGGGAGGGATGGTTGGAGACATGTTGTTGAAAACATACAAAATTTCATTTAGATAGGAAGAATAAGTTTAAGAAATATATTGTACAAATTAGTGTCTGCAGTTAGCCACAATATATGTAGTATTAAAAAACAAATGATTTTCAATCTTCTCACCACAAAACATGTACAAAATTATATATGTTTATTAGCTTGGCTTAGTCATTTGAAATCCATATTTCATGCATGATACAAACACATATAGATAAATTGGTAATTGAGAGAGATTCTATATGTATAAGAGAGAAATCGTTTTGAATGTGTTAATTATGTTTTTTTCAAAGCTTACATCTAATGGCCCCAATTCCTTGGCCTAGGCATCTCTCATACCACACTGTCTCTATCACTTCTTTTCTAGTGCTTCCATGAAACATACACACATGCTCTTATCAGACACATTCAGATTTGTACAGGCTGATTATCATATCTACTTGTGCTCAAGGAGCAAGCTAGGCAAAGCTTGGGGAAGAAGATAAGTTGTATCTCCACTTTGTAAAGAGGTCCTTCATTAATGTTAGATTTTCATTTCTTTGACTACTACAGCTTTATGGTTTTCTTTTTTGGCTTTTATTTTGGCATATTGCACTATTTTCTACCTTCATTACCTCTTCAGGATGTTTGCTCACTAGAAAAAAAAAAGACTTATTTTATTTATGTATGTGTGTGCACATGTATGTTCAGGTGGCTATGGGGTGTATGACAAAACGTTTCCTGGGAAAAGACAAGATGCATATCTGTTCACCCCAGATAGGGAACCCACACAATACCAAAATACAGATAACACTGAACCCCAGATAGGGAACCCACACAATACCAAAATACTGATAACACTGAACCCCAGATAGGGAACCCACACAATACCAAAATACAGATAACACTGAACCCCAGATAGGGAACCCACACAATACCAAAATACTGATAACACTGAACCCCAGATAGGGAAACCACACAATACCAAAATACTGATAACACTGAACCCCAGATAGGGAACTCACAACAATACCAAAATACAGATAACACTGAACCCCAGATAGGGAACTCACACAATACCAAAATACAGATAACACTGAACCCCAGATAGGGAACTCACACAATACCAAAATACAGATAACACTGAACCCCAGTTAGGGAACCCACACAATACCAAAATACAGATAACACTGAACCCCAGATAGGGAACCCACACAATACCAAAATACAGATAACACTGAGAGGTCCAAAAACCTCCGGAATAAAAATTCCGATTCCCTGGGAAGCATACTGGACTCCTTGGAGACACTGACAATAGACCTTTAGTCAATGAGGCTCGGACTAAGGGAGGATAAGTCTGGAGCTGAGTCAGCACCTGGAACACTTAGCTAGAGGAGATAACAAGGACAGAACAGAGCTGGTTCTAAAATTCTTCAAGGTCTTATTAAATATAAAGAAACTAGCATAGCAGCCAATCAAAATTGTTCCAATGTTCTTGCTTTGCCCCTACCAATCATATTAGAGGTTACATAGCCCTTCTGGAAAATTCTTCTAGCCCTGAATTAAAGGGGTCCTGCAAGCTCCTTGCGTCATAGTCATTTTGATGAATGGTTGACCCCTACCTACTGATAATAAACACTCATTGCCTTTGCATACTATTTGAGTCTTGGGTCTTCCTTCAGCGATTCTTGAACCAGCTTGGTGAACCAATGAGTTTTATTGGGGTTACTTACAGGAACAGGAATGACTCACAGACAAGTGCATCACCAAAGTCTACCCCTGCATGTGTGACAGCTTATCACAAAAACTGGGAAATATGGAGCACATTGCACAGCCTGCAGGTAGCTTACCAGATAGGAACTGATTAAATCTCTTTCCAAGTGACTCTGATATAAGCCTCCTCTAGGCAGCTCTACTGGTCTCAGAGTCTTCCTTGCAGCCTTTGCTCTTTGGAGAGGGGAATCTTCATCACAGTTTATCTCTACTTACTAAGACTGGGAGTGGGGGTCTAATGAATCTGTTCAGTTTCAGGGACTTCCTGAAGCTATTTTGAGTTGTTTACCTCTCTGCTTAAGGAGCTACCCTGTAGAATAGAATGTATCAATCTTAGAGGAAACTTTAAAAATATGGAGACCAGAAAGGGGTGCCAGATTCTTTGGTTGGAAAGTTGCCAGTAATTCCGAGCCCACTGATATAGGAGCTAGGATCCAAACTTTGATTACCTCATAGAGCAGTAAACATGCTTAACTGCTGAGCCATTTCTCCAGCCTCTCGCTCTTCATTTTGATTCATTTGTATGTTCATCTTTTTTCTTAACTCCAAAGATCCCTCAACACCAAGGTTATTAACCCTCTAAAAAGTAGCTGGTTGGGTTTGTTTTGTCAGGTTCTCGACCTTTGTATATAGTTCAGTGTTTCTTATTTTTTACAGGATGGCAGTTAAACAGAAATCTGGGGGCCATTTTGTTATTTATAGTCAGAGTTGTTTAATCGGGGCTATTATGGGACCTTAGATGTGTGGATTCACTACAAGGATAAGATTAATTTAGTTCAGAAAAGAAAAATCAGACATAAAAATCAATACAGGTAGGGAAGCAGTATAAACTGAGTGAGCTAGGAACTCCGTGCTTTATTGTGTATTTAGTTAGTGAGATGGTTGGGTTTTGTTGTTGTCTTGTTTTCTTTCTTTCTTTTTAATGACATCATTTACTTGGCATTCACTAGGGTTAGCACAAATTAGGGAGTAGGTGATCATATGGGTTACGCAAACAAGCCAATTCATCACAAGCAAGATGGATGGCACTGTGAGAGAAAAACAGACATCATTCTTAGAGCATGCATGAGAATTCTGAATCTCAACACTAATCCCCCAAAAGGATTTCCCATGAGTCCTTACAACATCATATCATAAAGAAACACACCTTCAGCCGTAGCCTACAGCAAAATGCAGCATCTTTCCCAGATCAGTTCAAGGGTTTCAGACTCCTTTCCAAAGGATGTGTGTATTTTAATTTTGGAAAATAATATTTGCTGCTTCTTGAAGAGTTTACGACAGGAAGCATGCAGCAAGGGAGGGCTGTCAAGGGAAGGAGTATGTTCTTATTGATCCTTAAAAAAAGTTTCGTTTCCTATGAGAGAAAATACTTCAATGTGGTCTTTGATTTAGAGCAGTTTCACTGGTTAAAATGCTTTTCAAATGTATGTGGGTTGACCCCAGAGAAGCGCGTGGGATGGCTATTTTGCAAGACTTCAAAGGCTGATGTTTTGAGCAGCTCAGTGTAAGTGGGATTAGTCTTGGCCCTGAATTTGGGATAAGTGCATAGACAGGTAGCAGGGCAGCAACCCCAGATATACAAAAACCTTGAGTTCTGCCTGAGGGAGAGGGACTATGTCAAAATTTGAGGCAGAGAAAGAAACGGCTCCTGAGATGCAGAATGCAGACACTATTCTAGCCAACTCCTCAGTTAGGACTTCTGATTGGGAAGAAGTATTTTTTTTTCTGACTTGAAAATATTTTTAGCTGATCTGATGTTAAGAAGATATCAAAAACACATGTTTAAGAGAACCACACAGGTGGGCCATTCAGTCCATTTCTAAATTACATGTTTATATCCACTTTGAGTCTTCAGGAAACTAGCATGGGGCTAGAGAGACCTCACAGCAGTTAGGATCACTTGTTGCTTGTCCCGAGAATGAGTTTGATTCCCAGCCTCCATGTCGAGTGGCTAAAAAGTCCCTTGAACTCCAGTTCCAGGGGAGCCCCTATCTTCTTCTGCCATCTTGTATTGGTAATCACCCACAATCACACAAACAGTCACATAAATACAAAGAAAATCTTGTTTAGTTTTTTAAAGAAATAGGCAGTCTATACTTGAACAACAGGATAACATGGTGGGTAGGAGAGACAGCTCTGACATCAGGTGGTTGGGATTAGACTTGCAGATTTTCTACTTACGAATGAGCTATGTGTGTATGTACACGCATATACATGTGTGAACATATAGAGAGGTTAGAGAAAAATAATGGGTTATCTTCCTCAGTTGCTCTTCACCTTATCTTTTTTAAACACTCACCGAACCTTGGCCATTGGGTTTCAAGGCTCTGCCTTTCTCTGCTTGCCTCTCACTTGGGATATAGACCTATATGACAACCCCTGACTCTCTATTTTTGTGGTAGTGATTGGAGGTTAGATTCCATAGCAAGCACTTGATCAGCTGTGTCATATACCTGGCTGTTGGGCAAGTTTTATTCCCAACTTTCCTGCACTCCAGCTTTGTCATATGCTAAGTGTGGGATATTGCACCTAGAAAAAGTGTCTGGCACATTGGATGCTCACTAACAGTTATCTCTTATTATTACTGCATTCCTCTCCACTCTTTATGTACACCTTCCGGTGATGCCTAGTTATGCCAATAAGAGCAAAGGGGTTTGTTTTGCATATACATATATACATATATACATATATACATATATACATATATACATATATACATATATACATATATACATATATACATATATACATATATACATATATACATATATACATATATACATATATACATATATACATATATACATATATACATATATACATATATACATATATACATATATACATATATACATATACACATATATACATATATACATATACACATATATACATATACACATATACACATATACACACACACACACACACACACACACACACACACACACACACACACACATATATATATATATATATATATATATATATATATATATATATATGTATATATATATGCTCAGTTCTACTTACAGCAGGGTCGATTCTATAGAATTCCCATCTGCCAGTAACACCTCGAAACTCTAGACCATAAAACAGGGCAAGCAATTATAAAATCAGAATTAAAATAATTATTCAGAGCCATCGAGGGGGATGACTGAACAAGCAGAGCCTGGAGGAAGCATGATCCTTGAAGTCTGGGAACAAACTAAGTGAGATCCATATTTATCAGCTCTCCGAGGACCTTCCTTCTTGTCTCGTGAAGTGCAGTTGTGTGCTGTGTAATGACAGAGGTGCATGCAGAGCAATGCATTGTTAGGCGGTTTCATCATGCCCTCATATTATAGGTGAGTTTACAGAAGCCTGGATGTTACAGCCTACCCCACACACAGGACATATAATTGGATTTGCTCTATTCTCAAAAAACAGAAAGCAATAGGTATGTCTACACAACTGTCCTCACACACATAGGAGTCATGTATAGTGTCATCAGTTTACAATGACTCCTGTATCACCAAGCAATAGGAATTTCTCAGTGTCCTCATAGTCTTATGTGGTTGCTATGGTATATAATTGAACAGGCATCAGGAATATGGCTCTACAAAAGAGAGGGAGTCAGGAAGAGGGAAAGTAGTTGGACTGAAGGTCCAGTCCTGTCTGCGCAGAATCAGGACCCTCCCTGCTGAAAGAGACGACCTGGAATCATACAAACCGGTGAACAAATTGTACTCAAATTATTGCTTGATGACCACACTGCACAGCACCTGCCGAGCCTGTAGGGAGCTCAAGGACAAGCGATGGCTGTAAGAACTGGGCAGATGTGGGCCTGTGTACCAGAGGCTTTCCGTGGAGATCTCTGGCCTGGCCTGGTGCTAGAGTTCCGGGGAAGGGAAGCGAGTGTGGGCAGGGTGAGGAAGGAGGTCACTTACTCCCCTTCTGCTGCTGAGGTTGGCTCCACTTCCGTCTCTGCCGTGCCTTCCAGATTACTTGGCTACTCCGTGCAGCCCTGCACAGAGTCAGGTCAGGCTGGGCCAACTAAAGTCTGTCTGGTGAGGAGAGCAGCGGAGCTTCAGGCAGCTTTCAGTAGAGCAGACCACTTCCCAAGTGTTACAGTTCTTTAGACAGAAGGCTCAGACAACGGAGTAGTTCTTGCACACCTTTTTATCCTTCCAGATAGGATTCTTATATACAGTTTTGGGGTGGGTAAGGGTCTGACAACAGATACTTCTCATTGGTTTGGTCTGAGAGCGTTGGGGAAACCTTAATTGCATGTGAGAGGGCTGCTCCTACGGGACTGATGGCCACATGCCTGTCTGCTAGGGATGGGGGTGGGGGGAGACTGTGGGAGGCTGTAGCTAGGTGACAGGAGCCAGGGACCCAGGAGGCATGGCCAGACACCTGCTGTCCAATGCAGGTGGGGAATCACCACCCACTGGGTCACCGGGGTTCCAGACCTTTGCTTGACTGGGGACCAGGCTGTTTGTGCACAGCCCACCACCCCACAGGCAGAGATTTCAGCAGATGCTGCAAAGAAAGTTCTAGAAAATCAAAGTTTCCATTTCATGGCAAGGCAAGTGAAAAAGCCCTACTGAGTTTCTTGTGCTCTTCATTGAAACCTAGGAGCTAGGACTGCAACTGAGAACTAAGGACAATGCAAAACTAAGCCAACACCATCAAACCTCCCCCAGAGGGACATGATTTGACAGTCATTTAACGCAGTGCTCAAACCAAACCCAGTGCTCTTCACAGGAAAGCAATATGTCTCCTGCAGTTTAGTACTCCTGTTGTGAAATACGAAATTAAAAACAACTGTATGTAGAAGCAACAAGAAAAGTGTTATTCATGGCTAGTGGGGGGTACGGGGCAAAGAGTTCCTCAGCAATCCCAGACAACAGAATCAGGATAGTAAGTCTTTTAAATTACAATGATGCATGTGTACCATCTATTGGAAAAAATTGATATAGGGATGAAAAGCAGAGTTTTGTCACAGGAGATCGGGAAATGAAAAAGAACTCAGTAATGCAAATCCTGTACTGAAAACTTCACCTGAAAGTGAAAATTTATTGAATGAACTTTAAAAGCCAACAAACACTGTGAGAAGAGGACAGTGCCCTTGAAACAAATTAATTATTACTTGGCCCAGGGAATGAGACTATTAGGAGGTGTGGCCTTGTTCGAGGAAGTGTGTCACCGAGCAGGTGGGAAGAGAGAGCTGCCTCTTTGCTGCCTGAGGATGCCAATCTTCTCCTGTTTCCATTCGGAACAAAATGGAGAACTCTCAGCTCCTTTCATGCCATGTCTGCCTGGATGCTGCCATGCTCTAGCCTTGATGATAATGGGCTAAACTTCTGAACCTGTGAGCCAACCGCCATTATATGTTGTCCTTTATAAGACTTGCCTTGCTCATGGTGTCTCTTCACCACAAAGGAAACCCAAACCAAAACAGTTATCTACTTGAGGAGAGACAAAATAATTATCCTTAATAATTGCAAGCCATGCAGGATAATCAGTCACGACACATGCCTTTAATCCCAGCACTTAGAAGTCAGAGGTAGGTGAATATCTGTGAGTTCAAGGTCAGCCTCATCTACAAAGTAAGTTTCAGGATAACCAAGACTGATACACTGTATTTAAAAACAAACCAACAAAAATATTTAAATTAAGGTCATGTTGTGGTGGTACACATCTGTGGTGGTACACTCAAGGGGCAGAGGCAGAGGCAGATGAATCTCTGAGTTCGAAGCCAGCCTGATCTACAGAATAAGTGCCAGGATAGTCAGGGCTACAAAGAGAAACCATGTCTCAAAACAACAAAAACAAAAACAAAGAAAATGTTTTTAAAAAAATTGCAAGCCATGGCAGCTTATATAACTACATCAAACGAAACCACAGTGTTTGTTGGTTTTATGTATATGTATGTGTGTTTATAGGTGGACATGTGTTTGTGTATGTGCACACACTTAGCCTAAAAGTCATCTTCAAGTGTCATTCTTTAGAAGCCATCTACACAAATATCTCACTGGGTCCTGATAAGACTAGACTGACTGGTTAGTGAACCTCAGAGATATGACTGCCTTCACTCTTTACAATGGTAGGATTTTCACAAGTATATGAAATTGAAGCCCTAGAAAGAAAGATAGGAAGATAAAAAAGTTATTTCAAAATATGATAAAACCTCAGAAAGGCAAATATTATGTTCTTCCTTTCATGTGGAATCTAGGTTTTAAAAAGACATGAAGGAAGGTGTTATTTCAACAGAAGTAGGGATCATTTGGAACGGGCAAAGGAAACAAGAATGTGACAGAGGGTGAATCATCAAGCTCATTATATACATATAAAAAATGCCATAATGACACTCATTTCCTAAAATATACAGCAATAACCATAAATTATAAATGATAATGGTAAAACCTTTTCTCAGTTGGATTTACAACATTAAACACACTCAGATTTGGGAATTCTAAATGAACGCCACAGAAGACAAAAAAAAGACAAAAAAAAAAGACAAAAAAAAAAAACCAACCTAAATCACAATGTAGCTTCTGCAAACAAAGGAAAAAAATTCTAAACTCCAAAGAAAGTGCCAAGAACCACCCTGACCTTGGAGAGGAGTTCTGAGAGAAGGGGTGTCTGGAAGCAGTGAAAACAAAGGATGTGAAGTCAAATTATGGTAGTCTATGTTCTTCTCAAGACAGCTTTCTAGATTGCTCTCTGTGTTCTGCTCTCTCAATACATCTTTCTGTTGCTATTCTAAAATTTCTCTGGATAGCTCATCTCTTGATGATCAAAAGCCCAGTCTTTTATTTACATATCAATTCAGTCATTACCCCAGGTTCCCTTTTGGCTATCTCATGAATCAGCATTCCAAGACCCTGGCCCCTTGATTCTTAGAAAGAGACAGCAAACACAATCACAGACAATAAGATAGCTGGGTGGGATCCTGCACTGAAATTACCTTTCTGACCATGCCTGAACATAAATTAGTTCTGTCCCAGGCTGACCTTGAACTCAGGAATCCACCTGTCTTGTAAGTATAAGCAAAAAAATTAGCTGGGTGGGATCTTGCCTTGTAATCACCACTCCCTAAATCTCTTTGTCTCCTTCCATAGTATCTTTATGACAGGTTGGCATATAGAGCACCTGCCTCTGTTCCTTTAGATCTGTGAAGCTCCTTATATAATTCATATTGCATGCTTAAGTTTTGCATAATTGAGAAATTATATATTTTTGAACTCATGTTCTCAGCATTCTTTCCCACAGCCTTAAGGGCTGTCCTGAAGGTCTTAGCATTGACCATTTGGCTGAGACATAGACACACCCTCATTTCCCAGACTCTTGCTGTCTCTGATTATCACCGAGTGATTAACCTTGGCACAGGGAACATTCCTTGAATGAGAAATGTGAAAATTTGTATGCTATTATACATACAAGTCTTACACTCACAGCAACTATCAACACTTATGCAGGCCCATTCCTGCTGGCTCTGTTCCAGGGGCAAGAACTATGTAATGCTGTCCCTTACATGGCTGTGCTAGACTCAGCAAGAAACGACTCATTACAAAACTCCAAGAATAAGAATGATAAGAATGAAAGCCAACTTCTCATCGGAAACATTCAAAGCTAAATGATAGTGAGTTTTATAAAAGTGTGGGTAAAAACACTTGCTATTCAAGCCTGATGGTCTGAGTTAGGTAGATCCCATGGACCTATGTAAATAAAGGTGGGCAGAGAGAATGGACTTCACAAAGTTTTCCTCTGACCTCACTTATGCACCATGGTATGTGTGTACCACTCCCCCTCACCCCATATATATATATATATATATATATATATATATATATATATATATATATATATATATATATATATTTACTGGATATATATATATCCAGTAAGTCAATAAATCAGCTGACTTAGTTTAGATAACTCACACCAGATTTATAGTCAAGCATGTCACTAATTATATTAGATGTAAATAGACCAAAGTTCTGATGCTTTATTATAGCCAAGTATTATACCAGGAGTTGGGGGTCTGAAGCAAGAGTATTATTGTGAATTTAGGGCTAGCCTGAGATGCATAGTGTATTCCATGGTAGCCTGAAATACAACCTCTCTTTAACCTCTCCTTCCACTCCCCCCAAAAGCAGAAATTGTATGCACTAACAGGTTGAAAACAAAGGATAGATACCATGCAGACACTGAGCCCGAGAAAGCTGCTGTGGCTCTCTTAATAATAAGGTGGGTTTTATGTATTTTTTGCTTATTTTTGTGGTGTCCCTTCTCCACCAACATGGTTGGTGCAATGACCAGAACTGTGCCGTGCTGCACCCAATGGCATCCATTGTGTTGTTAACTAGGCTAAGAGATAGCCCGGCTTCCCCCTGCGGCCAGGTTCTGCAAGTCTCCTAGGTCACCCGGCTCCGCCCAGCTTACCAGAGGCCCACCTACGACCAGCCCACCTGTGCAACCTACGAGATGTCAGGAGACTTCCGGGTTCCCGCCAAACGCCTGCGCAGAAGACTGGGGGCGGGGCTTCCCTTCCTTTATCCCCAAATGCTTGTCCACCATTAAACAGTCGTCCTAAGCAGAAGCAACCATGTAGCCTCGGAGTTCTTCTTTCTTCCCCCTCTCCCTTAGTTTCATTTCAGCTTCGGGCCAATCCTCCAGGAACCCAGTCCACTGCGGGCAGTGGACTCCAACATATTTTTATTTGTATCTGTGGTTGATTGAACGAAGAAAATAGTACCCACGGGCCCACAGAGATAGGCACTATTATGATGTATGGCCTTGTTGGAGTAGGTGTGGACTTGTAGGAAGTATGTTACTGGGGGAGGGCTTGTAGATCTCAGCCACTCAAACCAGGCTCAATATGTCTTTCTCTTCCTGCTACCTACAGGTCCAGATATAGAACTCTTGGCCCCTCCAGCACCATGTCTGCCATGCTTTCCACCATGACAAAAATGGACTAAAGCTCTGAAACTTTAAGTCAGTCCCAATGAAATGTTTTCCTTTATAAAAGTTGCCATCTATGGCTGTGATGTCTCTTCACAGCAATAGAAACCCTAACTAAGACAGTGTCTATGTCTGTGTCAGTTCATGCATGTGTGTGTGGGTGAGTATGTACGTGTATAAGTGTTTCTGTGCAAGTATGTGTGTGCACATAACCACACAGAGGGCAGAAGTAGGTATGAAGAGTTTTCTATCACCGTCTCCTATTCCTTTGAGACAGAGTCTCCCCTTGAATCTGGGACTCATATTTCCTCAGCTCCATTGGAATACAAAAATCCCAGTGATCCTGAGTGTGTGTGTGTAGGGGTGTGTGTGTGTGTTAAACTGTCATGTTACGAAAGTGCTGACACCCAAAATCTGATCCTCATAATTGCACAGCAACCACTCTTAAATGCTGAACCATTTCTCAAGCATCTCAAATTTGTTTTCTACATATCTGTTCAGTAGTTCCCTCAAAGAAGTACTTTGCCTTGATTAGAAAATCGTTTTGACACTCAAACTAGGCCACAGATAAGGGCTAATTTTGATGCTTCAGGGAAGCAGGTAAAACTGCTTGAGGAGGATGACATATCTCAGTTTGCACAGCAACCAGTCTTTCAACATGCAACTTACAGTATAAACAGCCAGGACTATCTCAAAATGAACAGGGTCCAGGCAAACTGGGATTTGTTATCCTGTTAAAAGAGGCTCTTTGTCTTGGAGATGGGAGTGTAAGGGGGTAATGAGGGAAGAGGAAACGAGATAGCTGTGAGATGACAGGCTGCACTGGGGAGAGAATGAGATCCTTCAGTGGTCCCTCGGACCTTAGAGAATGCTGCTCAATCTCTAAAGCATATTTAGGAAGCTAACAGCGATGGACAGGGAGTGAAAACATTCATTATGTATATGATATTTGGGGGTCATGGGCCATGCAAATATTGTTTTGGTGACTTTGTAGAAATCATGAGTCGGGTTCTGGTTATTCATGAGCTATGGAACTGGGGATCTGAGCCAAAATGTAGTCCATGTCTAAGCCGTTAGTTTTTGTCAGGAACCTCGCTGAAGAGCCGTCTCCATCAGACTGGCTTGCTTCTGGGTACATTGCATTTTCTTGGTTAATGATTGATATGGGACATGCCTAACTCCCTGTAGTTGGTGCCTACTGTGGGGGATGTCCTTTCTATATTAAAGGCGTGTCTTAGAGTTGTCTGAGAAAGCATGCTGAGCAAGCCTTCCCATGATTCCCTTTCCTTTCCATGAAGCTCCTGCTTTGAGTTTCTGCCTTGTCTTCTACATATCTTTTCAGTAGTTCCCTCAAAGGAGGACTTTGCCTAGATTAGACAATTGTTTTGACACTCAAATTAGACCATATGTACTCTGCACCACAGATAAGGACTAATTTTGATGCTTTAGGAAAGCAAGTAAAACTACTTGAGGAGGGTGACGTATCTCAGTTTGTACAGCAACCAGTCTTTCAACCAGTCTTTCTTCCTTGGTTGATGTAAGCCAAATAAACCCATTTCTCCTTTAAGGTTGTTCTGATCAGTGTTTTTATCATAGTAACAAGAGAGGCAAGCTGGAATGAGGTTATGGTTTCTTGTTTTGGTTGCTTCAAATAAGTACACTGGCAAAAACGGCCCTAGGAAGAGAGTACTAATTCTATCTCAGTCATTCAAGGACACAGTCCAGCAAAGCAGGGATGTTAATATGGCACGAGCTTGAAGCAACTGGTTACACTGTGTATGCCCCCAATAACAAAAGTGTATGCATGCTTGGTATAATTTCTCTATTTTATACTGCATAAGATCCACCATCTAGGAAATGGTTCCTTCCATAATAAAGATGGATCATCTCACATCAATTAATATAATCTATGTAATCCCGTACACATGTGCCCAAAAACCTATCTCCTAGGTGATTCAAGATTCTGTCAAGTTGACACTTAGCTCTATCTCAATATTCTTAAGAGTGAGAAGACTAAAATTATATCTGCATTTTATAGCTGTATTCATTAAAAGACTGAGGTTTGCATGGTAGAGAACAGACCTCCACCTGAGTCACCCAATACAGGATATTTTCTACTCACAGGACTTGGAAGTCCAGAGGTAAGGGGACTTCAGGCTTCATCAGTGCAGGAGTACCAAATCACATGTGAGCTCTGACCCACTTCTGAGAAAGTGGCTTAGTAGTCATTTTCCGTATGGACGTTCACCTGCGTGCTGGGTTCCCCCGCTGTACCCTGATGACAATGATGCCCATAGTGGCTCCAAGACTCCCAGGCTCACAGAACACCACATATCAGCTAACTTCTTCCACACAAGACCAGATAGGAAATATCTCAGGTTTGAACCTAGTCAACTCCAGCAGTTTGCAGCCAATGGGGCCACAGAGAATCCATCCACGCAAAGGGAGGCTGTGATCCAGTAGAACTTCATTCGTTTGCATATCATGAGTTCTCTGTGTTATAAAATATTATCTTTTGGAAATGTCCTCAAATTAAAAACATAAAATCTTCCTTAGTTTAAAAGTGGAACAAAGTTAGGTGGTATGCCAGATTTGACCTACAGGCTGTAGTTGCCTGGTCCCTGAGTTTAAAGCAAAGACCATGCATTCCTTCCTTCTTGGCATATAGACACTTTGTTGCATATTCTCATCCAAGGTGATTGTATTTATTGCCACTTATATACCGCAACATTCCAAACTTTTAATCTTGAATCCAATCAAACCCCACATCTCCATACCCCTATGGTCCCCTGCCTATATCACTATGTAGAGGACCAATAGAGTCTTAAATTAAGCTCAACATCTGCCAGCAACTCTATTTCTTTCAGAAGGATCTAGTCCAGTAGTTCTTAACCTTCCTAAAGCAGTGACGCTTTAATACAGCTCCTCATGTTGTGGTGATCAACAACCATAAAATTATTTTTGTTGCTACTTCATAGATGTAATTTTGCTGATCAGAGTACTGAGTTAGCCAGAGCCAGGCTGTCTTCATGACAGGCTGCAAACTGGGAGTTTGGGAGACTAGACCTAAGTTTCTGTTCCCCAGAACTGGAAAAGCTCCAAACACAATTCCAGGAAAAAACCACCCCTTATAAGTAGCCAATCAGGAAGCTGTCCCACCAGCTAGCTTCAGCCAAGTATAGTTAATCAACAAAAGTCCCCCAAATCCCCCCCCCCCCCCGTGCTTTGACCAGTCACAAAAGCACCTGTACCCCTGGAGATAGAACTAACCAATTAAGGAAAAGAAAGTTAGAAGCCACCCACTCCTACCCTAAGAGGCTTTAAATTGACCCTACAAAGTCCACACCTCTGTCTTCCATCCTGAAGTATGTTGGACTCCTGCATGCAGGCTGCCTGCTGAATAAATGCTCTTTGCTGTTGCATGCTATTTGAGTCTGGGCTATCATTCTTTGTGAATCACAGACCCTGACACTCTTGTTATAAACTGTAACATAGATATCTGATATACAACCCTTGTGAAAGGGTCTTTTATCACCCCCCCCATCCCCAAAAGGGGTCATGGCCCCCAAGTTGAGAACCATTGGTCTAATTTCATGCATCAGGCAGAGGCACTGGAGCTGTCCCATGGAACTACTACCAAGACCATAGGGCCCTACTTGTTCTACATCGTTGTGTTTCTGACGTGTGTAGTGACGTGAGCAAGCAGGCTGAGCCTCCTCCGCCCCTTTTTTATTCCATCCGTGGGATTGATGGAAATCAATCAAAAATCTGACATCAGACCGAGAGACTCCACAGCGGCTTGCACCAGTTCTAGGAGCTGTGGTAGAAAGGCACAGTTATGGTTCAGCGTCCTGTAGCAGACGAGCTTCCAGGTCAGACTTAGATCGAGCCCCATCCAAATAGGCATCCAGCTCCTCCAGGCACTACTCCAAGTTTCTGGGTTTTTTTTTTTTGGGGGGGGGGGTGTCGAGACAGGGTTTCTCTGTATAGTCCCGGCTGTCCTAGGAACTCACTTTGTAGATCAGGCTGGCCTCGAACTCAGAAATCCGCCTGCCTCTGCCTCCCGAGTGCTGGGATTAAAGGCGTGCGCCACCACGCCCTGCGAGTTTCTGTTTTTATTCAGCTGTGCTCCTGGAGTTTCGTGAGTGTTGTTCCCAGGGATGCAGCCTAACCACTTCCTTCTTTGGTATTTGGAGGTCTGCACATCTCTTCTGCTTGGCCTTAGTTTATATACCTGTTCTATTTTCTCCCTGCAATGGCTTGGCTTCCTAATACTCTCCCCTGTTTCGAAAAGAATAAGTTTCCAAGCAAATTAAAGCTTAGTTATCATAAAAATAATTCTGCATGAGTGTTTAGACTTTCTTTCTCTCATATTATTTTAGGCATACACTTTTATTTATTTAATTTTTTTGAGCACTACTCCACACTGGACACAATCCCAGCCCTGAAGAGACAAAGATCTGTATGCTGCAGTCCAGCACGAAGGATGTTCATAATGTATGAAGGGCGACCGATACATACATTTACAATTTACAACATAACCTTGTAGACAATAGAATGAAACCTGAACAGAATGTTAAAAGAGGACAGGGACGTAGCAAAGATTCACAGAGAAGTTGGTGGAGCAACTCCATTGGGAACAGAAAACAGGGAGAAGCCAGAAAGTACAAACAAGAATCCCTGATCCAAAGGCTCCCGAGTTGAGTCACAAGATGATTACTTCCGGAAAGAAATATTGGGAAGATGGATTGGGTAGATGAAATGCCTAATGAGTCCATAAATGAGGAGAATTGCTTCTTACCGTGTATGAGAAGATAATTTTTATCAGATAATGAAATTGTTTTCAGTCTTCAGAATGAAAATGAATCCCTTGCTAATGCAGATCACACTAATAAAGGGAGCGGGGGAGAATGTTGAAATTACACTTGGCTGGTCGTAGGCAGAAACCAACCTAAATAGTCTAGGGGAAAAAAATGAAAGATAATGAAGTAATCAAAATAATTGCTTAATAGGGAATGTGAAAGATCTGCGGTGTTAAATTATAAATGTACATTTTTGAGAAAAATGAGGTGACCTTAAGGAACAGATTAGAAACCCAAACCCATGCCGGGCAAAAGAGATGCCTTTCATTAGCAGAGCGAAAGATTAATTAAATCTGGGCAAGCTCTTTGAAGTCTGCAAGTGCGAGTCACATTATAACACAATGCACCCAGTATATTGGTATCATAATTAATGATTAAAACGGGCCTCGTTATTGAATGCATTCTGGAACAGTTCATTTGACAGATGTGGGATGGAGGGGAGGAAAATGTGTTTCTGAAAATGCAAACTGACTTTAGAACTTTAGTAGTGTCTGCTGACAAAAGTGTGTGTGCGTGTGTGTGTGTGTGTGTGTGTGTGTGTGCCTGTGTATGTACCTGTGTGCCTAAATGTGTGCCTGCATAGTGTGTGTGTGTGTGTGTGTGTGTGTATGTGCCTGTGCATGTGCCTGTGTAAGTACCTGTGTACCTGTGTGTGTGCCTGTGTAGCATGTGTGTATATCTATGTGTATGTGTGCCTGTGTGCATATGTATGTACCTATGTGCCTATGCATGTGCCAGTGTTTGTGCCTGTGTGTGTGTACAGTGTATGTATGTGTACCTGTATACGTGCCTGTGTATATGCCTGTGTGTGTGTCTGTTTGTGTACCCATGTGTGTGGCTCTGAGTGTGTTGTGTACCCATGTGTGTGGCTCTGAGTGTGTTGTGTACCCATGTGTGTGGCTCTGAGTGTGTTGTGTACCCATGTGTGTGGCTCTGAGTGTGTCTGTTGTGTACCCATGTGTGTGGCTCTGAGTGTGTCTGTTGTGTACCCATGTGTGTGGCTCTGAGTGTGTCTGTTGTGTACCCATGTGTGTGGCTCTGAGTGTGTTGTGTACCCATGTGTGTGTCTGTTGTGTACCCATGTGTGTGGCTCTGAGTGTCTGTTTGTTGCAGGGTAATACATATTCCTTCCCTTCTGGGCAAATACATATTCCTTCCCTCTCGGAGGTTGCCTAGAGACCCATTCTCACCATGATCTGGGTGATGCCATGTGCCCCTTTACCAACCTCTCTAAGTTACAAGGTGGGAGAGGGAGGAGGAGAAAGGGGATGGCTTATGGATTATTTTTTTTAATCTCTGAATCTTTTGATTCAGATGAATGATTTTCAAGATTGGTATCAGAGAAAGGAGAGACAGGTTGAAATTACAAAGCTTCTGACATTTCTCAATGCTGCTCAAGGGTAAGGTTTTCCAATCATTTTAAAAAGGGCTCATTTCTGACAGCGTGTAGCACATAGGTAGATGGAAGCCCTGAGCAAGCGGGTGGTGGTCCAAATGGGTTTTCTAGAACCAGGTAAAAAGGTAAACTGGTTTCTCAAGGGAGACCAATGCAAGGAGAGAGGAGAGAAGGGGGAGCCTAGAGAGGGGAAGGGCAAGAGGCAAGAGGGATATATAAAGGCCACCCCTCCACCTCCCAGTTCCAGCATTCATGTCCTCCGTGACATAGGCATGAAGGAGTAAACCAAGGAAAGGTGTCTGGTTGGCATCAGGATGAGGCAGGGCAGATCCTGCATGAGGGGTGACGATGCATGCATGGGGGTGGATGCAAGCAGCATCACACAAACACTGAGTCTACAGCACATGCTAGATAGGATGCGGGCCTGAGCAAGTTGCAGGAGCTCTTGTTTCATGCTTCATGACTGCAATCATGTTCACTGCTTATCAATGGTGAAACTCATGGAATATAATGTCCCGAAGTAGGAATTTTAGTTTGGGCTTGGCTGTTACGCTGTGGCATGAATGTTTCAGTTTTGAGCTTGGTCCTCGCTACACCAACTCTAGGTCGTTTAGAAATGCTGCTCTCAACTCATTTCGGAAAGGGATCTGAATCCTGTGGCATACATGCCTTGTCTTGCCTTTAAAAAAACGAACCACAGACTTGAGACTCTGTTCTGAAAAGTCCTCGTAGGAAATAGGCGTCATCTCATGTGTAATTTCCAAATGTGTTTTCTCAACGCAGTACGACGCTATCTTTTGACAACTTGGACGGGAAGTGTCAAAGTGATTTCATTGATGTGTTTTATTTTTCTCATTGTCCTGTTGTCTCTCAAATCCTCTAAAAGACATAACCAGTCTTATGACGTCACCCTTCAGACAAGCCCCCTTGGCAATCCCTTCTATTCCATGGATATATTCTGGCCAGGAAGGTCTCTGTTTCCTTGCCATTGTGAATATTTGAACAAATCCCATATGAAAAGGTTGAGGTTTACTCTCAATTATTACAAGAGCTGGCCCAGGATACATGACATTTTCAACCTATCATCCAATTAAAAAAACTTATTTTTTTTTACACACCAATGTAAGAAGCCCAGTGGCCTGCAGTGAGGAGGAAACCAATCTTCCTTTCTCACTTCTTCATATCATTTCATTTCCACACTTCTAGATGTTTCTGACACTTCATGTTTGGGGAGCCCTGGCAGAAGGCTGGTAAGATAAGGGTTGAAATGTTACATGTGACCTCTGCCCCTGTGGTTTGCCTGTGACCTCTGAGTGGCAGCTTCTCTCTCCCCAATGTGGAGTCCTCAGGCACCCTTAGACTGGAGCCACACCACACTCACAGATACCGACCAGTGGGAAACAAGAGTCAGAAAGAACTGGGGGTGAACGGATACCTCACCATTCACTGAAGCATCATTTCCCTGGCAAGTCTGAGGAACCTAATGTGCTGAAAAATGTGTCTCTTTGAGGGTCATTGTGACGCTGTGTGGTTAGCTCTATAATACATCTAATGTCCTTCCTTCCTTCCTTCCTTCCTTCCTTCCTTCCTTCCTTCCTTTTTTTTTTTTTTTTACAGTTTTTTGCTCTCACATGCTTGCCCTCTCCAGAAATAAGCAGCATTGATCTCCTTCTTTATGCTCTGTTGTCTAGGAAACCTAGCTTAAGACAACTTTTAAACTAAAACCATGTACCAAAGTAAGAAATGGCCTCCTGGAGATGGAAGATGATATTCTAAGCTCCGGGAATTCCATGGTTGGAGGTCTCAAGGCATATTGGTGTGTGCCTTTATTTCTTGATCGTACTCTAGAGTGTTGTAAGCCACGACTGTGTGGCTTAGAAATAACAGGCATTTATCTTTCACAGCTGTAGAAGCTGGGAAGCCCAAGATCAAGGTGCTAGGAAAATTGGCACCTGTTAAAGGCCCACACCCACAGGTTCATGGATGGTGATGTTTATCTCAGTCTCCATACACCAGAAGGGACTTCCTTCCCCTTCTGGGTCTCTTCTAGATATATTTGTTTTAAAGACACTGATTCTGATCTAATCTAATCAAGCCTCAAAGACCCACTCCCTGGTCCCATAACCTCTGGGGTCAGGATTTCAAAGTGTGCATTTGGGAAGGGCCTGACTGAGCATCTAGTCCCTTCATTACCCTAAACTTCTCAAGAGATGTGTCAGTCAGAGACCAACAGCTCTGGTCAGCTGGGATGATGGTGCAGGGAATGTAAGAGATGCAGATGGAGAGATCCATCTACTCATGAGTTAGGGAATGGGCTATGGTAAGGAGGCTGCAGGAGGACTTGAAATGGGATGCTGAAGGAGTATTGCACTCAGATCACTTACCGCTTCTGGAGGCTAAGATTCAAGCGGACCAGGAAGATGGAGTCAGTCTCAGCAAATGTTCACTCAGACTGTGACCTTCCTGTGGGTTTTTTTATTATTATTATTATAAAATACAAGTAGTCTCATACACTCAGTGTGTCATTTTAAATTAAGTAATGGAACCACAATGTCTTCTACCAAGTCAGGCCTACTAGTTGTTTTTGAAGTTACTCTGGGCATGGCTCTGGAAGCACAATTGGAAGCTAACTCTGGAGAGTTAGATAAGAAGAGGGGGACACTGTTTTGCACCAGCTTTTGTGCTGGATCCTAGCAGATGAGACCAAAATTCAAGAGGACTCAGTGATGCTAAAATTTCTGTGATACCAAATTGCCGCAGCCACAATCTCTGACCAGCAAAGAGTGGGAATAACGACAGGGACACGAAGCCAGGTTCTCCAGCAGCAATCGCCAGCAGCGATCTCCCCTTCCTTTACTCGGGCAGTTCAAAGTATACCCCCCCCCCCGACCCTCTTGCCTCATCTCACTCCACTCATTGCTCTCCAATCAGCATCCATCATACCCCTAGCACGAGTTACACACGCAGGCAGAGCAACAGATGATTGGCTGACAGCTATGGTAAGGCTATATGACGTCCCAGATCAGGCGGCAGGCTCAGAATGACTCAACTGTGTGTTTTCAAGAGTTTGGCAAACAGGATGGGGTTACGAGGCTTGGCGCTAAGCCTGGGCGCCATCTTAGCTCAGCGGCCGTGCCCACTTCCCACACCAAATCAAAATCACACTGGTTCTTTAATCTGTCAAGGTCACAAAGTGAGGAGGCCAGAACTCTATTCCCCACAGGAGTTGTTCACTCAGTAATGTTATAGAGTCCCTATATTTTAATATTGATGCAAAAAATGGCAGCCTTTGAACCAGTCAGTCACTTCTCTCCTCTTTGTCTCTGTGTCCTCTCTCTGTGCCTTATGAGGACATAACTGAGATGACCTGTCTGCTTTTTGTTCTTTGCTTTGGTTTTTTGTTTTCCCCTCTAGCTGATTTCTAACTTTAAAGCCAGCTCTCCTTGTTTTCTCCAAAACCTTATTCTACTTTATGGACTGAAGTATTGATTGAGTCTAACTGAAACTTCAAACCTATACAGTGTTGTACTTGTTGTTTTTTGACAGGTGTTAATAAATAATTAACTGGAATTTGTTAGAAATGTATCTAACTATATGGGGTAGAGAGGGGAAATATGACCTAAAAATTGGAAATAGACAAATTAAACTAGTAGATGCCCTTCCAGTTTTTAGTTCAGTGGTCGGCAGTGTCAACTCAAGGCTTCTGAGGCTTTTTAATTTGTTACTACCCAAGACATTTTTACAAGACCCTGTGTGTGTGTGTGTGTGTGTGTGTGTGTGTGTGTAGTAGGCACATAAACCTAACATTTACTGATAATAAATCCTATACTTTCTTTTAAATAGTTATTTGGTGTATATATATATATATATATATATATATATATATATATATATGCATATACATATATAAATGTACCCTTTGTTGAAGATGAAAACACTTGAATACTAATTCAATAAATGTTCTTGTTTTATTACTACATAAAATATTAAATTCTAGCAGAATGATACTCAGGGTATGGAGCATTTTTAACGTTCCTCCCTCAGAGTTGGTTGATGTTTTAATTTATAATGATGTATCCTGAGAATGTCTCTTGCCATATAGATGTAGTATAGGATAGCAGAAACATGTTTAGTGTCATTTCAGACATTGCTGGGAATTCTGTCCTAATCCCAAGCCGAAATCTATTTAACATTGTTTTCCATGAAGTTCAGACCAACACTCAACCGTTTTAAGAACCAACCATCCTAACACAATACAACCCAAAGATACACTAATTTGACGTTTACATCCTGAGGAATTATGGGGAGAAAATGTCGTCTTTGTTTCCTATAATTAAACAATAATGTTTCATAAGAGCAGAAACCTTTGTATGTACAACAAAAATACAGCTATTTAGAACATGCAGCAGCCCCAAACACGAGTGAGGATGTGTCGGGCAGCATCAGTTGATGCTATGTGGTGTGATGGCATATTCAGGGCAACGGCTACGCTGTGTGTTCAGGACCAAGGCTTTAGGGAGGTCGTATAATGCAACATGCACCACCACAAACACCCGAACTAAATACTGCTTGTTGAACACTTAGAACCCTTTTACTATTACCTAATACAATGTGGCCTCACATTCCATTACTTGACCCCAAATCTGATTATGTCTCCCATTTGCAGAAGCTCTGGTCTACCTCATGGCTGTTTTATCCAGAGTCCTCCAGAGAAATAGAACACATAGGATATATGGGGGTGTGGATGAACAAGCTCGCTCAGGTGTGAAGCGAGGAAGAACCGATGCTGCAGCTTTAGCCACTGGCAGTCTGGGGCAGAGTTCCATATTCCTCTGAGGACCATAGTCATCTCTCTTTGCATGCCCCCCTTCTCTGATTATGTGTGTGTGTGTGTGTGTGTGTGTGTGTGTGTGTGTGTGTGTGTATGTGCACATGTATACACATGTATATAGTGACCTGAGGTTTATGTCATGAGTCTTTTCCAACCACTCTCCACCTTATTCACTGAGACAGGCCTCTCAGTTTAAGCCTGCATGGCTAGTCTGGACAGCCATTGTGCTTATTGGATCCTTGTCTGCCTTTGGAGTAATGGAGTTGCAGGCAGGATGCCACGCCTACCTAGCATTTGCATGGGTTCTCAGGATTCAAATTCTGGTCCTCACACTTGCAGAAAGTGAGTCCTGAAGCACTGAGCCATCTCCTCACTCTCTTACTATTCTCTTGAAGTAACTGATAGCACAAGGATGGACTGCAACATAAAGTCATCAGAGTGAAGTATACAGACTCAGGGAGCGGGTGAGAAACACCGCGGCAAGCTCATCTGAATGCTGCTGCAAGCTCCTTTAATATCCTCTACCCAGACCCCATTGGTCCCAAGAAAGCACCTCTTCTAAACAGCAGTTCTCACTTGGCTGGCATTGTCTGCACCAGCAATCCTGGGTCTCTCACAAAGTTCTCAATTAGGTCCTCCTGCAGGAGATACTTGTTGTGTCTTTGTCAGCCCCGGCATTTTACATAAAGGTGGCTCCACTGTTCTGCTGCCAGGCGTCGTATTTACTCTTGATTAGTAAATTTTATACAGAGGTTAGAATGTAAAAACCGGTAGTGATTCAGGTGGATCATTTCTATTATGAATAAATAAATTTTATCTCCAAGGGCTCTAAGTGTTGAGACATAGCCTAAATTTTGTCATTTAATCACCTTGTTGGATATAACCAGTTTTGTATCCAGCTTATAATCCTATTAAGCTTTACATGTATTTGTTTATCATCATCATCATCGACATCACACATTATTTGTGTGACTGTCTGTCTGTCTGTCTGTCTGCCTGCCTGCCTGCCTGCCTGCCTGCCTGCCATGGTACATGTGTGGAGATCAGAGGACCACTTACAGGAGTTGATTCCCACAGTGTGGGGGTACCAAGGATTGAACTCAGGTCGTCAGGCTTGTCAGCAGTTCTTCATCCACTGAGCCCCTTCACCAGCAGAAACCAACCGACCTATCTGGAGCACATTTGCTGTCTTAGTGAGCATCCTTTTTAGTGTGTTGAACAGCAGCTCCTGACTCACATTCATTTTGGATTTTGTAAGTATGCTTTCAAGTTTTGAAGATTATGCTCTGACAGTGAACGAATGCATACCATGCACACTGGGTTCTCCAACATGAAATATTTACTTTTGTAAGACAATAAATAGAAATTAATAGATATTGTCATCTCCTTCTCCTCATTGTTCTTGATTGACATGGCTATTAGGTTCAAGATATGCACAATAGCTCTCCAAACATCTCTTCAGCTCCACTCACTCAAATCTCTCCTTCTTCTTCTTCTTCTTCTTCTTCTTCTTCTTCTTCTTCTTCTTCTTCTTCTTCTTCTTCTTTTCTTTTTAGATTGGATATTTTTTTATTACATTTCAAATGTTTTCCCCTTTCCAGGTCTCCCCTTCAGAAATTCCCTATCCCATCCCCCCTTCCCCTGCCTCTATAGGGTGCTCCCCCACCCACCCGCTCCTGTCCTCCTGCCATGGCATTCCCCTACACTGGGGCATCGAACACCCTCAGGCCCAAGGGCCTCTCCTCCCACTGATGTCCAACAAGGCCACCCTTTGCCACATAATGTGACCAGCACAATGGGTCACTCCATGTGTATTCTTTGGCTGGTGGTCCAGTCCCTGAGATCTCCAGGGGTCTAACCTGTTGACACTGTTGCTCCCTCCATGGGGCTGCAAACCCCCTCATCTCCTTCAGTCCTTTCTCCAACTCCTCCATTGGGAGCCATCAGCTCAGTCCAATGGTTGGCTGCAAGCTTCCACCTCTGTATTTGTCAGGCTCTGGCAGAGTCTCTCAGGAGACAGCCCTATCAGGCTGTTTATCAAAGGATAAACAGGCTGAGTAAGAAATTTGGGAGACATCACCCTTCACAATAGTTAGAAACAATATAAAGTATCTTGGTGTGACTCTAACCAAACAAGTGAAAGATCTTTATGACAAGAACTTCAAGTCTCTGAGGAAAGAAATCGAAGATGTAAAGATCTCCCATACTCGTGAATTGGCAGAATTAATATAGTAAAAATGGCCATCTCGCAATCTACAGTTGTTATTCTTTTGTTGTGATATTTTCTCTAATACATGCTGCTCTAACAATCCCGATGTTTTCTATGCCTGATTATTGTGTCTTCTAGTGGGTTCTATTTCGCCTCTCTCCCAAATCTCATTTGTATCTGAGCTAAGAGGAAGTTAAGTGTGCTGAGACAAGGCAGCTTACTGAGACCTGTAGACCTTCTTTTGTGGAGAGGAGTAGCCAGAATGTAGTTTTAAAGTATTATTGAGCAGTGCCTAGATTTCAGGATGGCTCCACAATCACACAATAGTTCAACCTTTCATAAACGGTGCAACTGTTTGAACTCATTTATCTCTCCAGCCAGTGCTGGTTCCTAGTTGGTAGCTTTCCAGGGTCACCATCGTCCATCAGTAAAGCCAGAGAATCTGGCTCCACAGACAAACCCAGCTGTTGATGAGCTGTGCGACTCTCATGAAGCTTTTCAGACCTTCAGTGTGTCCAGAAAAATGGCTTTCAAATTCCTGACTCACAGAAGCTATGAAAGATTAGTGTTTATTATTGTGTTAGTCCATTAAGCTATTACACCTTACAAAAATATGTAACTAATATTTTTATCACATACCCCTGCTTTCCTCAAGTCATGGTTCTATTAATTTACTGGGACTTTCTGAAAACTAATAGAACAACAACAACAAAAATAACAGTGATGTTTTAGGATGGAATTATTTTGAAACATTTTTCTTATTCTCTTCTATTCATTCTTCAAGAGTCTAAGCATACAGTTTTATTACAATTAAAACTGGGAGAAAACTTAAACCGACCAAACTGTACATATTCTCTTGGGTGCCTCCGCTTTCTCTGACTCTTCTCACAACACAGTGAAAGTTTATAACAGTGGTTCTCAACCTTCACAATGCGATGACCCCTTAATACAGTTCCTCACGTTGTGGTGGTCTCCAATCATAAAATTACTTTTGGTACTCCTCATAACTGTAATTCTGCTACTATTATGAATCGTTTCTTCAACAAGTACAAAAATTTCTAACCAAACTGTTAATCAGCTCCTGTTACAGAATTACCGGCCGTTGCCCATAGCCAACCACCAAACGGATTCCGATGGTGAAGACCAGTTATATCCTGACGACGCCCCTAAACAGCAGGAAGTAGCCTAAGAGACACAACATCCCCATTCCCTCTTCACCATTGGCCTCCCCTCTCCTTTTCTCCCCTTCTTTTTATAATAACAATGAGGGAGGAATGTTAGCACCAGGACACTCCAATTCCTAACTATGTGACCCTTGACCTGCATTGCCAGGACAAGGACCTTCAGTCCCACAATCCACTTGGCTCAGTCTCCACCCTCAATGGTGTGACATCATTTTCCGTATAAATTAGGAAGTCACCCCCTCCTCGCTCTCTTTTTTTCTTCTCTCTCTTCTCTACCCCCTCTGTCTCTCTTTCTCCTCTTCTCTGCCACCCCCAACCCGCTCAATAAACCTCTTCCATGTGGAAAAAAAAACGTAATGTAAATAGCTGATATGCAGATGGTCTTAGGCAAGCCCTATGAGAGGGTTTTTGAACTCCTCCACCCAACGGGTTACACTACAGGTTGAGAAGCACTGGATTACATCATGGAGGGCAGATGCGTCACTATACCTTGTACTGCAGTCCTAAGCTCTCTGACTCATTTGTTCTGTGTTACCATGAGATAGATGATTTTACCACATCATGATGTGTGTAGAAGGTTCTCCCCAGATATACTGTAAGACACATAAACCACGATATTCTGAGCCTCCAGAACCACAGGGCTTAATATGCTGCTACTACCTAACAGTCATTCAGCATCTACCATTTAGTATTTAACAAGAACCAAAAAACAAACATCCGTCACAGACAAAAACAAACACCCCACAGGAAAACAGCTCTGTCTTACTCTACAGTACTCTAATTACAACATTTCAAAGACCATCTCGAAGTAACGGAGACCTTGCTCTTTCTGGGACATACTTGGCGATACCAAGGTACAGCCTGGTTTGCTTCGTAGAGCATTGTATTTAGCCCTTACTATGATTATGAGATACAAGCTGCCCATAAAACCTGGCCATTAGGTACAATAATCATGCACGTAGTTAGGTTTTACAAAATTGAGGATTATGATTTATTATAGTCCTACTTTGAACCATCTGTTCCTTTGTTCTTTAGTTATCATTTATTCATCTTCTAGCTCATTCATTCATTCAGTCCATGCCTATGAAGTACCTTCTGCACATTAGCTCTGATATAGTGGGTGCAGAAAAAGAATTTGAATTAAAGAAATAGAACTTAATGTTTAATAGGAAAGAGATTTCTAACAAAGAAGAAACAGAAACAAACAAACAAACAAACAAACAAAAACAAAACAAAACCAACTCCTTTTCAAGAAGGAAAATTGTGCATGTGTGTAGACATACTTGTATGAATAATGTAGACATACTTGCACTGTGTATTTATTTAAACTGGGAGGCAGGGTTTCTAATTCTGTTATTTTGTAATGCATTGAAATAATACACCTACTGAAAAAATTCCTAGCATACAGCCAACTGAAGTTACTAAAAATTGAATTTATCTACTAAACAGCACTCATACAAAGAAACAGCATTTTTAGTAGTGCCCAAGATGCCCTTTATGGCCTGTAATTCTGCAGGGTAGGGGGATAACTATTAAAGAACCCTTTTTTTTTCTGTTTCAACAATCTGCTAACGTAGCTCTTTCTGCCTCGAGAGTTGCCTCTGGACCGTTACAGCCAGCCTTAAAGAACATTTTGTTTGAGTCACCTCCCCTTCCCCTACAGATGAAATCCTTCATGAAAGCCAGATGAACTAGAGAAAAAAAACCTCCCAGTTGTCAAGATGACATAGCCTTCTCCATCAAGATGGAGGAGTTCAGAGCTACCAAGAGTAACCTCCTGGAGTGTTCTCAGAAAGCATCTCTCTCCTTCACAAAAGATGTGTCTAGTTCATAGAAATTAGAAGGAAAATACCCTTTCGGTCATCAAGCGAAATATAATGTCTTCTGATATAGTGCCTAGGTTTTTCCTCAAGTTTAAAATAAGTTGTTTCTATTCAAAATCAAGCCACACACATTAAACATGCCTAATGCACCCTTTATCATAGGGGTGGAGAGGAAGCATGCGTAAAAGCAATTAAGTACTCTAACTTCATAATGTCATGTTCAAAGCTTTGGGATGTTATATGAAATAAGTGGCACAAAACACCTTTCCTTGTGCTTACAAGCCACAGGATTGCTTTCCGACCCACAGGTGATCCTCCCCAGTACATGATGACATAGCCTTCTCCATCAAGATGGAGGAGTTCAGAGCTACTGAGAGTAACCTTCTGGAGTGTTCATTTCAGTCAGTAGCCACAAGAAATGCAAAGATGTCAATTTTCAGGTAGAATCTTTCTCTCATCATCTGAAGAGTTGCATCTCTGTGCAAACACAGCAAACACAGTAAGAATGAGCAGTAGGCAAAATCCCAGGCTGGAGCCTCTCAGATCACCTATTCGATGCTGCTCTCCCATGGGATTGGAAAAGTAAACTCAATTGTCTCATAATTTTGTTCAAGAAACTTGAAATGTATGTTCACCCAAGAAAAACTGCAAACTTCCTTAGGGAAATAAAAAGAAAAAAGCAATTTATCATCTATCTATCTATCTATCTATCTATCTATCTATCTCTTTCCATCCATCCACTTTACACCCTGATTGATTGAAGCTCCCCTTCCTTCCTCTCCTTCCAGTCCCACCCCTTTCCCCTCTTACCCCTTCCCCTTCTCTCCAGAGAAGGGAAAGGCCCCCTCACCACCACCATGGATACCAATCTGCCCTGGGACATCAACTAACCTGGACCATGGAGGCTTACAGAGACTAAACCACCAACCAAAGAGCATGCATGGCCTGGACCTAGGCTTACCCATTTGTAGCAGATGTGCAGTTTGGTCTTCACAAGGGTCTCCTAACAATTGGAACGGGGGTGGAGGGTGTCTCTGACTCTCTTGCCTGCCTCTGGAAATAGAAAATTTTTTCTTTTCTTGGCAGCCTCAATGACAGCTGCTACAAGCTCACGCAGCACCAGAAGTAAATATTTAACAGTTGAATAAGTGGCTGTGTGGAAGTTTGTACTAAAAGTGATGAGGGGGTCACCAAAGTGTGTTCAAACAAGGATGGGTATGAATACATTTGTTTCGTAGGGTGGTCAGTCAGGCAGTAGCACGGAGCATGTAGTGGAAAAGGAAACACCTAGAGGCAAGATGACTCATACATTATCACTTCAACTGGGGGAGATGTGTTAAGGCAACAAGTAGAAGATGGACTGAAGGAAAGTTAGAAAATGAAAGCAAACCTGTATGATCTAGTGATGGCTAGAATGTGAAAGGAAACCGAAAGGGAGAGCTGGTTCTGTGGGTGGCTGACGGGCCAGCTGGCTGAGGTGCAGAATACAGAAAGATGCGGTAAGAAAAGTAGAGGTGTCAGGAACAAACATCATTGAAACCTGTATGGGTCAGAGGTGCTTGTGGGATGTCAGGCTTAGACTAGTAAAACAACAGGTTTAATGAATGGCTTTCTCACAGGGCAACAGTTAGCATTGACACTAGGTCAATGCTGAAGACAGCAGCATAGGACAAGCAATATGTAGAAACTGAGGAAACTTTAAAACAATGGACAGAATTGCCCCTCCTCACCCAAGTGCTCTGGGTATTTACTCTAGGCTGCCTAAATGCCAAGCTTGATAACATTAGGGGCTTAAGTGCTCTGATACTCAGAGAGAGTCACAAAACCAGGCTTTAGTTTGGTCGATAGGATGAACTACAGGAGCTACAGACAGAGCTCTTCAGATACTGGGCAGCTAGCTCATCCTTAACTCCCCGGCATGTGGCTTAGGTGGTATGTTAAGTTACACATAAGGTTGGTTTTCTTTTCTTTATGACAGTGCAACTGTTATTTGTTAGGAGGTAGGACTATGAAGGAAACAGGTTAACAAACAAACAGGAGGACGTTTTGGGGTTTTCAGTTTTGAGAGACTTGCATTTATCCTAGCAGAGATGCTAATACATAAGACACATTCTTCTTTTCTTCTGAATTTGCTTGCAGGCTTGAAAGGCTAAACTTACTATGCATTTTTAAGGGTCTATTTGATTCTGAAAACAATACAAGCTTTCATGTGGTGAAAAAAAGGATGAGTGATTTTCACACTAGTAGTGATCTGCTCAATGTATATTTTTAATTGAGTAACAAATGTTGAAATAATAATGTTTAGACATCACAGTTTAAGTATCTGTTTGGATTACAGTTTATCAGGTTTTTTTTCACATATAGCTGCTAGAATGTCTAAAACCACACATGCTGTTTATATCATAGTAATACTGACAGTGTAAGCAATATGGATCTTAGATATATGAAAATTTCTTATGTACAAAAGGCATTTGGATACAATGTTGAGCATTCATCAATAAAGGTCTTGCCAAATAAAAATCGTCCAAAAGCAGAACATTATGTGGACAAGAGGAATCAGGCCAGGATGTACTAAAATATCATTGTTTCCTTTTTTCCATTTTTTATATATATGCAAGATATGTGTGTGTATATTGCATGCATATGAGAACATATATGTGTGCATGCATATGAATACACATGCACATGGAGGCCCAAAGATGACGTTAGGAAATATTTTTTAATTGTTCTTCCATTCTATCCCTTGAGGCAGGGTATCCCAATCAAACCCAGAGATTACTGGTATGGCTAATCTGATTCTAGAGATCCTGTCTCCACCTTCTGAAGTCACCACCTCATTTTTCTGAGTCAGGCCACCATGTCCACCTGGCTTTTACCTAGGTTCTAAGGATCTGAAATCTGATCCCTTCGCTTACCCGACAAGCACTTTCACTCATGAGCAGTCTCCCTAGCCATAAAATGATTAGCCACGCACTATATTTTGATACAGAGAAAAGCGAAGCTCCGAATAGGTGTCAACTGCATGCTTTTGTTCGGTTGCTATGGGACAAACTTTGTAGTTCATAAAACTGAGTGTGCATGTGTGATATTCCTGAAGAATTTCTCAAGAAATTATGCTGAGTTACTTTCTTAAAGCAAAGGAATTGGGGCCCACTCTCAGGGATATGTAAAGATTTGTTTCTAATTTAACCTTTTGGTATAATATATGTAAGTTTTATAACGTGGAGTGATGTCCCAGGCAGGAAAAAATTGTTGCTAGCTTTTCCTCAAAATGAAAATTTTCAAAGTCAGTCATGACAACACAATAATTCCAACTTCTTTGTTCAAATGAGGGTACGGTATAGATACACATAGACTCTGGTACCATACATATGGTAGGCTCCTAGGGAAAGTCCTTGACTTTTTCTCCCATTTTGGGCAACATCGCAGATGCCATAATGGCATTGTTCCATGTCTCAGGTATGTCATAAAAATGAATCATCATACAATGAGCCTAGATATGTCAAATGTAAATGGGACTAACACATACTGATCCTATGACCTGTCCTGGAAGCCAGTTATTTTCCTTTAATAAATCCCAGAAACCTGTTTACTTTTATTTTAACCGCTTTATCCAAATGGATGGAAGCTTGTCTAATGTAGAACTTCCTAGTCAACGGAAGTTCTTAGACTATCTGTAGGTTTTATTACAGGAATAAAGACAGAAGCAACCTCTTCCAGTTCTCAGCTTCTTTGCACTGAAATCGTCACTCTCCTGTCAGCCTCTTGACTCTTCAGTGGTTAAGACACCTTCATTTCACCATCAGGAAGTCTCTGCGCCTCTCTAACCTCTTTGTCTGCTTCAATCACTTCCTCTCACTTTCATGAAGTTTGCTGATTGATTGCTTCTTACGGGGTTGGTTGTCTGGCTTTCTAGCCCTTTGTCTACATTTAAAATATCAGAGCTGTCCTTCAGAAAACGTCCCGGTGGCAATCAGTTGTGTTTGTTCACAAAATAGCTTTTTTTTTTTGGAGGGGGGGACAAAAGTCTCTTGTATCTGATTCATTTCCATTCCCTTTGTCTCTGTCCAAGTCCAGACCCCCTTCATCTTGCCTGCAATATGTCTATCAGCTCTTAACTAAGCCACGTGCTTCTGGACTCCCCACTGGTTCATTGTTCTCTTTAGTGCTGAAATTCTTAAAACAGAATCAAAACCAGATTCATGCAAGTGTGCATGGGTTCATCCCTTCATTAATCATTCATTACATATCTCCTTTGTTTGGGGCATTATGCTAGGACATGGGGACACAAAAACTTATTTTTTTTTTATTGTCAATTATGTTCCTAGAACAGACAGCCAATAGGGTGACTTGTACTCATAGTACCATAGCCATGCACACAGGAGGTCCTAATGGCACCCAAGAAGGAAGGCAAGTTCCCAGGATCCCTTGCTGCAAGAGCTCGTTGGAAAGAGCCAGGGAAAGAGTCATGGAACCATGCTCTAATAGGAACCAGCAGAAAAGGCAGTGGCTGCACAGTGTGATGTTGTATCTCATCCCTAAAGCTGGCCAGTGGCCACAGATATAGCCATGAGGCACTGGACATGGTCCTAAGGGTCCACGCTAAGGAGTATGGCTCAGCTCTAAGAGGAATAGTCATGGGATCAGACTTGCATTTTTATGAGGACTATTATTAGGATTTATGGGGGATAGCAGGAGGGTGAAAGCCTGAGTCTGGGAAGAAAACTAGGAGGAAAGTATTCCAACTATCCAACCAAGAGTCCAAGTTGATCCAAATTAATACAGTCCTGGTAGCAACTGAGTAAAGTGGACAGTTGGGAGACAGTCAGTAAAGAATTTGATTGGGTCTGATATCCCTTTGGGACTTTGTGGGTGGGGAAATTTAGATATTGATATGCAGAGCTCCTGGGATGTCAGTGGCAGAAGGGAGAAAGTTTTGCCAGAGAGATTGTGGTAGCACTGGAGAGTCTGGGCTGGCTCACAGCTGAAGGATTCGGATGGATGGGTTTACTCATTGAGCAGATAGGTATAGTGTCCCCATTGTACATCAGGGAGTACTGGTAAGTACTTGGGTGAAAGAAGAATCAACCAAGACAAAGAATCTGTCTCTGTGGCATTTTCAAATAAGTAAACAAATGGCAGAAGGTCATGTATATGCTTTGAAGACAAAGTTAGGTAGAGCAAGAAGTGTGAATGAGTGTGGGGGAACTTTTCTGTAAGATTGTCCGGGCAGACACATCTTTGAAGAAATCAAATATGATCACATACCTGGACCAAATCCCAGAGGGAGCTAGAGGAGAGTTCAGGGAACAGCACACAAGGAAGAACTATGTGGGGCAAACAGCACCCCCAAATGATGGGTGGGAAAAGGTGTAGGGAAGAGGAAAAGGTAAAGAGATGTAGATGATCACAAATGATACCTGAAAACACTTACAGTAGCCTTCATGAACCATGCTTTTATTTTTCACAGTTTTGTTGCGTGTAGTCAAGTATGGTCTGAGAACGTTAGACGGAACATTCCAGAAACAAACAACTCATACATTTAAAGTTGTGCATTCTTTGGAGTAGCATGACAGAACCTTACTTTGTTCTGCCCCATCTCACCCTGGAGGTAGATCTTTCCTTTGTCAAGAGTAAACTCATTGTATATGCTACCCCACTTGGTAGACATATTTATTGGTTATGAGAGTGCCTTATCTCAGTATTTGCACTTAACCTTTATGTGATTACAAATGTTCCAAATGCAGAAGGGAAGTGATGCTACCAGTCTACAGATGCTGAAGAGAAGCAACGTGATCCCTTTCGTTAGAGGAAGGATAAGCACTGTATAATATGTCATTTGTGGAGAGAGAAGGTGAGAACACATTCATATTACTCTTATTACTGTTGTAATTGTTCTGTTTTGTTATCATCAACACAGAGCTCTTATGGGGCCTAATTATAAACTTTAATTATAGGCCTGCATGTGTAGGAGAAAACAGAGTGTACAAGGCCTGATAGCAACCACAGTCATACACTAACAGGGGTCTCATTTGTAGTCTCTGCAGATAAGGGGGCACTGCTGTGAATCTTGAATGCTTGTCACCTTGCTTCCCCTTGAAGCCCTCCTTAACTCCAGAGGCAATGCTAATCCCTTCCTCTGCTGTCTGGCATGTGTTCTGTTGAACGCCATAGAAGTTTCTGTCACTATGTTACCCGTGCATGATCTGAACTTTTTCAAGTTAAGAACGCTATTCATGTTAGTGATAGCCTTTCCCCTTCCCACCTACTGGGGAATCAGTGGACTGGATGCTTTCTAGCCCCACCCTTGGAAGAACGCTGGCACTTGGCTAGGCATCCAGGTAACTGCAGTCCCCACCATGTTTGCTAGGAACTTAAGAGCGTTCACCGATTCATGATCACAAAGCATGACAGAGCAAAGGTAAAGGTTACTTCTGGGAGGTGGATGGTGATCCATAGGAGGAACTCATTTTTCTTTTAATTACATAATGTATAGCTCTGTGGTTATATGTACTTCCCTTTAAAGTATAAAGTGCACTTCCTTGAGTATTCAGTTCCAGCTCTCTGAATAGTTGCCTATTTTTCTTTTCAATTTTAGGCTTTACTCATTGACTTTTCACCACAGAAGACTAGGAATCGATTTTCTCATTTCCCTCTTCAATCCCAACTACACATGTGTACACACACACACACACACACACACACACACTCACCCCTACCTATACTCATGCACTTACTCTGACACACATGGATGCACACATGCACTTACTTCCCATCCCAGTATCCAACCGATATCCGTAAGTTATAACTTTGGTTAAATTCCATATGCATGTTATAGTTACTATAATCCTTGACTATGTGATATGCTGTGGTTTTCTGCAGTCACATGTTCTTGCACAGTCTCTCCATTCAGTATCCTTTAGTTTCTTAGTAAGTTGTTCAGTTGTCCAGTGTGCTTTTGGCTCTGTCAGGAATTAACATCAGCAGGCCTGACTTCTTCATGAGCTCTGAGGATCAAGCTATGGGCACACAGTGAGCACTTAAGGAAATGACATTTCTCTTCAGCCTCTGTGTGGATTTTGAACCGTTTGAACCAACTCATGTTTTGTTTATTTTTTTTTCTTCCGTTCTTTGCTAGTTTTCTGAGTACTTTTAATCACTCGGGAATATTGCTCACTTCAAGTGCTTTTGCTACATGACTTTATTAAATTATAAGCATTTTTCTAATTTTTCAATTAATTATGTTGGTGTTTTTTCTTTTTCTTTTTTAAATCGAAAATAGATTCCTCTCTCACATAATACATCTTGAGCAGAGTTTCCCTTCCCTCCAGTCTTCCTAGCTCCCCCTGCCACTGCCTCTCTCCCTCAGGTCCACTCCCTTTCTTTTCCACTGCAGAAAAGAGCAGGTCTCCAAGAGACAGCAGCCAAGCAAGACAAAACAAGATATACTGAGGCAAGGCCAACAGCCCTGGAATCGAGGCTTGACGAGGCAACCCAACAGGAAGCAAACAGTACCAAGAGCAGACAAGAGTCAGAGACACGGAGTCCGACAAAAACCAAACTTACAGCCCTAATGTCTATGTGCAGACCCATGCAGGCCTGGTGCTCTCCACTTCGGCCTCTGGGAACCCATAGGAGACCTGCTTTGTTGATTCTGTGGGCCGTGTTCCTCTGGTTTCCTCTATCTGCTCTGACTTGTATAATCTTTCCTCACCCTCTTCTGTGGGGTTCTTCAGTCTCCCGAGGGGAGAGACCCAATGGAGACCTCCAGCTTAGACTGTCTCTCCCTGTGCCAGCTGGCTTTGCTGTGCACCTCTGCGTCCGCTCTCATATGCCGCCAGTGGAAGCCTTTCTGATCGATGAATAAGGCAGAACACTATTAGGAATCATTTCAATGGTTTCTTTTTCTTTTACTTTTTTCTTTCTCTTCCTCTTCTCCCCTCTCCACTACTCCCCTCCCCTTCCCTCCCTTCCCTTTCCCTCCCCTTTTCCTTTCTCTCTTCTTCCCTCCCCCCCTCTCCCTCCCCCTCCCCCTCTCTCTTGCCTATAGTGTTTCGGTCTACTTGAGGTCTCTGGGCTATCCCATCTCCTGTTCTTAGCCATCCAGGCAGTGTAGGGCATGTGTTCCCTCTCCAGGCTGGGCCTCCATTTAAACCAAACATTGGTTGGCCGCTCTCACAAGTTCTGCACCACCATTTTCTTCGCACATTTTGCAGGCAGGACAGATTGCAGGTTGAGGGTTTTGTGGCTGGGTCGGTATCCAGGTTCTGTAGCTTGCAGAGCACTTTCTCAGACTAGCAGCCCAGCCTCTCCGTGTTTGATGAGATGTGTGGATGTTGTTTGTCTTCGGCAAAAGAGCCTTGCTGTCAGTGTGCAGAGTGACACTCTGTCCTAGCATCAGCTTGAATTGTTTAGGAATCGCCACAAACTCCCTTGGTGGACACAACAGAGTGTAATCCCAGAGCACCCACTGGAAGAGTTCCCTGGCTTCTAAAATGGTCCGTTCAGACTCTGAGGGGTCCTCACTAAGGTCGCTCTCATAAAATTTCAGGAAGATTCTACTGCACACTGACCCAGAAATGCCTCCCAATCCCATCTGTCTCACTCTGCACTCTCTATCCCTCTCTGTCCTACTGATCCTTCCTGTTCTCATCCTCACTAACCCCAATTCACCCACAAAATCTATTCTACTTCCCCTTCCCAGGGAGATCTACTCCCACCCTACCCCGGTCCCCCCCCAACCCCCCCATGCGCCCAAGCCCTCCTGATAACCTCTCTGGACCTGTAGATTGTAGCTTAATTAGCACCTATGTTGGGCTGTCTGTCTGCCTCTTCACTGGGGGATCTGGTCTGGCCAGAACAGCCAAAGTGTTATAGCTCTTTAAAGGGAAGCCCGTGCAGGGCGGGCAGCCAGAGTCTCTCTCTACCATAGCAGCATCAATGCCACCAGCAGCAGTAGTGGCGGGCTGCAGCGAGCAACAGCAAGCAACCAAGAACCACCATTAGAGCCTCTAGGCAAGCGAGTGGCAGGATGTGGCTAGAATCCACAGCGAACATCAGACAACTGTGAACTGCAGCAGGTGCTGGGTACGTGCCAGAGCTGCCCGGCAGACCGAGGTCCAGCCATGAATGCTTACCCAGAGTTTTACAGAGTGTTACAGCTCAATAAAACCGTCGCTTTCAGATGAGTCTTGGTGAAATAACTCCTGCGCTTTATTCCATGCGGATAAAGACCTTATAAACATTTTGGGAGTGGGGTGGGATCCAGGGGTAAATGCTTCCCATTGGCTCAGTCTGAGATGTTAGGGATGCTCTATTTGCATGGGGAAGAACTTCAGGTCAGTTCTTATGTGCCTGATTGTCATGGTCTTCTCTGTGGGGTGCCGTGGTCATGTGCTCCATAACAAGTAGAGCTTGGCAGGGAGCCGGCCCCATTCCTGCCTTTCTCAATCCTGAGATTTCCCTGGGTTCGAGCCTCCTCAACCTTATCAGTTCTGTCTGCTAGCATGGTCCACTTGCCCCATACACCTACTTAAAAGCTAGCATCCACTTTTAAGGGAGCACCTACCATATGTGTCTTTCTCGGGCTTGGTTACCCCATTCAGGATGGTTTATTTATTTATTTATTTATTTATTTATTTAATTTTGTTTTTTCGAGACAGAGATTCTTTGTGTAGCCCTGGCTGTCCTGGAACTCACTCTATATAGACCAGGCTGGCCTCGAACTCAGAAATCTGCCTGTCTCTGCCTCCCAAGTACTGGGCTTAAGGGCGTGCACCACCACTGCCCAGCTTGATTTTTTTTTTTTTTAAATTGCATCGTCTTTGCAGATTTCATTATGCAACTTTTTAGACAGCTGAGTTTTTTTTTTTTTTAAAGTGTAAATGTAGCATGCTTTCTTTATCCATCCTTCAGATGAGATAACATTTAGGTTGTTTCCAGTTTCTGGCTATTATGAATAAAGTTGACCTGAATATGGGTGAGCACACGTCCTTTTGGTCAGAGGGAGCAGTTGGGTATATCCAAGAGTGGGATAGCTGAGTCTTGAGGTAGATCGATTCCAAACCTGCTGAGGAACTGCCATACTGATTTCCATAGTGGCTGCACTGGCTATACAAGTTTGTATTTCCACCAGCAATGAAGGCGTGTTCCCTTTGCTCCACATCCTCGCCAGCATAATCTGTCCTCTGTGCCATTGTGACAGGTGTAAGATGGAATCTCAAAGTAGTTTTGATTTCCAATTTCCTGATGGCTAAGGATGTTGAACATTTCTTAAAGTGTTTCTCAGCCATTTGAGGTTTCCTCTATTGAGAATTCTTTGTTTAGATCTGTATCTCATTTTTTAAAAATGGATTTTTTCTTGAGTTTTTTTTTTTATATTTTGGATATTAGACTTATTTTATTTTATTTTTTTGAGGCAAGGTTTCTCTATGTAGCCCTGGCTGTCCTATAGCTCATTCTGTAAATTCTGTAAACCAGGGTAGCCTCAAACTCAGAGATCTACCTGCTTCTGCCTTCCAAGTGCTGGAATTTAAGGTGTCTACTACCACTACCAGGCAAGACTTTAGAGCTCTATTAAATGTAGAGTTAAGAAAGAAAAACAAAACAAAACAAAATACCTTTCCTCTTCTGTAGGCTGTCTCTTTGTCTGATTGACAGTGTCTTTTGCAGTATGGAAGCTTTTCAGTTTCATGAGGTCCCACTTACTAATTGTTGATCTTAGTGCCTGTGCTATTTGGTGTTCTGTTCAGGTAGTTGTCTCGTGCACATGCGTTCAAAGCTGCCCCCACTTTCATTTCTATCAGATTCAGTGTATCTGGTTTTATGTTGCTATCTTTGATACACTCGGACTTGAGATTTACACAGGATGATAAATGTGTATCTAAACTGGGTAGTGGTGGCTCACGCCTTTAATCCCAGCACTTGGGAGGCAGAAGCAGGCAGATTTCTGAGTTCGAGGCCAGCCTGGTCTACAGAATGAGTTCCAGGACAGCCAGGACTATACAGAGAAACCATGTCGGAAAAAAAAAAGAATCAATCAATCAATCAATCAATCAATATTTGCATTCTTTAACATGCAGACACCCAGTTAGATGGGCACCATTTGTTGACAATGCTGTCTTTTTATCAGTGTGTATTTCTGGCTTCTTTGTCAAAAATCAGGTGTCCATACATGTGTGATTTTATGTCTGGGTCTTCAATTTAAATCAGTTTATTAGCATGTCTGTTTTTATGCCATTACCATGCAGTTCTTATTATTATAGCTCAGTAAAATCGGGAATGAAATAGTTCTTTTACTGTTCAGGATTGTTTTTAGCTACTCTTATTTGTTGTTGTTTGTTTGTTTTTGTTTTGTTGTTCTTTTTTGTGTTTTTTTTTTCCCATATGAAGTAAGAATTCTCCTTTCAAGGTCTGTAAAGAATTGTGTTGGAATTTTGATAGAGATTGAATCTGCAGATTGCATTTGGTAGGCTGGCCATTTTTACTAGGCTAGTCCAACCAATCCATGAGTATGGGAGAACTTTCCATCTTCTGATATATTCTTTAATTAATTACTTTACATCATCCACACACCTATGATAAACCAGGAATAGAGAGATACTTTCTCATCTGAATAGAGAACATGTACATATTTTGCTAACTTTGATATTGATCATATTATATGTAAGAATGAGAAACTAAGTTTTTCTCTCTCTAAGGTTGGGAAGAATGGAAAGTGTCCTCTCTCAACATTCTTATGTTAATACGGCACTGCAAGTATTAGCTGGTGTTGTCACACAATTTTGTTTTCCAGAGGCTTAAAGTTTTGGTCATACAACTCTTTCATCTCCCTAGTTAGGGTTACCCCAATATATTTTATATTTTGAGGCTATTGTGAGGAGTATCGCTTTCCTGATTTATTTCTAGGCTTGTTTATCATGGTTTGTCATATGGGGACTACTGTTTTTCTTTTAAGTTAATCTTCTTTCCATCCATTTTGCTGCAAGTGTTTATCAACTGTAGGAGTTTCCTGGTGGAATTTTTAGGGTCACTTATGAATACCATCATATCATCTGCAAAATAATGATACTTTGACATCTTCCTTTCCAATTTGTATTTCCTTTATTTCCTACAGCTGTTTTATTGCATGAGCTAAAAGTTCAAGTACTATCTTGAATAGATATGGAGAGAGTGGATAACCTTTTCTTGTTCCTAGTTTTAGTGAAAATGCTTTGAGTTTCTCTCTATTTAATTTGATGTTGTTTATAGGCTTGCTATAAATTGCCTTTGTTATGTCTAGGCATGTCTCTTGTATCTTTCATTTCTCAGGATTTTTATCATGAAGGGGTGTTGGATTTTCTCAAAGGCTTTTTTGGCACCTAATGAGATGATCCTGTAGGTTTTTTTCAGTTTATTTATATTGTGGATTACATTTATTGATTTTTGTATGTTAAACAATCTCTGCATCTCTGGGATGAAGACTACTTGGTCTTGGTGGATGTCTTAGTCAGGGTTTCTATTCCTGCACAAACATCATGACCAAGAAGCAAATTGGGGAGGAAAGGGTTTATTCGGCTTACATTTCCATACTGCTGTTCATCAAAGGAAGTCAAGACTGGAACTCAAGCAGGAGCTGATGCAGAAGCCATGGAGGGATGTTCTTTACTGGCTTGCTTCCCTTGGCTTGCTCAGCCTGCTCTCTTATAGAACCCAAGACTGCCAGCCCAGAGATGGTCCCACCCACAAGGGGCCCTTGATCACTAATTGAGAAAATGCCTCACAGCTAGATCTCATGGAGGCATT
>LR751823.1:57663-85791 GCA_902729485.2 Mus minutoides | reverse complement strand
ATGATCTTTTTGATGTATTCTTAGGTTCAGTTTGCAAGTACTCTATTGAATAATTTACAACTACGTCCACAAGAAAAATTAGTCTGCAATTCTTTGTTGAGTTTATGTGGTTTAGGTATCAGAGTATCTGTGTACTCATAAAATTAATTGGGCAACATTCATTCTGTTTCTATTTTATGGAACAATTTGAATAGTATTAGAGTTGAATCTTCCTTGAAAGTCTGATAGAATTCTGTGCTAAAACTACCTGGTCATAAGATTGTTTTGGGGTGGGGTGGGGTGGGGTGGTTGGGAGACTTTTAATCTTTAAATGACTGTTTCTATTTCACTAGGGGTTATAGTTCTATTTAAATTGTTTATCTGATCTTGATTTAATTTTGATAAGTGATAACTATTGAGAAAATTATTCATTTATTTTAGATTTTCCAACTTGGTGGAGTACAGGTTTTTAAAATATGTTCTTATGATTCTATGAATTTCTTCTGTGTCTGTTCTTATGTCTCTCTTTTCATTTCTGATTTTCTTACTTTGGATTCTCTCTGTCTCTCTCTCTTTCTCTCTGTCTTTTAGTAAGTTTGGATAAGGGGTTGTCTATCTTGCAGATTCTCTCAAAGAACCAACTCTTTGTTTCACTGACTCTCTGTATTGTTCTCTTTGTTTCTCTTTGATTGATCTCAGCTCTCAGTTTAGTGTCTACTTCTTTCGAGTGTCCTTACTTCTCTTTGTTCTACAGCTTCCAGGTAAGTTCTTAATTTGCTAGTATGAGCTCTCTCCATTTTCTTTCTTTCTTTTTTAACGTATGCACTGAGTGATACGATCTTTGCTCTTAGGTTCATATTCATTGTGTCTCATCAGTTGGGGTATGTTGTGTCATTTTCATTGAATTCTACAGTCTTTAATTTTTCTGTCTGTTGTCTCTGTCTGTCTTGACCCATTTGTCATTGAGTAGAGAGTTGATCAGTTGCCATGAGTTGGTGAGCCTTTTGTTGCTCTCTGCTGTTGTTGATATCAAGTTTTAATCTATAGATTAAAATGCAAGGATTTACTTCTATTTCCTCATATCTATTGAGACTCGATTTGTGTCCGAGTATGTGGTCAGTTTTGGAGAATGTTCCATGAGCTGCTGAGAAGAAGTTATATTCTTTAGTGTTTGGGTAAAATATTCTGTAGATCTCTGTTAGGTTCATTTGGCTTTTCATGTTAGTTAGTGCCAACATTTCTCTGTTTAGTTTCTGTCTGGATGAGCCGTCCATTGGGAAGAGTGCCGTCAGTTCTGTTCCTCTAAGAGCCCTTGCTCAAAAAAAAAAAAAAAAAAAAAAAAAAACAAAAAACAAAACAAAAAACAAAAAACAAAACAAAACCAAAAAAACCAACAACAACAAAAAAACCCTTTTGTTTTCAGTTAATGTCTTGCTTTAAATGCCAATCCTTCTGCCTCAGTCTCCTGGGTGTTGGTATTACTAGTGTGAGCTATTGTGCCCAGTTTAATTAATTTTATTGTTATGAAACATCTCACTTTTAATGTAGGGATAGTCTTGGTGTCTACATTTTACCCCCACCACATAATCCAATCTTAAGCTTTCTTGCTGGTTTCAGCATTATAGATTTGTGTTTTCTGCTTGAAGCATTCTTTTCTTTTCTTTTTCTTTTTTCTTTTTTTGGTTTTTCGAGACAGGGTTTCTCTGTATAGCCCCGGCTGACCTGGAATTCACTTTGTAGACCAGGCTGGTCTCGAACTCAGAAATCTGCCTGCCTCTGCCTCCCAAGTGCTGGGATTAAAGGCATGCACCACCACGCCCAGTGAAACATTCTTTTCTTCATGTGTTCCAGTTCTCCCGTACTTAGATCTCAGGGTTTGGGGGCCAAATTCCAGGAAAAAAAATCAGCTAATAACACCCAAAGCAGCCGCAGATCACACAAGGCTTATGCTGCTTGCGCTCTGTCTTCATTTTTTGGTTGTTCCGCCCCAGCTCCCAGAGGCTGGAGAGAACTTCTTTTTCTCCTAGGGGAGGTGGGGATTGGCACTTCTTAGGTTTCCAGTTGTTTGTGATATGGGTTCAGAGAACTGGAACATTATGTATCCAGTTGAGAAACACATTCCGTGTGCACCTGGGACAAAGGAGCGACACTTTCCATAGGAACATGCTATCAGTGATGGAAGTAAGAACTGTCAACAGAGCAATCTTTTAGCAGGAATTTTGAAAAAACTCAGTTCATTGGCCCCTGTCCACCATGAGACACATTTCCTTTAAAAGAATAACCACTGAGCTGGTGTTCATGTACCTGAACAGCAGCATGTGAAGCTGGGGATGTGAAGATGTCTAGCTCATAGGCTGAAGTCACTATTGGGTTTGTCCTAGGGTTAGGGTTTGTTTTGGGTTAGATGTTCCTCTCCTCTCCTCTGCTCTCCTCCTTTTCCCTCCCCAATGCCTCCCTCCCTCTTCCCCTCCTTTCCTTCTCCCACTCCTGCCACAATTCCCATTGCCTCTGCCTCCAGAAGTGCTAGGATTAAAGGAGTGCACCACCACTACACCCCTTTGAAGTTAGATGCAGCTTTTCTTGGCTTCCTCTTCAAGAAATCCTCTCCCAAACCAACCATGTTATTTCGTTCTTCTTTGTGATAACTGTGACACTTTTTTTGTGGGAACTGAGAGTTGCCCGTGTTGGCCTCGAATTCCCCATCTTTTATTCTTTTGTTATGTTTTGTTCCGAGACAGGGTTTCTCTGTGTAGCCCTGGCTGTCCTGGAACTCACCCTGTAGACCAGGCTGGCTTCGAACTCAGAAGTCTGCCTGCTTCTGCCTCCCAAGTGCTGGGATTAAAGGCGTGCGCCACCAGTGCCTTTTATTCTTGCCTTCCCTTTCCCTACCGAATTGTTAATACTAACTTCCTACACTAGACTGTAATCTCCCGCAGGCTCGGGAACCTGGGTGTTGACTGACCTCTTGTCCCTTCAGGCTAAACCCAGTAAGTGCACACCCACAGCCCAACCCAGAGCCTGGCACACTGTAGCCAGCAAACAAATGAGTAACAAAGGAGCAGTAGCCACAGGCTAGGATTACTTCCTCTGCACCGCCCCAGGGTGGGCAGCCACCCAGCCCCGCGCGCGGGCCGAGCGCTCGGAGCACCGCCTCTCCCGTGACGTCATGCGAGGCGGGACTTCCGGCCGCCCAAGTTTAACAGTCCAGGCGGGAGCCGGAAGCGCAGCGAGGAGCGGGTGGAGCCGGGCCTCCCCTGTGGCCCCCACGCTTGAGAGGTGAGGTTCCGCCTGACAGGGAGGCTCTGTGAGCGCGGTGGCCTTGGGCCGGGGACCCCCCCGAGGTCAGCGTCCTCCGCCCTGCGCTGGGTGGCTGCGGGCGCGCGCGGAGGAAAGTGGCCCGGGACGGGACGGGACGGGACGGGACGGGTCGGGACGGGATAGGACCGGACCGGGTCGCGGGCCCCGGACTTAGGACGCCCGGGTCTGGCTCGTCCGTAGCTGCTGAGCGCAGCCGCCCTGGGCTAGGAGTGCGACTCCCGAGAACTCTTCTTGAGCAGAGTCTGAAGTTGGTCGCTGTCGCTCTTCTTTCCCGGGATCCTCTCCCGGGAACTAATGTCAGAGCCCAGAAGCCAAGCGAAGGGACTGTGAGAGGTCTCCGTGAAGTCAGCCTCACTGAAGCTCTGTGGGTCGCTGAACTCAGCCTTGATCCACCCATTGCACCACACTGCACAGTAGGCTCCTTGTGTGGGGTTAGGGTAACAACAGCTTGCAGCTGTTGACTGCTCTTAAGAGTTCCAACTTTTCTACCCAGTGTTTTTCCTTGGGCTAGGGAAGAAGGGGCATAGAGTAGGTGCTTCAGTCACCAAATAGAAACATTGTCTACAATTCAACAGGTAACTCTGCAAGTTTTTCGCCTCACCTACTAGAGGCCCTTCTAACTCAGAACCCCCCTCACCCACCCACCCCCACACGACTGTATCCAAAAATATCATGGGAGTTTCTGCTAAACTTTTATCCTTTCCTTAAACTAACTAACTAACTTTCTTTCTTTCTTTCTTTCTTTTTTTCCTCTTGGGAATCAATGATTTCTGCCTTATGATTTTTTAGTTTGTCCTCTGGAATCCATTAGAGATATGTATGATGCTTTGTTGATGATGTGGGCGTGTGTCTGTGACCACTGTTGGCCTTTAACCTTAGTGGATAAATTCAGCCCCCATATGTCACCAGATGGAATCAATTCAGTGTGTTGGAGCTGCAGTAGCATCCCCCCCCTTTTTTTAAAAAAAATAACCACTTTTTATTAGACTTTTAAGTATCAATGAAACTGTGTTGACCTATAAAAAGAAACATTTTGTATGGCTACCATGGATTAAGCACACACACACACACACACACACACAGGAACAGGAATTTAAAAAATTAGCATCTGCTTGTGCCTTAGTTTTCTCCATTGATTTTATTTCTATCTAAACAAATATATCGGTTGCAATCCACTTCATTCAAATTCATTGTTAATATATCTAATGTCTTTAGACATAGGCAATAGGATAAATTGTATTACCAACAGTTTGTTAATTAGATAGTAGTATAGTACTCTTTTTTTGTTGCTGTTTTTGTTTGTTTGGTTTGTTTCTGAGATAAGTTTTCTGTGTAGCCCTGGCTGTCTGGAACTAGCTCTACAGACTAGGCTGGCCTCAAACTCACAGATCCACCTGCCTCTGCCTGGGAATGAAGGCATGCACCACCACCACTGCCGGCCCTGTAATAATAGTACCGTGGTACCACCCATACTGAGTGTGAGAGCATATTTCTCTGCCTTTTCTCTCCTATGTATGCTTAAATATACTGTCTTCTACAGTACCTGCTTCCCTTCAGAGTGCTTGGAGCAGCCTCTCTGCTTTCTGTCTAGACTGCCTTGGCTTGTGGCATCATTCTGTCAGATTTATGTGTTGGAATATCACACTGAATAAAAAGTGAGAGATAAGAATTGGTTTTAGGATACAGTGGCAACTTATTTAACTTTGTTGTTAATTTTAGAGTTTGGAAAACTTGGCACAATGGGATTCAGACTTCCAGGAAGGCTAGATTATGGCACATTAAAAAAGATATGAGAACATTACTTAGTATATTTCTCTGTGGAGTACTTAGTAGGGATCAGGAATATTTAAAAACTCCTATGTGAGGAGACGGGCATTGTTATAGGAAAAAAGAAGACAGTAGAAGTTCCATGGAAAAAAAGCCGGGCGTGATGGCGCATGCCTTTAATCCCAGCACTCAGGAGGCAGAGGCAGGCAGATTTCTGAGTTTGAGGACAGCCTGGTCTACAAAGTGTGTTCCAGGACAGCCAGGGCTACACAGAGAAACCCTGTCTCGAAAAATCAAAAAAAAAAAAAAAAAAAAAGAAGTTCCATGAAAAACATTGAATTGGGTGGTGGAATATAGGGTAGCTGCTGATAAAGGGCAGTTTTTGCCACAATAGGTGGGGAACTTACCTTTTTCTTAGAAGCAGAGATATTTCAAGCAGAGGCCTAAATGATAAGGAGATGGTTTGGGGGGAACTTTCCATGTAGAGGGGGCAGCAGGTAAAGAGACACTAAGTGGAGGATGAACTTGGCTTGATTCATAGACATGAAGAAGGCTGGTGTCTGGATCTGATGGCTTAGGCCCAAGAGAGGTAGGACAGCCACATGGGCATGCCTGTCCTGTGAGGAGCAGGAGGAGGAAAAGGAGGAGCAGGAGGAAGAGGAGGAGGAGGAGCAGGAGGAGGAGCAGGAAGAGGAGGAGGAGGAGCAGGAGGAGGAACAGGAGGGGCAGGAGGAGGAGGAAGTCCGGTTTCTTGTACTCGCAGAGAGGATTCTTGGGAGGAGGAGGTAAGTATATGTGTTCAGCTGGTATTTAAGTCTCTGTGTGCTGCTTGGTATAAAGGTGGACAGAAATGGACAAGTAACACCCCTGCCTTTAGATTAGGGGGCATTTCAGCTTTGAAAACTTGCTTTTCCATAGTTTCGTTTTAAATATGTTGTTCTGAACTTTTTATAGGCCCAGTCATGCAGGAAAACCTCAGATTTGCTTCATCAGGAGATGACGTTAAAATATGGGATGCTTCGTTTCTGACATTGGTGGATAAATTCAACCCTCACACTTCACCGCATGGAATCAGTTCAATCTGTTGGAGCAGCAATAGTATCCTTTAAAAAAAAAAGTAATCACTTTTAGTTAGTTTTCAATGATCTGTGAAACTGTTGTCCCATAAAAAAAATACTTGTGTGGCTACCTTAGATTAAAAAAAAAAAACACTGATAAAAATATGCATGTGTTCTAGTTTTCTCTGTTGATTTTCTTTTAAAAAATTTGTAGTTGCAACCTAGTTCAACCTCACTCTAATTTTCTGAATACTATCAGTCTTTAGATGCAGGTGTAGAATTAGTTACATTGTCTACAGTTGCTGAATGCCTGGAGTTAGGTAAGAATAGCAGAGCACCTATGAGACTTTACAGTGAGGTTTCTTCTTTCCATCTCCATTTGGATATTTCTGAATCTGATGCGGAAGTCAGTGAACTTGGGGATAGAAGCAGGGTGGAGAGGAGATTCAGAAGTCATTGTGTGTCATCCACATCTTACAGAGATGTGCTTGGATTCGCCTCTGCCATCTGTGAGGAAAATAGCATCGTTTCACAGTAGGCAGCATGGGTGTAAGTTCCCTGTGTTGGGGGTTCAAATGGGGAATGAAGGGAACCTGAAAGTGTGGGTTCATCATATGTCATTGACATTTTGGGGGTGGCGATTCAGTGTTGTGGGGGCTTTCCTGGGCACCATAGGGTGCTAGGAAGGGTCCCTGGCCTCTACTGCCCAACTACTAGATGCCTTTAACTCCCAGTTGTGCTGATCCAAATGCCTCCTGAGCTAGACTCTGCTGCAGTTGGGGACCTCAGTGGTAGAGAAGCACTCTTAGTTTTGTAGACGTGGAAATACTCTGCAGTGGTATGCTAGAAATGAGTCTTCTGTGAAACACGTACTGTTTTGATACAACCATGAAGTGTTAAGAATTGTCTGGTTTTTACCAGTATCAAAGTATTAATATTCTCCCTGATGAAAGGGAAACTGACAGGGCTTTAAAATATGACTGATTTATGAACAAACATATTAGGGGTTTTTAATCTCAAACGACTGTTCTTACACATACATAACAAATGACAACTTTTCTTATTGAATTACATTTCCCTCTTGATCATTCCTTGGTTCTTGCATGCAAGTAGTAAAACCAATTACTTGGATACTCTATTAGTCAGACTGTGTGAAGGACTCTCCAGCCTGTCATGTGGAAACTATTTTAAGGAGAGTGGCAAGTGTCTGAAGTTGGGCCTCACTATTTTTAGGTTTTAATTGTGTTTACAGCTTCACTTTTTTTTTTTTTTTCTGGGTCCCTTGAAGAAAAACAGTTGTTAATAGGATGTGTTTTTTTTTTTTTTTGCTTATCTTTGTTTAGGGGATTGTTTCCAGTAGCTGGCTGGCATTGACAAGTACATTCCTTAATGTGGCAGTAAGGTAGTGCTGTGTGACTTTGAGAAGCTAGTCTTTCTGTGTAGAGAGCTTCATGTTATCTGTACTCCTAATGAGGCCAGGGTTTAGTTGTTAATGAAAGACAGAGTTCCAGACACAGCAAGTCAAGACCCCAGTATATAAATTCCACGAACACGGTTAGTATGAGGTGCCAGGGAAGTTAGTTTTCTTTATTCTTTTGGTTTCCATACTTCTTATGACTTCTAAAATTACAGGAAAACTTAGAAACTAGCCTCTCCTCCCTTATCTTCCTGAGGTTCTTTTTCTGTGGTAAACAGAAGAAGCCAGTGGCTTTTCACTGTGGCGCTATGTTGGTAGAGATTATTTTATTTTCCCTAGAAATGATGTGTGTAGATTGCCCTCTAGCTCCACTCAGCACTTATCAGGGCCTGCTCAACTCAGAGATACGCAATGTGCAATACCTGGAGTGCAAAAAGCAAGCCTGTAGTTAGATTAGGAGAGAGGGCATTGGTGACTTGCTCTGGATTTTGGCACTATGCTGATTCATTTGATAGTCCACAAGCCAGAGACTTGGACTTGGTTCTTATGAAGATTGGTACCTGTTGATGGCTTAGCTGCTACTTGGAGACTCCATTCTTAGGGTAGAATATGATACTCTTACCCTTGACTCCAGTGGAGTTCAGACATGGTTCAAACTAAATAAACTTCTTTATCTTTTTAAAGTAATGCTCTGGTGGGGATGTAGCTCAGTTGGTAGAGGCTTGCCTAGCAGGAATGAAGCCCTAGGTTTGATTGTAAGCATGATGTTAAGTCAAGCACAGTGGTACACACCTGTAATCTTAGCCTTTGGGAAGTGGAAGCAAGAGAATCCGAGTTTGAAGGTTGTTCTAGGCTATAGAAGCCCCCCAAAACTTTGTTCCAAGGCATGACCTCGTCATAAAATACCAGGATACGCTGCACAATGTCAAAATAATAAAATAAGGATTACCTACATGCTTTGGTTGTTTCCATGCATAGACTTTGCTTACTAAAAGTAGAAAGTTTAAAATTCCTATATTCTGGAGACAGGAAGATGGCTTAAAGGGTAAGAATGCTTTTTGCTGAACTTGATGAGCTGAACCCAGTTAGTAGAAGGAGAGAATGACTTCTGTGAGTTGTCCTCTGCCTTTCACACTTGGAATGTGACGTGTGTATGTGCACACACACATACAAATAAATGTAAAGCACTATAATATTTTATCGTGCTGTGACTTTCAAAACCAGACTCTTATTCTTGATTAAATTATTCAATCATTTTGGTTTAATATATGTTGTTTTATACTTACTTATTACCCATGTATAATTTATATAGAGTAAAATAATTAAAAATTTAAGTTAAGATTAACTGAAAATAATTTAAATTTGCATAGCATACATAGATTTTATTTAACCATACCCAATCATGTTTACTATATGCGCTATAATATTCATTCATAATATATTCATGGTTGAAGCGTCTACAGCAGTGATTCTAATCCTGAGAAAGAACGGTCTTCAGTTTCCAGTTGGAAGAAGTAGGGAAGTGATGTGGATGCTGATGATGATATGAGCACTTGATTATTAAAATAGTCCCTCAACAGACTTTGTGTATGAAAAAGCTGATTAATATTTCTGTTTGCTGCATTTCTCATGTTCTCACATCTGAAAGCATAAACTTAGACCTGGCCCACTCTGGGAAGGGAGTAGTGTTTCTCCTGGGCTAAGTATCCTTCAAATGATACCGTAGTCAGACGGGATGAGTCTTCCCTACAGACCTGGAAAAGAGAATTTAGTAGTTGGTAGCCAGAACCATTTGGAAAGCTGGTATATGAGTGTACTTGTTTCTATTCTGGCTTACATGACTGTGCTCCTAAGACTGTATTTGGGTGTTGCAGGTGCCCATGGACTGCTTGATGTTTCTTAACTCTTCATTTAGATAACTTTCTAGTAACAGCATCTTCCAGTGGTGACAAAATAGTGGTGTCAAGTTGCAAATGTAAGCCTGTTCCACTTTTGGAGCTTGCGGAAGGGGTAAGTTATTTGCTTTTTAACCAGTTTACACGCAGTTTGCTTAAGTGACTGTGACTTACTTGTTATGATTCTTGGTGTTTAAAAACATTTTTCATCTAAACTCTGAATAATACAGTAACAGGTGGGGTATGTGCTTACCGGAAGGTTGTTAGGTGGGATTATAGTGAGTTTAGTTTAGGCCTTAGATTTCATTAGGAAGGGACTCTCCTTGTTTTCCCTTTTGTGGATGCATGACTAGGTCGCTAGGTTGACATGATGTAAGTGCTCCTGTTGACTGGGTGCAGCATCAGCAGCAGGTGGGCTAGTTCTGCAGGTAGCTTTCTGCTTTAGATGATGAGCGCGCAGCACTCAGGAACCTGCCCCAGCCTTCCTTAAGGCTGGAGTGGAGGGACAGGGGTGTTCTGGGAGTTCTGGGCCCACAGCACACAGGGACACTCTCGCTGGATATTTCTTTATCCCTGTATTTTTTAAAGTTTATTCAGGATAATACTGCTTTCCTCATTTCCATTCTCACATTCAAAAAGCTGTTCTTCAAAGAGAGTGACACCTAACAACAAGGTCCTTGTCGCTCCTTGCTGCTGCTGCTTTTTCCTTTTCTGCACATCTATTTATTTATTTATTTATTTATTTATTTATTTATTTATTTATTTATTTGGTAAACTTAAATTTTACTTCCAGCACAGGTGTGGAGGCATAGAGAATGTCTGACTAAGGTATGGGGGAGTTTGCAGCAGACTGGGCTAAGGAAAGTTCAGGAAGAGACTGCCCTTGGTCAGTAGGTAGACCACACTCTTCAAGATGGGAGTGATAGCGATCTTGGGACTTTTGGGTCCTTTCATGGGTCCTTTCAACAGCAGCATGGCAAGCTGCTGTTGAATTTAATAGTAAAGCCAGATCAGTTCCTCCAACTTTCAAACTGGCTGGGCTTTCTCGCACTAGGTTTTCAATTCAGCATTTAGCGCCTCTGCCCACTTGGTTTTTTAAAACTTATTTATTATTATGTGTTTGTTTATTTGGACAGAGTCTATTGTGTAGTTCTGGCTACTGTTTAGTATCTGGAACTTGGTATTTAGACCAGGCTGGCCTTGAAGTCATAGAGATCCACCTGCCTCTGCTTCTTTAGTGTTTGGATTAAAGGTGTGAGTTAAACCAAGCCCAATTCCTCCCATTAAAGAAAAATAGTATATTTTGTACTCTTATACTTCCAATTCTATTTTTGCTTTAATACTATAGCAGATGACCTATACAGATGTGCCATTCTGAGACCTTGGCGAATATTCCCGTTCATTTGTATAATTTTATTCCTTCCCACTTTAAGGCATTACATTATAAAGCAGGTGAAGAAATATTCATTAGAGTTCTAAGTTTGAATGTGCTATGGTTATAAGAGCTTTTTACAAGCAGTTTTTAATAAAGGAATTTATTAGCTACTTCTTTTACTTTGTTAGGGCTCTAGTCATTATTTTGTTGGGCCCCCAGCTATGTTAACTCACATGCTACTTGAGCTATTGAACCTTTACACTTGGGGAAAGAAATTTCTATCCTACTTATTTTTTAAAAATTTTTAAATGAAATTTTAGGTTCCTGGTTTTGTTTTTAATCTTGTGTTTTCCTCTTTGAAGTGGACAGATTGGTATTAATGATATTATAATGGCTATCGTGGACTACAAAATAACTTTGAAATTTGATCACCTTGTTTTTAGATTTAAAAATTACGTTTTAATATTTTTATCTTGTGGATACAGTATTCCTATAATACCACAATTTCTATTAATTAAGTTCATTAGATACATTAAAATACATTAAAGGTCTTCTAACAACAAGGTAAGCTAATCTTAAGTATAGGTTTTATTCTGAACCCTTAATAATTATATCTGTGACAGCTGGCATCCAAATATATCAATCTTTGGTGGAAACGGTCCTTATCTATTTCTTTTAAAAGTTATTTTAATGGCTATTAGGAAACTTTGATTTGCAGTGCAAGTAGATTGTAAAGTAAATCTTAATGACTCCTTTAAACATGTTCATTCCTAGCAAGGTGCCTACAAGAGCATTAATACCTAAGTTAAAACTGATGTGGTGTGCATCCTGCTCTTGTTATGTTTGATAGCTGATAACTGTTGGTCCATTGCTGAAAGAAATCTTGATTGGTCCAGTGGGCATTTGGCAAGGAGACCATCAGTAAGCGTTCTTTGGAGCAGAGCCTGCTCTGGGGTTACCTGGGTCTCTGGGTAGGCACAGTACTACCTGGTCTAGTCTAGCTAGTCTCACCCAGTCCTCTGCTCTGCTTCTCAGTATATTTAAACATGGTGGGAATGGCCTCAGCCTGCACATCTTGCCTTCTGATTAAGTCAGAAGTCTCTCCTTTGTACTTCATGTCTCCTTTTTGTTTTGTTTGTTTTTTGTGGCATTCAGTTGGACATAAGAACATTTAGTGTAGCTCCCATCTGCTTCAGTAGGTTAAATAAAGCACTGCAAAGGTGCCCAGGTCCCATGTTACTAATGGCACTAGGGTGACACATACTTGGTAGGCCTTGAATTTAGCCATTGCTCTGTAATGTAATGTTGGTTGGGTATAGTTGTAATTGTTAAGAAGCCGACTTTCTGATTTCAAGCAGACAATAAACTTTGGGCAGAGATGCCCAGATATTGGAAAGTTGTTTTGCAGAAACTACAATACTGCTTTAGAGAGTAGCATCTGTTGTCTGTTGACCAGGTAAAGCCACCAGTACTGGCTCAGTGAATTTTTCATCTGGACAAGGAGAACAGCTATTTAGAAGCCTTGAGGCAGTTAGAAAACTAAACATTGCAATGTTAGGAGTGCCGGATCAGTACTGGTGGAGAATTGGTGCATGAGAAAGAAGATGACAATCGATGGGGTAGGGCAGGGCCCAGAAATAGGCTCTGGCCCAGGTTGATGGGTTTGGATTTCTTCTAGGTATGCCTGGAAGCCATTGAAACTCTTCATACCCAGCTCTGGCTTGCTTTTCTTTCTTTCTTTTTTTTTTTTTTTTCTTTTTTTAATAATTATTTTTGTCCTCTATTTATGCAGGATGGACTTTTAGGAACCAGGAGTAGAAACTGGGAAACTAGCTAGGAGGTTGCTGCCATGGTTGGGAAGTTTGGATTAGTGGTAATATAATGTATTTAGATGAAGGGAGGCATGGAATTTATTGTAGGATTGGAGTCTATAGGCCTTGTTGATAGGCTAGGACCAGGGTAACAAGAATTATAGGGTTATTCAGTAACTTCCCCATGGTCTTTGTGCCCCGGCTGACTGTATGAGGCCAGGTTGCTTTGCTCGCATGCTTATGAATGTGTTTGTATTTAATGGTGGATTTCCCACAACCTCCCTTTTGCTCAGTAAGTGTCAGCTGCTGAGCCGCATCACTGGCCCCTGAGGTCTGCATTGGGTGACATTCTTGAGACTCACTAGGGTGAGGTTTACTCTTTTCTTGACATCTGAAAATGAGTAAACTATTGGATTCCGCGAGGGCGATTAGAGGTGAAATCTTTGGTTGCAAGTGTCAGCATCTTTATGATTGTGACTCAGCAGATTTGCTGTCCTGCTTATTAGGATCATCTCTGTGCTCTGTTAGGCTAATTTTGTTTGTTTGTTTGTTTGTTTGTTTAAATAGCAAAAGCAGACATGTGTCGATTTAAATTCTACATCAATGCATTTGGCAAGTGGAGGCCTAAATAACACTGTTAATATTTGGGATTTAAAGTCCAAACGACTTCATCGTTCTCTTAAGGTAAGCAAATATATCTTAAATATTTACAGAATGGGTAGCTCACACCTTGTTTGGAATGGTTACCAAACTTTGTCCTCATAATTGGAGTGCTTTAGAATAAAAGTGGGGTTTATTGGGGAGATATAGCTACTGTCTAGCTGAAATTTTTCCTCATAAAAATTGTTGATTGATCTTGTCTTTTCTTTATTTTTTATGTATTTCTGTTGTTTTGAATGAAGTATTCTTTGAGGTTTTCTTTTTCTTAAGTGTAGTTTTGTCATCAGGGATCTCTTTTTTTAAAGGGTTTTGGGAAAATGGGTGTGGTTCTGGAATTCAGTAACCAGAGTTGATGGTTCAGCTTCTTAGATCTTCAGTGTGTTTGGCTTCTACTGTTGATGATATTTTTGCTTGCATATTTTTAAACTTGGTAATGGAATAATTCTTAAAATAATTTACTAGTTAAAATCAGTGTTCCCTTAGGTAGCTCTTTGTAGTTTCAGAAAATAAATATATTCATCTCAGGAAAGTGTGGTCAAGAGTTCCGTAGCTCGACTTTTAGCTTTTTTAAGTATTTAGAAGGCACTGCAAAGTTATTTCTAAGCTTGTCACTTACAAGTATTTAATAGAAAAATTTAAATAGTTGTATCTACGTACTTTCCTGTATACACAGAGAAGAACCCCCTTTAACTGTTAACCATGTTATTCATTATCTGATATTAGTAGGCATTTTGTGGCCAGTAAGGTTTCATCTGTGTCCTCACCTCCTCTGTAGTCATCCCATCATTGGACTGTTTGTAGGATATACCAGACATTTGGTTTTTGTTTTTCTTTCTCTTCTCTCTCATAGTTAAACTGAGACGGGATCCTGTAGTAGCTTTGTGGCACCTTTGGAAATTTATTGTTTTAAGCTTGGCTAAACTTTGAAGCGTATTTAAACTGCTTAGAATAAAACAGGAAACTGAAGAGTTGCTACTAATGAAATAGTTAGCTTTTGTCTCGTCATTCCTTACTATCCTAGCTTGTGAGTGCTTACTATTTATTTCAGTGACTGCAAAGCAGCAAACATTCTCATGCCCAGGTGGAGAAACCGAGTTAGATGTCAAAGAATGTGTATTCTCTCCACTCCACAGTGGTGGTCTGTGCAGATGCACACCTTGCCCTTGGTTCAGTCTTTCAGTTGTGCACTATGTGAAGTCACACTGCTTAGAGGGATATACCTATTTTGTAGAGGGAGTATCTTACCAAACTGAAAGAGGTGAGTCTTGGACCAGATTGTCAGAGTTTTTGGCTTTCGCTTACTCCATTCCTATATGGCAACATTCTACTCTTTTCCTCCCCTCTGTTTTCTTAATGCAGACAACCTTTTGTTTTCACATCGTTTGGAATTCATAGAATTCTTTATTGTCTATTTTAAACGTATTTCCCCATCCACGAAACTTTTTCTTTTGCCTTGAGTTCTTTATCTACGCTCTTATCCCTGGTGATGTGAAACAATTTCTGGCATTGTTCATAGTGTTTCCTGGCGATGTATTTTCCACAACGGAAATTAGGAAGACGGTGCTTCTTTACAGAGGCACAGACATTCTGTTGTATGACACACTCTTAATTCCCCAGGACCACACTGCCCGTCAGTTCCCCGAAGGCAATTGTGCTGTGATAGAAGTGGGGAATCACCTGATTAAGTTGTGCTACAGTGCGATGTCCATTAGTTGTTTTGTATCAAGTTTAGGATATTTATCTCAGTAAATGACAGAACACTAAAGTTGTTAAAAAATAAAACAAAACAAAAACGCTACCCTTAGAACTCACATCAGGGTTACATGTTCTGGTACATGTCTAATTTGATGCTTGGAAACAAACCTTGTAAACTTAAGTCTTGGAAGTCTTTTTATTCCCTCAGAGTAGATTCTGTTCGTGTTTGGGAGACAGTCTCTTTTGGGAGGGCCAAGGGCTTTGGAGATTTTCTTGGAGCTGAATCCTAGTCTGTCACTTAGCACATATGTGAGGTGTACCAGTCTCTTAGGCTTTCATGTCTCGTGTGCCTCATCTGTAGATGGGGAAAATGACATTGCCTCTTAAGATTTTTAAAGATTATCTAGTTAGTGGGTGAAGCCCCAGTGGAGAAGGCATTCAGCCAGTGGGAACACTGCTGTCTGATGTCTCAAGCTGAGCTGTTACTTTTTCTCCCACTTTGCTATGTCTGGTTTTCTTCCTTTCCTATCTCTAACTCACCTATGATCTTTTGTTTATTTGCTTGTTTGTCTTTTGAGATTAGACCTCACTATATAGCTCAGGCTAACCTAGAATTCTATGTGGTGCAGTGAACTCACGGTCTTCTTTAGTGTAGGGATTACAAGTGTGTACTCCCACTCCCCACTCTTCTCCTTTCTTTAAGGTTGGATTCCGTTGTATGTCTCTAAGTCAGTTGAAAGTGATGTCTGTTTCCTCCTGTGTTTCCTTGATGCCACTCTCCATTTACCATTTGCTGTCATTTTGGAGCTAATTTTAGTGTCTTCTCTTTGAACATTAATACTCAAGAGCAAATGTTTAACTTGAAATAAATGTTATCAACATCAGTGGAAGGCAGGCAGTTCTGGAAGGTGAGCATTAGGCCAGTTACCGTTCTAGACTGTTTATTGTGTCAGAGTCTGTGGATATGTAATATGGTTCTGAAAAATTGTCTCTTAAGACTCTATGTTGATGATGTGGTGTCCTAATCAGCTCAGTGGTGTTGTGTTGGAAGGAAACTCTTAGCACAGGTATTGATTAACAGCCATACTCTTTTCATCAAAATATCGGGGTTAATGGCTGCTGTTCTTCACTGTGTTTCTTTCAGGATCATAAAGGTGAAGTAACGTGTGTGGCATACAATTGGAATGACTGTTACATTGCTTCTGGGTCTCTCAGTGGTGAGATTATCTTACACAGTGTTACCACTAATACATCCAGCACACCTTTTGGCCATGGGAGTAAGCAGGTATGGTGTTTTGTCTTTTGTTTTTATAAAAATAAAATTAATAACTCATAATTTGAATTATTTTACATAAGAAAGTAAGTTTAAGTTTTTTAACATTTATAAGTTCTATTTAGCTTTCTGGAAAACTAGCTAATTTGTAATGTGATACTAGAGTGCTTGTATGAATTCACTTATATAGTTAAATATTTAGTTTTTCTATACTATATCTGTATTTCTAGCAAAATGAAAATATTTTCAGATAGCACAATTCTAAAACTAGGATTTTCGTCTTTCCATGGCATTTCTGTTATAGAAGTACTGCAACCTTCAAGCTGTATTGGCCGTAAGATGGATAAGTGCATTTGTTCTTACTGCTTGTGAACAGGGAGTTACTGTGTTTAGGTAGAGGCAAGTACATTTTGAAAAAAGGAAAAAAAACAGCTTTTTTTTTTTTAAAGTATGTGGTAGTTAAAAATAATCAAAGCCAACCCATACATTTCAGGTTAGTATGGAAATCTTTATGAAAACCTTTAAAAAAAATTAGTCAATTAGATATTTTCCTTGGTTAAAAAAGGTGGCGCACGCCTTTAATCCCAGCACTCGGGAGGCAGAGGCAGGCGGATTTCTGAGTTCGAGGCCAGCCTGGTCTACAGAGTGAGTTCCAGCCAGGGCTATACAGAGAAACCCTGTCTCGAAAAACCAAAAAAAAACAAAACAAAACAAAACAAAACAAAACAAAACAAAACAAAAACCCAAAACTAAAAAATAGTTTAAATTTTTTTTTCTTAAAAGAATGAAAATACCTTAATGAGTCTTCCTTGGCTAACATTCTTTGAACATTTCTAGAGACATAGTTCCAGTAAGGTCTTTTAAGGTGGATATGTTGTGTTTGGTGTTGACACCATAGCAAATTGATAAACTTTAGTGTGACCTATTAGTAACATACAAATTAGTTATAACCATGCCTTTTCTTACCCGTCTGTTTCGCAGCCCATGGTCTCCTCATTTAGACTCTGCTATAGCTAGTTAGTTGTTCTCAGTTGACAAAGTGTGGCTCCACACCTTTCAGTTCACAGCATGGGGTGACTGGAAGCTCAGCTGCTCCAGTGGCCTTACTTCCTCTTGACTCGCTTTCGTGCTTGGTGGAAGTTGTGAGTGATTCTGTAAGACTATCTAAAGCTTCTGGGTACAGTTGCAAGATGTATTAAGGTAAGGAAATGGCAGCAGTAGGTCCTCCTCTAGTACCTGTGATCTCGCCAGCCATGAGGTCTTGGCCAGGTTTACCGAATTTGGCACGAGTTCCCTCCTGTTGAGTGGACCTTAAGTCCAATGTCACACCTGTTGGTTTCCTCCCCAGATACGTGTCACTGTTGCCCTGATGAGGTATCCTGTTACTATGGTTCACAGGGGAGAACTGTGGCTACCTTTTCTCCCTTGGCAGCTTGCAGGATTATGTGAGCTGGTCCTCAGGGAGGGGCCTTCAGTTAATGTCAGCATTATCTTGATTCCTCAAGTCCCAAGACCAGAATAGGTGCTGTCTTCAACAGTAGTCTTACCTGTTGGAAGGCACCAAAGCACAGTGGCCATAGATTATATTGTTCGGGAGTTTCGGGACTTCTCCAACCAATAATCAAAAGGAAGTTTCTCATGCTTAGTGGGTTTTATTTAGATAGATAGTCTGTGGCAGTGCTTCTCACCCGTCCTAATGCTGCAACCCTTTAGTACAGTTCCTCATATTGTTGTGACCCCCAACCATAAAATTCTTTCATTTCTACTTAATAACTGTAATTTTGCTACTGTTATATTCGCTGTTGTTGATAGTCTGAGGTGACCCCAATGAAAAGGTCATTTGAACCCTAAAGGGATCACGACCCACAGGTTGAGACCCGCTAGACTGTGGTTCTTAGAAGCATTATCACCTCAAGTATAACTCTGTGTATGTGTGTGTGTGTGTGTGTGTGTGTGTGTAATTTTAGGTAAACATAAAGTAATCTGATTCCCCATTGCTTTTCTTTTCTTTTCTGTTCTTTTCTTTTTTTTTTTTTTTTGGTTTTTTGAGACAGGGTTTCTCTGTGTAGCCCCGGCTGTCCTGGGGCTGGCCTCGAACCCATTGCTTTTCAAACATCTTTGGAGTTATCTAACCTGGGCTCCTTCTCCCTTTGTATTATCCTTCCTCCTCAGTTAAAGCTCTCCACTTTAGTTTTTCCTCTTTCTCTCTCCCAAAGTTCTGGGTCCCCCAGCTCCTCCTTCCTTCCCCGTGGCCACAACTAGTGGCAGGTAAGACACTCGATCAATGCCTTGGGGTGTAGGGATCTAATGTTCATATCTCTTTCTCAAATGAAAATAAAAGCCTTAAAATCTTAGGTGATGGATTGTAGCAATGTTGATATTCAAAGAATTTTAACTGATTAGCTTGCATCAGAAAACGGATGGACTTAAGTTTATTATCTTCTAGTTTAGGAAAACAGTAATGTGCAAGTCTGTCTCCAGTGTCAGTCCAGCAGATCTTGAGTTCTCCCTGGACATGCTGCCTCCTCCTTGGGTAGTCGCACCTCTGTAGGACCTTTGGATTTACTTGGGAACAGTAGGCTAAGGGATCAATGAGGATTAGCTGCTATTGGGAGCTTTTAACCATTCATTAGATCAAGACATTAAGTCACTTTCCTGGTTTTCTCCTCAACTTGGTTTGAACATTCATAGTATGTGCACTCCCTCCAACGCCTTGCTAGCTTACCAGTTAGAATTTACCCTTTGCAGTTTACTTTCCTGACAGAGGCAGAGCTACAGGTTGTCAGGGTTTTCTTCAGGAAGGAGACTCCTTGTAGGTTTCTCTGTACTTAAGTGTGCAGCCTTAAACTTATGCATACACAGGCAACAGTAACTGAACTCCATAGTGATTGTCTGAGTGCGGATGTGCACGTGTACACACAGGTATGTGCGAACGCATGCATTTGTATGATAATAAGCTAAAGAAAAAAATTCAGTGCACTTTTCCTTCTGCCTGGAACAAATGGTTAATTTTTATACACTATATTATTTCATATTCTTTGATAGGCTATACTATTAAGGCAAGACAATAGAAGTTGGCCTCTTAGAAAGATCCGTTCTAGATCTCTTAGGAAAGTTCATGTAATGACAGCACACTCACGTTTTACTGTACATAATGAAATACATGAAGGCATTTTTACATTAGTTCTTTCCTACAGTTTAACTGCTGTTTACCTATCATTACCAGAATTGCCACTTGAGTGTTCATTAAAACATTGCGCTTATTTAAAATTCATTTAAGATTTCAAATATATTAAATATTCATTGAAAAGTGTAAGCAGTTCATAAGCTCTCAAGTGTTAGACAGTGACATTGTAAAGTTCAGATATACTGTTGTTGAGCTCAGGTTTGTGTTGGTTGATTTTACTGTACTTGGGGTCAGGGTTATTGAGAAAAAAGTAATAGTTAGGACCTATCCAGGATTAAATTGAAAATGTTAGTTTTGTTTTTCTAAACAATCAAGGATTTGAGGGTGTTAGAATTACCAAGTTGGCTTCCTAGACAAAATGACAAAACCTTTGTCATCTCACTGAATCTACAATCCACTGGGATTCATGTCAGAAATGAGGTTGCCTGGGTATACTGAGTCTTACTTTGAGCTGAATTGAAGCTATTAGTTTTTGTCTTTCTATACTATCTCTGCGGAGCTGCTGGCTTCCCTAGCTGTAACTGCGTGTCAGCACTGGGCAAGTCCAGCAACCTGGGCTCACTGAGAGTTACCTTTTCCCAAGCAGCTAAAGTGTGGGTCGGCATCACTGATGATTAGGAAGATTAAGAAGGGAATTTTAGGTAAAGCAGGTGAGATTTTAAAACATACCACAGTACATTTAAACACATTTGTTTTCCTTAAGTGAATATATTTTGTTTTGTATATAGATTTTGTAAGTATTAATAAGCCTGCTTTGAGTTTAGAGATCTGGTAAATGTATGTAACTTAATTACCTTTTAAAATGATAATTGTTTTGTAAACAATGAGTTTAGGGCGGGGATATAGCTCAGCTGTAGAAACTTGATAAGAAGTCCTGGGTTCTATTTTTGGCGTGGCCGAATGTTTAAATTGTAATTTGCTTTATGTCCTACATGGATTTAGAAAGTTTGACTACAGAGCTTTGTTTTTAGATCAGTGATCCTTAAGTTTATGCGTTAGCATAATTTATATTGGGGAAAATATTTGGCACGATAACATTTCCTTAATAATCTTAGTGATATTTCTTTAACATTTGCTATGTTCTTGCCTAGCCCCCGTATTTTGTTCTCAAATATTTTTATTAATGTGAGCATAAAATAAATTGATACTTTATACCCATTTTCAAAGATACTTTTTGTATGTTTTTCTCTTCCTAATATTAATGGAAATTGCTTGAAGAATATTACCATATGTGTTTCCATATGCAGTTTTGTCTGGCCTTGTCTCTTGCCATCTTGCCTTTTGCCGTCGTGCTGTGCATGTCACTGCTTACCTAGATCTAGAGAGTTGGCAAAGTTTTATAATCACAGCCAGCACTGTATTGTAATAGTGTTAGGAAAATCACTGCTGATTTTGGCTTTTTTTCAATAAAATTTAGGAACAGGTTCACTCTTGAGGTAATATTTTTAGTCATAAACATTGGGCAGTCATTAGTCCTGAGGGGTCTGTTTCTTTTACTTATTCTAATGGTTCGATATGCAGCAGATGTTCTGGGCTCTGTAATCTAAATAAAGATTAAGGAGTAGGAGGTCTAATAAATGATATTTCTCCTGTCCCTATCTTAATCACTTAGGTGCATCTTTTCTTTAGAATGTAAGCTGCCTGGCAAAGGGAAAGAAAACAAAAGAAGTTAAGTTTGCAAAGGGCAGATTAACCCAGCAGACAGCTTCACTGTGTGTTCTGTGTAGGTTAGTAATTGAATCTGTCAGAAAGAACTGACAATAGATTAACAAGAGGAAAGGTGTGTCGGCTCATTGCATGCAAGTGCATTGGGTATTGCAAGGGTAAGGGGTGAATATCCAGGCTGTGGGAGCCCACAGTCTTTGGGAACATGTTAATGGACAGCTGCAAGTCACCATGCAACAACCTGCTCATGTATGTATGTGGTCAGGAACCTTTAACTGCTTCTGTGCTGCCCCTGCCCCCCTCCCCCCAACTCCAAGGAAGAGCAACCATTGGGTCAGTGACTCTAAAGCCATGTACTTCCCTGTTAGATTAGTAACTCAGAGCTGCTCCAAGTGCTTGAGTCTCTAGGCTCTGACTATTCTAAGGCTGTTGAACCTGCAGCTGAACCACAAGCCCACAAGCTGAAGAGGTCGCCCAGAAAGTAAGTTAAGGATGCTGCTGGTGTTCAGCTGTTTAGATTCCCTAGGGAGCACCAGAGAGAAAACACTTAAACACTGAAAAATGTGTTACACAAAAATAGCAAATAGAAAATACATTTTAAAAAGAAAGGAATCTTAAAAAAACCTCAAAGATATAAAAATAGTAAAATACAAAAACAAGTGAATGTTTTATAGACTCTGGGGAAAAAAAATCAACAAAGGACTAACATTTAAAACAGTAGTTATCAACCTGTGGGTAGCAACTCCACATATCAGATACTTATGATTTATAATAGTAGCAAAATTAAAGTTATGAAGTAATGACAAAATTTTATGGTTTGTAGTCACCATAACATGAGGAACTATATTAAAGGGTTGCAGCATTAGGAAAGTTGAAAACCGCTGATTAAAAACATTCCTTTCTTTAGTTTTGTAATTTTTCACCATTAAATACTTTAAGATGTCAGTTCTTTTTAAAGTAACAGAATTGATAATGGAAGGGCTTGTCTAGAAGCCTTGAGACTGTTTCCATGGACCAACTCTCTGACAGAAAAACGATCAATACAGCAAGAAATGGAGAAAGCATGGACAGTCTATATGAGCATCTGTGGCCTTACTTAGAACAGTTCCACATTAGCACTTAGAAATTCTTAGTATCTTAACAGAAAATAGGCAAGATAAATTAATAGACGATTCATAAGAACAAAGATCGGTAACTGCTTACTTAGTGTTCTCATCTCTGAAGAGCGCTGGACAACAGAAATATAAATCATCTCAAGTCAACATTAGGAATGATAGATTTGTTGGAACCTGGAAGAGATAAATTGATGTTATCCAGCCATAAAATGAAATAGAAGTTATTTTACTGACATGACTGTGTCGCAGTAGAATGTAATCCCAGGTACGGGTTTTATTACACCCAACACAGATGCATGTACAGAAAGGTATTTAAGAGGTACCTCCAAAGATGGTAAATCAGTTTTTCTGTAGTTGCTTAGATGACCGGTGAATTTACTGTCTTTGTTATTTCATTTTTTTCTAAATACCTGTAGTGGATATAAGAATTCCTTAGCCCATGGACTTCTTACTTACTTTTCTAAGTCTTGCAAATGAAGTTTGCACGGTTATTGTCATTCATTGATGTGATGTCTTCAGCTACCTTTGCAGTATGATAATGTCTTAACTTTCAGTTTATTTAGGAATAAATTTGCCAGGCCCTTACTTATATGAATAGTGTTTCATATTTATAAACAACCTCTTAACAGAATCAAATACATTCTTACAAAGTGATAATGTGTCGTAAGAAAAGAAAACATTGATACTGAAAGTGCTAAACAAGATAACTGCTTAATAAGTTTGGTGCTGCTGGTACCAAAGTGCATTAATATTTATTTTACCAAGTGTAGCAGATTAGTACTTTGCTTATATTGTGTCATAGTAATGTCTTGATATTCTAAGGAGATGATGGTTTAATTCATGTGCAGCAATCAGAAATGATACTCTATTAATATTATCAAGAAGATTAAAGGGTAGATGTTTAAATAAACATATTTATGGATCTTAAACTATGTTATATATGGAAAATAGTAATCATCGAATTGAAGTTCCATACATAAATCTACATGCCTGTTTTGAACACCTGATTTTTTTATAAAGAAGCTAGAAATGCACACTGGAAAAACAGGCAGCATCTTCAACAGATGGTGCGGTAAAGCTAGATAGCTGCATGTAGAAGAATCCAGATCGATCCATAAGTATAACCGTGCACAAAGCTCAACTCCACGTGCATCATAGACTTCAACATAAGGCCAGATGCACTGAATCTGAAAGAAAAGAAATGGGGAATAGCTTGAACTGATTAGCATAGGAAAAGACTTTTCTAAGCAGACCACCATTAGCACAGGACTAAGATAGACAATAAATGGAACCTTATGAAACTAAAAAGTTTCAGTGATAAAAAGAACACCATCATTCAATCAAAGTGGCAGACTACAGAATGGGAAAAGGTTTTTACCAACTATATATCCGATAGAGGGATAACGTCCAGAATATATGAAGAAATCAAAAAACTAGGTATCAAGAAAGCAAATAGCCCAATTAAAAAATGAAGTACAGATCTATAAACAGAATTCTCAAAAAGAAAAAAGGAATCCCAAATGGCTGAAAAACACTTAAATGTTCAAAATCCTTAGTTGTCAGGGAAATGCAAATTATCTTATGCTAGTTCAGAATGGCCAAGATCAATAAAACAAACCACAGCTCATGCTGGTGAGGATGTAGAACAAAGTAAACACTCCTGCATTGCTGGTGAGAGGGCAAACTTACACAACCACTGTGGGAATCAGTGTGGTGGCTCCTCGGATAGATGGGAGTCGATTTTCCTCAAGATCCAGCTATGCCATTCTCAGGCATATACCCCAAAAAACTTTTCATCCTACTTACTACAGGGACACTTGCTCAGCTAACTGTTGTCTCTTCATGAGTCAGAAGTAAAAGCAGCCTAGATGTCTTGTCATTAGATGCATGGATAAAGAACATGGGCTGCATTTATACCATGGAATTTTACTCCATTATTAAAGAAAATGAAGTCTTGAAATTGGCAGGTAAATGGGTAAAACTAGAAAAAAAAATCATCTTGAGTGAGGTAACCAGAAGGAAAAATACAGTATATGTATTCACTTGTGAGTGGATGTTAGTTTTTAAATCAAAGGTAAGCAAACTTCAGTCTTTTAGAATAACAGAGGTGATTCACAATCATAAAATTATTTTTGTTACTACTTCATAACTGTAATTTTGCTACTGTTATCCATTTTAGGCAACCCTTGTGAAAGGGTTTGTTGACTCTCAAAGGACTCATGACCCACAGATTAAGAACCACTGGTATAGAGTAAGTGGCTAGGAAACAGTACATTCTCTAGGACCATACATTCTGTAGGACTGTGTAATAGGTAATAGACTACTAGATAGTTATGAATAGATGGGTGGTTAGGGGTGGGGTAGGGACAAGAACAGGAAGATAAATGGGAGGGGAAGAGAAGAGAAGAGGGGAACGAGGAAGGGAAGATGGGGAGGAGAGGGACAATAAAATTTAGGGTAATTTGAGGGGTTATATGGAAACCTAATACAGTAGAAACTTTCTAAATTGTGTGTGCGTGTGTGTTAGTGTTCTAAGTAAAGTTGCCAAATAATGGTGACAGCTGTAAGTGGATATCTTTTATCACTAGCTGAAGCTCCAGTACCAGTACACTAGTGTAGTGGAGGCACAAAGCCTGTGGGAGTGACTAACCAGTATCTGATGGTACATAAAGCCCACTCCATGAGAAAGAATCATACCTGACTGTAGGAGCCGGTTGAGCTCTGACGGCCGCCAAGGCCCTGGCGGCCGCCGAGGCCCTGGCCCGAGCTCTGGTGGCTGGCAAGAAGCCGTCCAGCTCCGGGAAAGGCCTCCGGCTCCGGGAGCCTCTGGCTCCGTTACAAGATGGCACAGGACCGGAAGGCTGCCAGGGAGGAGAGCCTAGCGCGCATGTGCAGCTCTCTCTTCAGGCCCTCCTCAAGCAATAGCCCCTCCCGAACGGGCTATATGCTAATGAGGTGTGGCTTGTGGCACCAATGAACGGGCCACATGCTAATGAAGTGTATCTTGGTGCACCAATCCGCATCCACTATGACACACACACACACACACACACACACCCTTCCCTGGGAGAGTATAAAAGCCGCAGCTCTGCTGCTGTCCAGGGTCCTGGGAATCAACTATCAAGGTGCTCCAGAATAAAACTGACTGAGAAGATCCCGGTGGTGGCGTGACTTTCTTGCTGGTCGAGGGAGGTGCTCCGCACCTGACACTGCTTGGGTAACCAGAAGCTGAGACTAGATAGCCAAGAGACAGGAAAAAACAAATACTACTTTTCTAGAAAAGGAATGTAGCAATAAAATGACTCCTAATGACATTCTATTGGACTGATAAGTCACTGTCTTGATCACCCATGATCAGAGAAGCCCCCTCCTGCAGCAGATGGGAACAAACACAGACCCACGGCCAGATGATACACAGCAAGAGTGAGAGACCTTGGAGCACTCCACCCTAATTGGGAGGTCTCCATCAAATCCCTCCGCCTCTGCACTCAGAGAACCATGTGGAAAAGGAGGTGGAAAGAGTTTAAGAGCCAGTGGGGAGTGGGGACAACAAGAAAATATAGCCTAAGCATAGACCCAATGCACGTATACTCAGACAGAGAAAATACAGCCTTCTAAGCATAGTCCCAATGCACATATACTCAGAGAAAATATAGCCTTCTAAGCATAGACCCAATGCACGTATATTCAGACAGAGAAAATACAGCCTTCTAAGCATAGACCCAATGCACGTATACTCAGAGAAAATACAGCCTTCTAAGCATAGACCCAATGCACGTGTACTCAGACAGAGGTGGTGTGCATGAGGCCTATACGAGTCTGAACCAGTGAGGTCTCAGAGATGAAAGAAATGGACACATATCCCCATCTCTAGCCCAGACGCTATCTCCAGTTAATAGCCACTTGTGAATGAAAAATGAGTTTTCTCCAAGAGAGTCTCACCAGAGAAACAAACTATTCTTAAGCACAGGCTACATGCTCCACAGGAGACGGCCAGCAGAAAGCAAACTCAGTGGCATCTTTTGAGGTTCCTGTCTCATAATGTCATGTCGAGGCTTTTAAATATTTTTAAATTTTTACTTTCGTTTTACTGTTTTCACCCTACAGATTTTGCATATGTATGAGTTACAGTTTTTTTGTGGGATTCTTGAATATACAATCAAGTGTGTGTGTCTTTATTTCTTGGACTCCTGTTCTTCTTTCTGTTTGTTATGTCGTGTTCTGATATTTTACAAGTTATTATTAGCACAGTTAATTATGATGCCAATAGAAATCTGGACACAGTATTTTAGAAAAGGTAGGTATAATTCAATCAATTTTAATCAAGTTGTATTTATTCAGCCTGAATTTTCTGGGCCAGAAAATAAATTAGAAAGGAAGCCTGTCTTCTGGTGGGGATTAGTGTTTAGAGCAAGTCCTGCGCTGCCTTCAGGCTGACATGTTTTCAAAGGAGGTTAGTCCATTCCAGTGTAGAGGAACCCATCTTCTGTACCGATGCCTGACTGTGCTGCTTCGTGTGTTGGAATGTCAGCTCCACAGGCCCCACACAGACCAATACATCCCGGAGCCCAAGGGCCGTAGAATGAGTGCAAAATATCTTCACCTTCTCCCAGGGTTCTCTTGTGATCCGACTGTGCTTGGGCCCTGTATATATGGTGACTGCTCTAACCAATGTAGACAATGTGTATGTATTATATTAAAAGTTTTCCTCTGAAATGGAGGAGATTCAAGAAGCTGTGTTATCTAAGATAAAATCATGACAGATATTCAACTAATAGAATATTGAAATGTTATAGGGTCATTTTATAGCACACTAAATAACATGGTGGAGGTTGTGATCGAACATGTCTGTCTTTAAATCAGAGCATACCTAATCCGGCATAGACAGAGTTGGTGGGACTGAGTCATGTTTATGAATGTTTGTGTCAGTCAACGTGTCTTTATCTCACAGCCTATCCGGCACGTCAAGTACTCATTGTTCAGGAAGTCTCTCTTGGGCAGCCTTTCGGATAATGGAGTAGTGACCCTCTGGGATGTGAACAGTCAGAGTTCATACCACAGCTTTGACAGCACACACAAAGCCCCAGCTTCAGGCATCTGCTTCTCTCCTGTCAATGAACTGCTGTTTGTAACCATAGGCCTGGACAAAAGAATCATCCTCTATGATACTTCAAGTAAGAAGTAAGTGTGAATTGTCATGAGTACTTGTTTTGAGACAGGACTGTACATAGCAAAGGCAGGCCTCAAACTTGCCAGTTAGCTAAAGATGACCTTGCAATTCTGATGTTCTTGTCTTGCTGAATGATGGAATTACAGGTGGATGTCACCACATCTGTGCTGCTTAGGATTTTATGTATGCTAGGCAAGCACTCTATCCCCTGAACTCCATCTCCAGGCTTAGTGTTTTCTTGCTTTAATTTAGTGACAGATAGCTCATTAACAGATGTTTGTGAGTTACACAAGCATCTAATCACTATAAGGGGATCGGATATTTGTACACTTGATGTATCTAATATAATTTTTACACAGAAAAGAATGGATACAACATAGACATTAGGGTACTTTTAGACCATGAGTGAAGGGGGAGGGCAGGCTTCATTATACATCTTTATTTCAGCAGTCTAAAGATTCTTTGTAAAATGCAACTAAATATACTTTTAAAATACAGTTTTGTTAGCCGGCAGTGGTGGTGCATGCCTTTAATCCCAGTACTTGGGAGGCAGAGGCAGGCGCATTTCTGAGTTCGAGGCCAGCCTGGTCTACAAAGTGAGTTCCAGGACAGCCAAGGCTATACAGAGTGTACTGGCTAGGTTTGTGTCAACTTGACACAGCTGGGTTATCACAGAGAAAGGAGCTTCAGTTGGGGAAATGCCTCCATGAGATCTAGCTGTGAGGCATTTTCTCAATTAGTGA
>LR751823.1:0-57563 GCA_902729485.2 Mus minutoides | reverse complement strand
ACTTTATTTTCTGTATCAGAGTTTCTAAACTAGTTATATTCTATCCTGGTGTTTCTGTCACGGAGTGCTGTCCTGAGCACTGTAATGTATCTCAGCACTGGCCTTGATCTCTCCCACTAAGTTCAGTGACATTTGCTGAGTCATGATAGTCTGCAAACATTACCAGATATTTCTAAAAATATTACCCCTGCTTGGGTACATGGTCTTTGAACCATTCAAACCCTTCTTGTGTGATAACTGTGCTCAATTTAGAATTAAAAAAAAAAAAAGAATGTATAGATCCTGTAGAATGCTGCTAAGGTTACTTACTGTCAGGGGACAATCCTTCTTATGTGATAACTGCTCAATTTAGAACTTTAAAAAAAAAAGGGTATGTATAGATCCTGTAGAATGCTAAGGTTCCTTACTGAGGGGAGATGCCAGAATTGGGCCTTGCTACAACCCTCCAGTAGTTAGTTACTGTGACCTGTTTCACTCTCTGCTCTTTTTAAAATAGTTCACTGACAGCCTCTGTGGTCAGTAAGCCATTTGTTTTCCTCTAGTACCAGATAAACCAGCAAAGAGCAAGTCAATATCAATTGCCTGCCTGTGGACTGGCCACATGGACTATGTTGTTTTAGCCTTTTGGTCAAGAGATGCGCAACTCAGAACAGAGTAGCATCTGCTCCTGTGAAAGGTCACAATCCCTCCAGAGACAGGCAGGCCACTCAGTGGAAACTGGATATGTAGCGCCCACTCAGCCCTGAGGCTGGTGCCTGTTGTCACACACACTGCCAGAGAGTACTTAATCCAGGAAACAAGAAGTTCACATGGAAAATGTAGACTGCACAAGTGTGATGGGAGTACATAAATGGTGGGATGTTCATTCTTTACAGGTCGTGCTGTTAGATGTGTCTGTAAGATGTATCCAAACTGCTTTAAACAAGTATTTGGGATATGCATTGTTTGCCCAGTTCTAAGTGTTCTTGATAAGTAGATGTGTCATATAAGCTTATACTCCTGCATATACTAGTGCATTTGCATATTCTCCTCCTCCTCCTCCAAAGGGTAGTGAAAACTTTAGTGGCCGACACCCCTCTGACTGCAGTAGATTTTATGCCGGATGGAGCTTCTTTGGCTATTGGATCTTCCCGTGGGAAAATATATCAGTATGACTTAAGGATGCTGAAATCTCCCGTGAAAACCATCAGTGCCCACAAGACATCTGTGCAATGTATAGCATTTCAGTACTCCACGTCTCTGACGAAGGTGAGATATTCTCTTTTCAACATTTTCTATTTTCCTAAAGATTCCTAACTCAGAAAATGAAAATGATCTCTTGTCAACTAAACACAGCATTATATTGCTTCATAGTTACTTTATATGGTGACATTATACATCATTTGAATATAAAGCCTTTTGAAACTTGATTTTAAAATTATTTAGTATTTAATTCTTCTATGTAAGAATTTTAAAATGTGTTGTTTAGAGCAAAGTTCAGATATAGCAGCAATCTACAGATTTATAAGAAGAAAAATTAAGTTTTTAATTTCGTGTGGCACTTATAAAATATTAATGTTTATAATGACACATTAGTAACCTGAGCTTTTAAATATTCTATTCCATTTAGGCAAGCTTAAGTAAAGGCAGCTCAAATAAGACCACAGCAGTGAACAAACGGAGTGTTACTGTGAGCAGCAGCAATGGGGCTGCCCAGAATTCTGGAATTGTCAGAGAAGCACCCAGCCCTTCCATTGCCACAGTTCTCCCACAGTCTGTGACAGCAGCTCTGGGCAAAGGATCAGGAGTTGCTCAGGACGAAGCAGGTAATGTCGCTTTTGTCAGAGTGATCTGAGGCCTTTGTCTTTTCCCCACAATTAGCCCTTTCTTTGAGAACCTAGGACTCTTGAGTACTTAGGCAATACTGATTAGTAGATACCATTGAAAAACTGAAACTTTGCCTTGTTACGGAGCTCTTAAGAGCACTTACTCTCTTCACCTAAATTTCTGTTGTGAGAAAGAGTAGGTTATTTTAGCCATTTGTCTTTAAAACTCCGTCACACTGGCTGATCTTCCCTTATGTCCTGAGCAGAGTGGACACATCTGTGCCGTCTGTTTGGTTTGAACTTAAAGTCCAGAGCATAAAATGCAAAAAACAAGGTGAAGAGCTACTCTTGGTTCTTAATGTTTCATATCTCAAAATGAAAAGTAAGTCAGGTGGTAGAATAAGTATTTTGAAATGCCGAATAGTTGCCTGGCATGCAAAAAGTATAGTTTTGTTAGCTGGAAGTTAGTGTCTAGGTGATTTCTAATGATGAGCTGGTTGACTCTGGTGGGTCATAGGAAGGTACAGTGTAGTAGTGGCTTCTCTGTTCTTCGCCTGTAAAAAGAGGCGAAAAAGTCTATGAATTCTCAGAAACACTTTGCACTCAGTAGTGATGCAAGTGCACTGACTTGACGTTGCTGGTCAAGGCCTCGGTCCTCAGCACGAATTCACTGCTTCCAAATCACAGCAGGACTTATGTGTGTTGACTGTGAAAGTGGGATAACTATTGTCACTGTCAGTTTGTGACGTTCTGTGCCACTGGGCAACGTGTAGAAAAATAACTAGGTCCAGTTTTAAGAACTTGAGACACTGTGGTTGTTTACCTAGAAGAAATTATTTTTGAAAAATAACTGAATAATGTCTCCTAAAATGCTTAATTAACTGTAATATGAAAATTTGCCATAATTTTCATAATTAATTCTGCAATTCTTTTTCATGACATTAAAAAATTAAAATAATGGTTTATAAACTATAAACTGGGAAGTAGAGCATCCGTTTTTAATAAACAGCTCTTCTTTAAGGATGACCACTCTCATCAGCAAATGAAGACCTGGACTTGCGGGGTTACTCACAGTGACAGCCCTCAGCAGTCTCAAAATCTCTGGCCAAAAGAAGTATTTGCCTTGTTCCCACAAACAGCTTTCTGTTTGTTTTGAAGCAGCTTTCAGCTTATAGAGAAGTTTTACTCATAGTGCTGAGCTCTTGAGCTCTGCCCTTTGGCAAACTCAGAATTTCATAAGCTTATTCCCAGTTGTTTCCTTACTCTCTATTGTTTTACTCACATAACCCTACTTGCTGTGTGTGTGTCTCTCTGTATGTGTCTGCAGGTGCATGTGTGCTGTATGTGTCTGTGTATGTGTGTGTCTGTGAACACGAATCTGTACAGGTACATTTGTGTGTGTGTGCGCAGGTGTGTGTGTGCCTGTCTGGGTAGGTACATATGTACCCGATGACAGCTTTGGTTATCACATTCCTCGCGGACTGTCTGCCTTATATTTGGAGTCAAGGTTTCTCACTGGGTTGGAACTTGCCAAGCTAGCTGGCTAGCTAGCAGCAGAGATCCTTTTACCACCTCTGCCTCGCCATTACTGGGACTGCAAGCACTTGCTTGTTTTTCTTGTGGGGTCTGCGGGCCGCCTTCAGGTTCCACTGCTTTTAGGGCAAGCACTTTTCTCACTGAGCTGTCTCCAGGCCACTGCTGTCTCATTGCTTTTTGCTTATACACTAGGATAACATTTAACATTTAAGATAATTGTGGCAATCAGAGACAATGTATCTCCAGTGTCTGGCACATGAGACAGTAGGTGATAGAACAGTGATATTGATCATAATCATAACCACGATGATATTGTTCATAATCATAACCACGATGATATTGTTCATAATCATAACCACGATGATATTGTTCATAATCATAACCATGATGATATTGTTCATAATCATAACCACGATGATATTGTTCATAATCATAACCACGATGCTGACTTATTTTGAGATTAATCTGCAGTTAATCTAAAGTTTTAAAAATTCCACTTTCTACTCCAGTTAACTGATTGAATAATTGAAAAGAACCTCTATAATTTGTTGCTGATCCTGGGTTTAAGTAGGAAATAGCAATTTTAGAAGTGAAAAGTCAGGCTTCAGTACTGTGTTTTTATGATACTGACCCTCTGGTTATTCATTCAAATACACTAAAAACCTAGAAAAATGAAGCAAGCCCTCCTTCCCCACGTGATCCACTTCCAGCCCAGTCCCTGTGTAACCAGAGTTAGCCCTGAAATTCTTAGCCTCACAGTGCTCCGTTCCAGCTGTGTCACTGCCAGGCTGGAACCCCTGCTGGAAACACTGTTCAGGGTTATGGGTTTTTAGCAGTTTGTGTTTAAGTTCATTTCCTTAGCCCAGCTTTGTCAGCTTTGGAAATTCAGTTGACTGTCATCTCTGGCTTCTCAGTTTCCATTTGAGACTGAGATGTCAAGTCAAACTCCTTTTTAAAATGCTGCCAGTCAGAAGCTAGAGCTTTCTGCTAACACAGCAAGATGGTCCTTATTCCATGCTTTCTCCCAAGTGCCTTAGCTCTAAAGCTATGTGCTAGCAAGCCCTTTTCTCTTGTCTACTGCGCTCTTCTTTATGAGTCTGATACCCTCCTGTCCTTATTGCTAGTAATGCACTGAGTTATGAGTCCTTTGGTTGGGTAACGATGAGAGTAAGGAAAGTTAAGCTCCCACTATTAGTAGAAGACGTCAGACGGGGATAAAGGCCTACTGTCTACAAGTTGGAGAGTAAATGCTTGCTGTCTCTTGTAGTATGTTAGACATCATGCATATGCCTTGTGGATTTGTCTTAGTTGTAGGCAATCAGGCATAACAAACATAGATTGTATTTAGTACACTTTAAGAGGGCAGCAGAAGCATATTAATAATTTTAGAAACCTTCCAACGAAATGATGTCTGTGAACAAATGACTGTTTAGAAAAGCCCTTCACTGACATATCCTGCTGCTTTTCTTGATGCTTAATTATAAACTTGCACCAGAGTGGGTAATGTTCATTTTACAGTCTAGCTTCTGATGTTAGCAGCTATTTACATGGATGTAATAACACTGACTCTTGTATCTAATTCTTCCAAGGTTTGGCTCGAAGCAAAAATACAGATATTTTCTCTAAGGAAACAGATGCTGGAAAAAGTCAGGATTTCTCCAGCTTTGATGATACTGGGAAAAATAGTTTAGGTGACATGTTCTCACCAATCAGAGATGGTAAGTGTGTCAGATCAGGGCCTAGTCTCTTAGATGTGGGTCTAAATCATACAGTGGTTTGTACATTTTCTCAGTTCCTGAACTGGATCTTTTCTGTATGTGATACGTGAGAAATTGCCATGTTCAAGCAAATGCTGGTCATTGTACATGGTGACAATCCCTGCCCCCATCAGGAGGGGACCCAGCCAGGGTCTTTTGTGTGTTAAGCTAGTGCTCTGCCTCTGAGCTTAGGTGCCAACAGAATTTAAGGCAGTCTACCATGATAAACAATCTTTGACTTGTATCTGCTTCAAATAAATCTCCTTAAAATCTTGTTTGGTATGCAAAAATAAGGATTATTAGTAATTCTTTGGTATTTATTTAGTTTTCTAGGTAATAGACTACCTCCTCTTGTGCACTTGTATATGATAGCTTCATGTGTGTGTTATATCATCTCTGCCACTACACTGTGAAGAGACCATTGTCCCGTGATGCATGCACACAATGTATATCATTGTATATGATAGCTTCATGTGTGTGTTATATCATCTCTGCCACTACACTGTGAAGAGACCATTGTCCCCGTGATACATGGACACAATGTATATCATTGTCCCTTGTCCCCCCCACCCCCATGCATGGACACAATGTATATCATTGTCCCACTGTGCTCTTTTAGTTCTACTGAGGCTCACACTCCTTAATGGATGGTTTTCAGTGCTAATAGCAGTATCAGTGATCCAGGAAAATATCTGGAGAGCAATTTGACAGATAAATTATTCATGTTTTCTGGCCTATTAATTCCATTTCTACCAATTTACTTCAGAAAATATTCACAGACATCTGTAAGATTTGTGTGTTTACAGGTTTTTTTTGTAATATTGAAAAACCAGAGAGACTCTAACATGTCCATAGTAGAGGATTTAAACACACACAAACTTACACACAACTTTTGCAACTTTTGTATATTTAAGACTAAAGAAGGGGCTTTTTTGCAAGAATAAATGAACGAGCAGCTGTGTGCCACCCACCACCCAGCTAGGTGGCTTCTTAAGGAAAATGTGGACAAATATGCTTATTTTATTGACTAGGAATTGGTTTTAATTCCAAGGGTGAAATTCTCTAAGGAAAAGGCTTAATCTTTGTGCCTCAGTTTCTTCATCTACTAAATGAAAATAATTTTTATATTATGATGAGCACAAGAATTTTGTGTGTTAGGAGTATTGACATCTAAGCTCATTTGAGCAGTTGCCTAACACACAAATCTGGTACACTCAAGAGAGAAAGGGGGGAGTTTTTGTTAGGTATTGGCAAATGAATAATTATAATATTGCAGTAGTCTGTGATTGAAGTTAGTATCAATAATGCCACATGTTTTTTATAACATTGTAATACTTGTAGAATATTCTTATTTTATTTAATTACCCAAACAACTTTATGAGAAAATCAAGGCATTATTTCTAGTGTAAACATACAAAAATTGAAGTTTAACTGTATTGGAAGCTTGCCCCAAATCAGAAAGGTACCAAATAGAATCAGGGAAACTGGGCCGTTGGACGCTAGCACCTACTTTTGGGCTTGTTCATGCAATGCTATCTCCTTACAAGATCATGGGATTCTGAGGGAAGTAAAAGACTGAGTCTGGTGTTGATGTCTGGCCTCACTCATGCTCAGGAGTGTCAGTCTCTGCCCTCTTGGGAGAGGGAGCAGGAAGCCCAAGTTGCCGCAGCATCTTTTTTTTGCAATTTTTAAAAATATTAAACTGTATTATAAAAAAGTTACAATAAAAAGTTACTTTGATTTTCTTATTTTATTATAGATGCTGTAGTCAGCAAAGGTGATGAATCTATAGGCAAAGGCGATGGTAAGAAATCTTGAAGTATCTTCATGAAGATAAACAGTAATGCTGCTGTTACCGCTCTGTAACACTTACCCCAGCTCCTTTAGCTTTAGATAGCCAACACTTGGCACCTCACTGTCTCATGGAGTTAAGCATCACTGGCCAGATGCCATTCATTGGCTCCTGATCTCTCCTTTCCTGATGCTTCAATTAAGGAATTGGCTAGAGCTGCATTCAGCTCTGCTTCCAAGTTCATTCGTGTGGCTTTTGACTGGAGAGACCAGTTTCTTGCCCCCTTGGGCATCCTCTCAGCTGAGTTGAAAACAGCAGCTGCTTCCCTCCTAGTGGACAGTGAGATCGAGGGTAGCTGAGAGAAGCCAGACTAGCTGATCTTGGAAGTGAGAGCGCACCCTTTAGCCATACTCCTTTCCTTAGTCTAACTCAGGCACACAGAGGCAGAGATCCTCAGGTCATCTTTCAGCCTGCCACAGACCCGTACAAGTTACAGCTCTCAGTTGTCAAGAGCTAGTGCTGCCTCAATCGTTGATTGTGGTTTGTAGTTTTCAAAGTATTTCCACCTTTTTCAGACATCCTTGCCATGTAGCCCAGGCTGTCCTGCGTAAAGCTCCCGAGTACATTGATGCTCCTCGGTACATGGTTTTTCAAAGGCTTGCCACACTTCCAGATAGGAAATAGTGTCAGCATTGAAAAGATGTAACCCCCTCAAGTCCACATCATTTTAGCTGAGAAGTAAGCCAGCCTTCTGAGTCCTGATCCCCTATTTTTTGTCAAACTTTTGGCATTATTTTAAGAAAGTGCTTATACCCAGTGTATAGGATTGGGAGACATCTTAAGCGTATGGCGTTTCCTTTCTTTCCCAGGCCTTGACTTTCTACCACAGCTACACTCAGTGTTCCCCCTGAGGAAGAATGCAGGTGCCTCCAGTACTCTGGTGCTACACTCTAGCCCTCTTAATGTTCTCATGGGATCTTCAGGGAAAGAAGAAAACGAAAGCCATGAGCTGTCAGCTGAGTCTAAAAGGGCATACCTAGGGAAGCAGGAACCTAAGGACTCCATGAAGCAGGTATCCACCAGAAAGGAATACCCAATTTAAAGTTTATCATTCAAGGGGTGACCACTGGTATATGTCTTAATTATTAATGCCCTTTACTTACTAGGCAGGAAAATAGTTTTAAATCTTGATGCCAGTTTTTAATAACTGAAGAACACTTCTGAAGCTTGTCAAATCTTGTCTGTATTACAGATAACCACACATCTGCAAAAGAATACTTCATAACTGATTTTTTTTTGAGGAGAAATAATTTTTATTCTCATGAAGGCAAGGGAAAGACTCAGCCTCATGTTTAAACAGAAAAGTCAAATTAAAATAGTATATATTATAAATCTATATCTGTGCATTCTTCTTCCTTATTGAAGAAAAGAAATTTCCAGCTAATTCTTCCTTCTAAGAAGTAAAGCTAAAACACTGGGAGGTGTTTATGTATCTTCAGCTCACTGGGTCTGCTTGAGTAAACTTCTGATTTCTTAAGGAGACATAAAAGAAAAGAGATATGTAGAAAAGGGGGTACATTCTTTTAAAATCTATTTCTACGGCAGCCTAAAGCAAGCAGGTGATCAGGTGGTTCTTAGTGTTAGAGCAAATCTGAGGTTGCTAAGAATGAGGAAAGGATTAGCACCTTGGGGTCACAGGTTATAGGAAGGTCAAGTCTGTAGGTATGTATTCAAATTGCAGTGTTCATTTTTCTTATTTACATTTAAAACGACAAGGTAAAAGAGAATCAAGTCAGAAGTACAAAAATGTCTTTAGTTTTCAATATTTCCATCTAGATACTACATGAAAGTCCAGAGTTCTCTTCTCTCCCCTCTTTCCTCTTCCCAGGGATTTGCATTTTCGCCTGTAGTCAACAAGTGCTTAGTAAATTAGCTTTTTGAAAATTTACATTTTGATTAACATGCTTGCTGTGCTGCTAGCACTAGCTCCTTCTCAGTCTCTCTCTGTTCTTCATTTTTCTGACCCTGCCTATTGGAAGAAAGCAGTGAGAATTAGATACAAAGTTTGTGGGTAATAGAATGATATAAGAAGTAGAATAATCATATTAAAGTGACTGTTTGTTTCAAATACAAGTTTACAAAGTTGATCTCCTCTGGTGCTGAACCTGGACTTCTAAATACCTGTCCAACGTCTAACCAAGCAAGAAATATTGAAAAATTTGAAAAGCCAGAAAAAGATATTGAAGCCCAGTTGATACCTGAACCCCCAGTCAATGGCTCCTCAACTTCAGGTAAGCACATCGAACGCCCTTCGGTCTGAAATATGCAGTTGGGAAGGTTCCTGATTATTTCGCTTTTAAGGGATAAATAGAATAACCATGGACCAGATAATGGTAAAAGAATGCATTTATAGACAGCTCACCAGCATGACTTCTTATTAGAAGTCATGAGCGGTTAAATCCATCAACCCTGATTTGATCATTTGATATGAGCCTCATTCTCAGTCCAATATATAAGGGCTTGATTTAGCTCGGTGTGCATAATGAAGAAAAGCTTTTTGGAAAGGCTTGTGTAATGCCTGAAATCTGTAGAAAATTTGAATTAGGTTATATTGTTAGAGTTTATGCCATAGACACATAAGACCCAGTTTCATTTAAGGGAGCTGAGCTGGTCTCTAAGAGAAGTTGCCTGTTCAGAAGATCTCTTCACAGAGAGGCGGTTCTCCATTTGTTAAAGTCTAAGGCTTTGCCAGTGGCAACTGCTTCAAGCCTGTGTTCTGCCTGTTTGTTTTCAATAGTCCTGGTTTATCTGGTTTGTGGTATGGCTTGTCACATACATCTTTTATAAGAGGAAATGGTTCAGGGATTCTTCAAGATTAATCCCTCTGTCATGTGTTATTACATTAGACAGTTGGCAGTTTATATATACAGATAAATGACTATTAGAAATAATGTAATAGAAAGTTTCTAAAATTTGTACTCCAGACAGCGAGTTTTTCTAAATGTCATAGGAACCCTGTTCTTTTGCCGTTTCCAGTCTTTCTTTACCAAATCTTATTTAGAAATGCTTGATGTCTTTTAGTCCACGTTAATTGTCATTGTTTTCTTTGTTTGTTTTAGTACCAAAGGCAGCATCCTCCATCACTGCTGGAATGGCCAGTTCACTCTCAGAGAAAATAGTCGATACCCTTGGGAACAGTCGGCCAAGTGCGCCGCTTACCTCAGTCCAGATCCGCTTCATTCAGAACATGATACAAGAAACACTGGATGACTTCAGGTAGCACTGAGAGACTGCTTGCCCCTAGTCCCTGAGTTTGTCTTTACCTATGTGAAACCAGAACCAGAATTCATCTTGGTAATTTATATATGTGTCTAGGTTGTAATGACCACAAAAACAGAAAACATGAATTTTGACCTTTTCATACTACACTGTGGAGATGCACATTTGCCAACCTGATGGAGAAGTCTAGTGTGCAGCACAGACTTGGTCTGAGTCTTCAGAATGTGGGCAGATTTTTATATACTCAAATGTTGTTCTTATATCCAATACTTACAGATCACCTTTAAGTGCTCTATAGCAAGTGTTGTAGGAAACAGACCTTTTATGCTTGTTTTATATTTTGTGTAGGAGCTAGGGTAGGGAACATTTGTCTTTGCACCTACGTGGGTGTCAGAGGTCAGATCGCGGGATCAGTTCTCTTTTTATGCTGTGTGGGTTCTGTAGATTAAACTTTAGTCTCCAGGCTTGACTGCACCACCTCACCAAGCCTGAAAGACACCTCTTAAATGTACTTCTAAATGTTTTTAGATAGATGACTTCAGGATATTACAAATATGTATATATGTAGATAGAAATCTTTCTATAACTTAACTGTGTTCTTTCTACCATTTGAATTTTCAGGATAAAGTTGTGTTTGATGACTGTTCCTCCTGTCGCCTTTAGGTATGGCGCTAGGATTTTAGGTCATCATAAATTAAAATAGATTTTTTTTCACTCAGAGAATATTAAGATGCTGGGATTATCTCTATGTATTCTCTGAAATTTGCAGAATCAAACAAAAAATATTAACATGTGTTCTAGAACATTACTGCTTCATTTTCATGGTTATTTCAGGGTTTAGAAGTTACTTTCAGTCACTAATTTTTTTAATAAGATTTTTTCCCCTTTCTAACCTGTCATTTCTTGGATTTTGATGAGGAGAAAATTGGAGATATATAGTTTTTAATTGGTGCACATTTTTTAATGTTTAAAATATTTTAAAATACACTTTTAAATATTTGAGATTTTCTTTTTGAAAGATCATTTTTTTGATAATAATGGTGTGCCTAGTTTATATATGTATCAGATATTAATACCGAAGTGGGAATCTTTCCACAGTGGCCTTAGTTTCTTTAGAATAAGTACACTGTATCCTGTTTTGATGTGTGTGTTTGTTTAATGTGAATCAATCCATGATTGGCAAATAGGGTACCGTAGACAGAGTGACAGGAATTTTTTTCCTGTAACAACAACTGGACTAAAGTGGATATATGAACACAGCGAATCTGACTAGCTCCTGCTTTCTCATGGATTGCTATGGCAGTGTGGTCTGTTCTGAAAGCATTTGGTTTGTGATTGTTTCTATCTCTGGATGTGTTGCCCTTTCATCTCTTAATGTTGCATCCTCATTTTGTTCTTCTTTCCCTTCCATAAGTGACCATGAGGTTTTCTCGGTAAGATCATAGCCAGTGTTTATGTATAGGACTTTTATCATGCTTTTAATTATGCTGGTATTTTAATTAGGGCTTGTTTGCACTCAGGACAGTTAGATATAGATTATGAGTAGTCTGCTTTGGGCCTTTCTCTCTGTGTCCTCTTATTTTCAGTGCATGGTTTTAAAAGATAAAAGAGTTTTTGAGGACACCATAAATATTTATGGCCTGATAGGAAAACTGTCTGGATAACAGCTAAGTCTAGTGCAAATAAAATGATGCTAAAAACAGAGAAAAGGGAGCAGTTTTCTCCAGCAAATTTAGGAAGGTATCACTGAAAAGAAGTTTATTTACACTGAAGTGTATGGGGACAGCATGAGAAGAGACATGGTTATAAATTCTAGGAATATCCACAGAGAGAAGGAGCTGTGCCCGACATGAGAGCAGAGGGGAGTAGGAATATCCACAGAGAGAAGGAGCTGTGCCCGACATGAGAGCAGAGGGGAGTAGGAATATCCACAGAGAGAAGGAGCTGTGCCCGACATGAGAGCAGAGGAGAGTAGGAATATCCACAGAGAGAAGGAGCTGTGCCCGACATGAGAGCAGAGGAGAGTAGGAATATCCACAGAGAGACGGAGCTGTGCCCGACGTGAGAGCAGAGGGGAGTGTTTAGGAAGGCCTGAACACAGAGTTCATAGGACATGGTAGTACTTACTGCCTGTTTATTATACAAGCATCCGAGTGTCACTTCACTGATGACTGCTGATTCTCACACGGTGGGCTCAGGCCTTCCTTTCAGCAGAGAAGGCTCTGAGTCCTAGGTGGAGTCTGCTTTGCAGCTGGGTCACCACCTCTTTGCATTATCAGGGGTTTCCATTACTAAGTCTGTTTCTGGCTTTCTGTGCCTTCGATCCTAGTGGCTCAGGGTTTCTAAGTTAGTTGCTCTGCCTCTGAGTCCAGTAGGTTCTATAAGCTACCTCTGTCATTGTGGGTCACAGAGGGGATAGTGTTGAGGCACTTGGTCATGTCTTTTAGCTCTCATGGCTGATTCTCTTTGTGAAGACCATAGCACAGGCTTTTCATAGTATGTCATCCCTGCCACCAGGACATCACCTTCTCTGTGCCCTAGAGATCTCTTTAACCATGAGTCTTTGTTTATTGTTTATTTTTAATATAAGTGTTTAGTGAAGGCCCAGGCGGGAAAGTTGGTCATGGCAGACTTGACAGCAGATGATCTTAGAATTGTAAACTCTGTAGCCAGTCTCACTTGACCATAGCCGGGTGTGGTGGCACACACCTTTAATCCCAGCACTTGGGAGGCAGAGGCAGGCGGATTTCTGAGTCCAAGGCCAGCCTGGTCTACAGAGTGAGTTCCAGGACAGTCAGGGCTATACAGAGAAACCCTGTCTTGAAAAAAACAAACAAACAAACAAACAAACAAAAAATCTATAGAAATTTCAGCTCATTCTCTCTTCAGCTTATCATGGGGAATTTCTCCTGCACATGCCAAGTCTAGAATCTTGGGCCTCTTCTCTTAGGAAGAATTCCTACTTTCTTTTACTCTAGTTTAAATTTCTTTGTATTTGCAACTGAGAATAATTTTACAGACTTGTTCTTGCCATTGAGAGATGGCATGTAAAGTGATCTTTCAGAGTTTTCATCTGTCAGGCAGCTCTCTTTGTTTCTATAGTCTTGGGTTTAGGACTTCTTAGAGTTAGTTTACCCCTAGAGTCCCCTTATTCCCCTGACTTAACCTTTGCCCTTGTGGGACAGCAGCCCAATGTCTGGAGTATTCACTCCATCTTTTTATCTTAGGGGTCTTATTTTACCAACCCGCCACGGATGTCCAAATGCTCTCCTCTCCTCACCTGCTACTTTATCTTTGCTCTCCTGCCATCCAGCCCAATGCAGGAACTCACATGTGGCTCCTGGAGACATCGATACATTAGGCTTCCTTTTCTTTAGCCCTGTCCTCTTTACGATCTTGAGCCTATTTAGCCTATTAATGTTGACTTTCTTGGTAGTCACGTGCTCTTAACACTCCCCTACCAGGGAAGGGTATCTCAACTGCCAGGCCCCTGTTGTACTCAGCCTTGTTCTCCATACTGAAATAAATACTCATGCAGGATGGGAAAGCAGAAATAAGTATGGACTTGATGTAGAAATAGAACTTTCCTTTTGTGTAAGACAGTAACTTTTGAAACCCTGGCTGTGTTAGTTTGGTCTGCTGTCTTTGTCCTTTTTCCTGCCTTTTGTTGTATTCTGGGAATTGTACTATAGGCCCAGTTTGTGGTTGGCAAGCACTCTACTGTTTTCCTCCAACCTTTCTAATACCTTCATTTTTATTTTAAATATAAATTTAAATTCTTTTCAGTTTAAAAATTTTCTATTTATTATTGTACTAGAAAACAGACACAACACTGGGACTTAGGTGTGTTAGGCACATGTTCTATCACTGAGCTATATCCCAAGCACATTACACAGATACACTTTTAAAGAAAAGCATTGCTTTGTACAATAATTTTCAGAAGACTTAAGATTTTCTGCAAGCATTAAGCAGTAACATCATATGGGAACACATGGTAAACCTCCATGAGTTGATCATGTGTGTTATATGTACTGTCATTTTATTATCATAGTTACTAAGTTTTATTCAGCATTAACTACTTAGAGCTGATCAAATAGCCCCTCTCTCCAGTGAGCCTGTCTTTAAAAAGGGTGTCACACGATGAGAGATGCAGAGGAGGACAGCCAGAGCTGGCAGCCTGGTCAGCTCTCTGTGTAACGATGGATGAATTACAACTGCTCTGTCTCCGTTTCTTCATTGGAAAAATACATTGTGGAGATTAATGAGTTCCTAAACTTTCAAGTAAGGGAATCCCTCTCTACCAGACACACAGCAGACATCACGGCACACTGGTAAACCTGTGATTAATACCTGATCATTTAAACAGTGAGCATGCTGTATGAGTGATCTAAAGCTGTAACATTGTTCCAGTTCTAACAGGGATTTATTTTCTTTCTAGGGAAGCTTGCCATAAGGACATTGTGAATCTGCAAGTGGAAATGATTAAACAGTTTCATATACAAATGGTATGTATAGCAAATAGTGTCCTAAAGAGTGTAGCAGGATGAGGATCTGAGAAATAAGAATCCATGAAAAAAAAACAGTTCATTTTTATTTAATTGTTATAGCTAGTTGCTAATATAAGTAAGTAGAGTTCGGGATGTTTTAACAAATGAAGCAGATCTCAGCTATACATGTGCTTTTTAACTTGTGAAAATTGAGGCTTCTATCAAAGAACAGGTTTGTTCTTTGACGAGTAAACAAAAAGATTCCCAAAAGTATGACTGTAGATCTCCCTGATATTTAATTTCTCATGCAGTCTTCCTGGTTAGTCCAAGGAATACCGTTTAGCTAGCTAATTGAGCATTGGAGTGGCAGCTCAACTCGTGTAACATAGTTCACTGCGTAGTGGGAAGAGCCTGTAATTTAAGATGTATGTCTGCCTTTTCCAGAATGAAATGCACTCTTTGCTGGAAAGATACTCAGTGAATGAAGGCTTAGTGGCTGAGATCGAAAGGCTGCGAGAAGAAAACAAAAGGCTGCGGGCCCATTTCTGAAGACTCTGGGCACCTTGATTTGTTGAGTTAGGATGTTTCTGGCAACTATAATACACGAAATCAGTATTGTTTGCATGGCCTTGAAAATGGATTTTGCAGCACGCACTATTCCATCTCTGTCAGACATTTATATTTTTATATTATAACTGCACAGAATACCAATCTTCCTAGTGAGGAAGTCAACAGGATCTTTATTTTCTGAATGCCTTAGCTATACACTAAGTGCCCTTTTCCTAAAGGAGAAAATGTTCATGAGAATAGGTTTATGTTTTGTAAATGACTTTTTAAAATAGATATATTTTTGATGGACAAATTGTATTCCAAATTTTTTTAGGTAGCCAACGTTTAAAACTTTGGTATACCTTCTATTTTATGAAGAAATAATTGTAAAGTGGCAATTGGATTTTTTCACAGTTTAGTAATTATTTTGTTAACATGATGACATCAGGTATGCCTTATTTATTTAGTGTATATGTAATACATTTTTGAAACTTTGCGTCGTACAGATACATGGTACCTTTGTTCTGGTTACCTAATTTTATATATATCAAAAACTTTTAAGGGTTTGGAAGATTCAAGGGCTATACATCTGCTGATTGTCTAATGAATTAACTGTGCAAAATCATTACTATAAGATTTTCATCACTCAACTTAGGATCAGTGAAATTTTCTTATAATATACTAACTAAATGTTAGAATATTGTTGCCGTCTTTCCCTCACAAGTGACAGGCATAGAATATTTCTTCTGTGTTGTGTAACATTAACTTTCTCTAATTACAGTGTGCTATGAACGGCATTTTCTATCCTTAGCCTTACCATAATATTTATAAAAGTTCATCATGCAAAGAATTTACATGTTGGCAGTGCTGGCCATGTTCATCTGCCTACTGTGATCCACACTTTGATAGGGTTGGATTAGGGGCTACTCATCCGTTTATATTCTTGCTGCCTCTTGCCCAAAGATTTCAACTGTATACTTTATATGTAGATCTCTTAGTCACTTCTGCTTTCCAGGATCAAGATGTTTACTAAAATGTAGCTTAGATTGATAACTTTATGTGTTTCTAAAGAGATGGAATCTGTAAGGGTGTATTTAATAAATATAAACCTATGAATAATTATCTCCAAAAGTGGAACAGGAATAAGACTTTTCCCAAGTGACTCAGAAAGTCTATTTGTGTATCAAGTTTCTGTGGTCTTTTCTTGGCAGATATGGCAGCATTATGACTTGTAACAAGTCCCCTCATATGTCACTCGATATTAGAATGCAGAAGTCTTTTGTCTATATACTACATTTTAACCTATTAATATTTTCCTATTTCCTTTTTTCTATAGGTGTATATTATTGTGTATTAAAAAGGGTATGATAGAACATGTATATAGGTGAAACACTTGTCATGGATTTAAGCACTGAGTACAATAAATTTTTGCATTCAAAATGTAGACAGTCTGAGCTTGAACCTTTCATCTCTAGCTGAAATGGAGTAATAAGGAGGGAAGTTAACCTTCCCTCTGGGAATTTGAAAGCAAAAGACAAGATTGTTACTGATACACCGAAAAAAAAAATAGCACCATTTCCCTCTCCCCTTCCACCTCCCCCCCATTTCTCCTCCCTTCCCTCTCCCTCCTCCTCCTCCTCTGTCATCTCCATCTTCTCTTCATCTTAAATAATTCTTTAAAACTGTGGAAAACACATAGTGTGTTATTTGTAGATGAATGTATAGCATCAAAGCTTACCTTAGAAAAGGAAAGACCCCCTAAAATTAGTGACCTCAGTTTTTACCTGCAAGTAGAAGAATATTCCCCAATGTCAAAAAAAAAAAAAAAAAAAGGAATGAATGCAGTGGAAAACAAAATCAACTGGTGAAAATAGTGAAGCGTACAGTAGTTCTTAGCAATAAAACTGATAAGCCACCAGCCACACAACTGAGAAAACCAGACATAAATGAACAGTATTGAAAGTGAAAGGAATTGCCTATTCTACAAGTATTTCTCCATTTTTGTGCACAGGTGCGCATGCGCACACACACAAAGCCAAGTATGAAAACTAATGAATTCTTTCAAATATTTAAAACAGTACTAAACAAGTGCTTGCAGTATTATGAAACCAGGGTGTGATACCCAACTCTATCACAAAGCAAACGTTCTTTTTGTAGTTGCAGAAGCATTTGACAGAGCCAGCATTCACTCTTGATTTAAAGCCCAGGTGCAAGTGAATATACAAAAGCCTCATTTCTGTGTAAGCAACATTTAATGAGAAAGTTAAATGCCACTTAGAATAGCATAAAAACATGAGTTATTGAGGGATAGATTTGATAGACCCATGCACTGTGCTCTCCAATGAGAAGGTAAACTTTATAAATATGGCATGTACATCAGGAGTTGAAAGCCTCAGAACTGTGAAATGTCCAAATATGTAAAAATATGTGTCAAATATGCGAAAATATTTGAGTAACCAAAGAGTCTAGGGAAAATAGCACTTTAGTGTTTATATTTCATAATTCTTCACTAAAAGCTACAACTAACCAAGATGACAGGTAAATGTAAACATAATCATATCAATAAGGTATTATAAAGCCCAGAAGTAGATTCTCATTCTGGCACACACACTTACACATATGTTATGGGCAGCCAACCAGAAATGACCTAAGTTTATAGCCAATTGAGAGTCTTTGCTACAATTGGCTGAGAACACACTTAGGTATTTCGAACCCAAGTATAGTACTGGGCATTTAGAGTTAAGGGTTTTTTTAAGGCAAAAACCACACCCTGTCATCCCACTTGGCAGCTATAGGAGGAGGTTTTGCACAAGCAAGCAGTTTAACAGAAGCTAAGGTAAGCAGATAGCTGAAGGGGGAGGTTCTGCTTGAGCAGACAATCAGAAGCTAAGATAAGTAAGTTAGCTGGGGCATCTTAACCTTGGATTTTTTAGAAAAAAGTTGGGTAATTTTATGTGGGGCCTCCCATCAAGGAGACCAAACAAGTTAAACCTAAAATGGCTCTCAGCAAGTATACAAGATGTGGGAACCTCAGCACTGTCTAGTCCTATCATACATATTCATCAACTGATTTTTGACATAATCTAACCAATCAAAGTTTATACTTTTTTGTTGGAATAAGTAGATAGCTGGGATAAAGATTGTGAGACATACTTTTTATTATATAAAAGCTAACCAAAATAGATCAAACTATATGCAAACTTTAAGGTTCAAGAAGTCAATATCAGGTGGAACTATTGAGCTTAGCAGTTTTGTAAATGTCAACGGATAATACTTTGAAAGGAAAATTGTTTACTTGGACTTGGGCAAACAATTGATATGTTCTTCAAAATATAGTGCAAAAGAGATCCAGAAGACAGGCATGACAGAAAAATGCCATTTAGTATCTTGCACTCCAGACATATGAAGGTATCTCAGTAGAAAAGTAACTTGTTTTAAAATGGGCAAATGATTCTGATAGGCATTTTGACAGTGATGGTGGGAAGACTGCAGGTGGGAAAAACTGTAATCTCAGTCCTCAAGAGAAGTTCAGACCAAGCCAGGAGATGCCATTGCATGTTCATTTAACTACTGAGAGCTAGAAATATGACTTTATCCTGGGTTTATGTCCTAGTTAAGCTCTCCTATGCTGTGAAGAGACAACAGTGATCATGGTAACTCTTATAAAGGACAATATTTAATTGGGGCTGACTTACAGTTTCAGAGGTTTAGTTCATTATCTTTCATCATGGTAGGAATCATGACAGTGTGTAGGCAGACATGGTTCTGGAGGAGCCAAGAACTCTACATCTGGAGCAGAGGGAGACTGTACCACAATAGGTGTAGCTTGAGGATTGAAACCTCAAAACTTGCCCCCACAGTGACATCCTCCAAGAAGGCTACACCTCCTAATAGTGCCACTTTCTATGGGCCGGCATTCAAACATAGGATTCTATAGGGGCCATATCTATTCAAATCACACTTGTCGAGGAAGTGGAACAACTGAGTTTTATACCAGAATAAAGAATGGTACAATCATTCTAGGGAACACTTTTTAACCGTTTCTCCCATCATCCACCAGTCATGTGCCTCAGCCATTCTACTCCAGACACGTAAACAAATCTTGCACAGGAATGGTCATAACAGCTATTGCAATATCCAAAGTCTAGAAGCCATCCAAAACACTTGACAATAAGTAAATGACTAAAATCACAGTGTGTGGAATGGAGCCCCACCAGCTATATGAAAGGAAGAACTCTTAACATAGATTAATGTGGAGTAGACACAAAATATATGGGTAGAAAACAGTGCTATGTGGCCGTGTGCCATTCTAGAACATGCAAACGTAACCTGGCACCAGTCAGTGGTTGTAGACAGTAGGCAGTGGGGTCAGAGAAGGGTGCCAAACGGTCATGGGAAGGCTTGTCACTGATGACTGCCTAGTCTGGGTTTTGATGATGCTTCTGATATGGATAATTATTTTAATATCAGCTGTTTCAACTTAAGATGGTCTTCACAGCCCAGCCAGCCTGGAACTCCATATGTAGCCAAGATTGACCTTGACCTTTTGATCCTTTCATCTTTACCCTCCCATGTGTCCCCCCCCCCAAAGTGATCACTTCTAATGTTTAGCATAAGTAGGTTGAAATGACTTCTCCCTACCCCTCACACCATTAATATTGTTCAAAATATGAAGGATATATAAACTGAAAGAATCGTTTGACACCAGCCTAGCACTCAGATCTTAGTTTGCTCTGCTGTTGCTAGTAATACACTGACAGATGTGACAAGGGAGGAAGGGCTTACTTGGCTCATGATTCCAGTCACAGTCTGTCATTGTGGAGAAGCAAGGTGATCTGAACTAGAAGCAGATAGTCACATCCACAGTCAAGGGCAGAAAGAGTGCATACATGCATAACTGCCTTCCTTTGTATCCAGTCTAGGGCAGATAGTCACATCCACAGTCAAGGGCAGAAAGAGTGCATACATGCATAACTGCCTTCCTCTGTATCCAGTCTAGGGCAGATAGTCACATCCACAGTCAAGGGCAGAAAGAGTGCATACATGCATAACTGCCTTCCTCTGTATCCAGTCTAGGGCAGATAGTCACATCCACAGTCAAGGGCAGAAAGAGTGCATACATGCATAACTGCCTTCCTTTGTATCCAGTCTAGGGCAGATAGTCACATCCACAGTCAAGGGCAGAAAGAGTGCATACATGCATAACTGCCTTCCTTTGTATCCAGTCTAGGGCAGATAGTCACATCCACAGTCAAGGGCAGAAAGAGTGCATACATGCATAACTGCCTTCCTTTGTATCCAGTCTAGGGCAGGTAGTCACATCCACAGTCAAGGGCAGAAAGAGTGCATACATGCATAACTGCCTTCCTTTGTATCCAGTCTAGGGCAGGTAGTCACATCCACAGTCAAGGGCAGAAAGAGTGCATACCTGCATAACTGCCTTCCTTTATATCCAGTCTAGGGCAGGTAGTCACATTCACAGTCAAGGGCAGAAAGAGTGCATACCTGCATAACTGCCTTCCTTTGTATCCAGTCTAGGGCAGATAGTCACATCCACAGTCAAGGGCAGAAAGAGTGCATACATGCATAACTGCCTTCCTTTGTATCCAGTCTAGGGCAGGTAGTCACATCCACAGTCAAGGGCAGAAAGAGTGCATACATGCATAACTGCCTTCCTTTGTATCCAGTCTAGGGCCCAGATCATGAGATGATGTTGACCACATCCATCTTTGCACCTCAATTGGCCTAAGTTAGAAAATCCTGTGTAAACATGTCCATAGGCCAGCATCATCTGGACAGCTTCTCATGAAAACTCCTTGCTTGGCTGATTATAAATTGGGTCAAGCTGGCAGAGCTAACCATCCCAGCATATGTGGAGAGAGTCAATCCTGAACCTATAAGTACCATGTGCAGACCATGTCTACAGGGACTACTAGGGACTGTTAGAATGTGCAGTGTTAGGTAAACCCATAGCTTTGTTTTTAGTAAATAAAAACCCTTTTTGGCTTTATAGTAAATAAAGCCAATGTAATAATGAACTTTACCCTGCATAGAATGTATTGATCTGGTTTCTAAGAAAAATTGAGTAGCATTTTGGTGGCAGCCTCTACACATTTAAATTTTTAACATAGCCGTTTGACAGTTCCTAGTTGATCAACTGTAACCCCCTTACTTTTTTCATCTCACCTAATACACATCTATCTATACATGATTATTTGTTGATGAGCTATAAGTGTTTGGAGTACAGAGCATTAGAGATTTTGTTTGAGGTTGATTTATTTTTCTGGGAGGTTCAGATGGTTATCATTTACACACACAGGTTTTTGATAAATGGCAAATCATTACTGAGAAAAACGAAACTGTCAAGTCTAGTTTTCCATTTCCTTCTTTTGTCTGTACATTCTAGTCTGTTTATTTTTGAGACAAGCCTTTGAAACAAGGACAACAAAACTATCCCATGTTCAACTGGCCTTGAACATGGGACCCTCGTATACTTCAGCCTCCTGGAATCTGAGTTTGCAACCTTCCTGGCTAGGATGCAGCTTTTGCGCAAAAGGCAAAGTCTAAGTGTGGTTTGCAGAACTTGTCATGAGAGTACAGGCAAGGAATCACAATAAAGGTTGTATTCAAGTTGTGCATGTGTGTGTGTGTGTGTGTGCGCGCACACGCACATGGAGGCCAGGGTTGACTTGGGCTAGCCTCCTTTATCACTCTCTACCACGTTGTTTCGCAGACAGACTCGCTCACTGAACTTGGAGCTCTCTGATTGGCTAGACAGGTTGGCCAGTGAGCCCCTGCGATCCTGCGATCCTCCGATCCTCCGGTCTCTGCCTCCCAGTGCTGAGGTTATAGCCATGCACAGCCATGCTTAGCTTTTTATGTGGGTGCTGGGATTGCAAACTCAGGTCCTCACGCTTGCTTAGCCATCACTTTACCCACCAAGCTTTCATAATTTGTTCTTTTCCTCATGTATTGAATGCCTGGCATTATGGATAATGATATTTGTTAAAGGATGGTAAGAGTCTATATATTTCACGGAAATAATACTAGTTCAATTACTAAGTAAACTGTGGGTTTTTTTTTTTTTACCACCCATGAAATGTTTAAATGGAAATATATCATTATATGCTCGACCCGATCTTGAACCATGATTTCACACTATGAGAAAATGGCAGCTATAAAGAGTAATTATGATATTTTGACCAACTGTTGAAATGGGTTACTCATATCGTAGTATTTTCCTCCCATTTTCTAGCAGAAATATGCTGGAGAAACTATGTGAAATTGTCTAGACTTATGGCTTTAAGGCTGAAAATGCAACATCTCTTCTAGCAATTTATAGGATCCATTTCAGAAATTACAAAGCCTCTTGGTGGAGGGATAGTTTTGTTGTCCTTGTTTCAAAGACTGGCTCTTTCTGGAGTGTGCGTGGGTGCCTCCCTGTCCTTTAAGGTCACCGAACTCAGTTAATATTTTGATGCTCAAACCACTAAGCACTTACCACCTGGGGTGCAACAGGGCTGGTGTTTGCATCAGCTGGGATAAACAAAAGGATAATCATAGTCCACTCCTGTCTTATAGACTTCCTTGGTGCATGAAACACAATGCTTTGCAGAATTATGCAAAATATAAAAATCACTGTTCACATTCTCACATCCTTTGAATGATGCCTTTATGTCTGTAGCTACAACAACTAGAAATTACTTCTATTCTATAACTTTACATTTATTCTGCCTTATGAAATAAGTTGCCAGACACACTCACATTTAATTTTCTATTGAAAGTATTAGTTGATGCATTATTCCGACATAGTTTTTGACCATGAAACAACCAGCCATAATATACTTCTATATTTGAAGCAAATTATGATGTAATGAAAAACCACAAGTGGTTTTTATGTATAAATGTGTTGATAAGCTATGTTGGGGTTTTTTTTGTGTGTGTCATTTTTATACAAGTCTTTACTTGTATATTAAGAGCTGATGTAGAATTGAAACCCATGCCTTAGAATTTATAGAGAAGTGCAAATATATAGGCAAAATGGCCAGAATAATTCGCCTTTCTTTTTTTTTTTCTCTAAGGATGCTAGTGCATTAGCTATAAAAAAGGTAACTTAGTATTTGTAAATGTTCCATGTTAACTTGTGTATACATATGTGTGTGTAGCACATACGTGCTTCTGTGAGAGTGTGGCCATGCACATGTGCATGTGGAGGCCAGATGCCGGTCTTCCTCACTTGGTTCCCCCATCATTTTATTTCTCCTTGAGACAAACTTCCTCACTGAGCCTGGAACTCATCAGTTTGGCTAACTTGTCCCCAAGCTCCAGGGACTTACCTGTCACCCTCTAGCACTGGGCTTACAGACACACCATCATGTCTGGCTGTGCCAAGGGTTTCATGCTCCGGTGGCAAGCATTTTAACCATTGGGCCATCTCTCTGGCCTGACTACCTTAATATTGAGGTGCCCAGATTATGTGCTCCAGGCTAGGAAAAGGAACTGAAAGCACCTGTATTGGGGAAGAAGGCCCTTTATTTCCACAAGCCGCTGCCTTGGCTTAGGACCAGATCTGTGTTTCAGTTGAGTTTCACACCAGCCTACTCTTTGTTTTCTCCTTTTAAATGTTGCCAGAATAATTTGTTAGCCCAAATGCTAGACATGTCTAGTCTCATTCTCTACTCCATGGCTTCAGTTTCAGCTGTCACCAGCAGTGCCTTAGCGTCTCTTATTTTATTGATCTCGTAATGTGTAATAAAACTTTTTAAAAATTAGAAATCATTGCTTGTTATAAACCCAATCACTGACGTATGCTCCAAACCAGCCGCCTAAAATCTTTTTATTCATCTTCTCCTGACTGTATAAACCTTTCAAAGAGCACCAGGAGCAAGCTTGCAAGTCAACACTTTCAGCAGGCACACAACCATGAGGACACACAGGCGTGTCTCAGTAGGGGAGTAGGAGGCCGGAGATTGCGTGGGACCTCACACATGCTGGGCAAGCACTGGATCCATGAGATATTCCTCAGGCCTGAGAAATTTTTGTTTTGTTTTGATGTTGGTGTTTGCTTGTGTGTGTGTGTGTGTGTGTGTGTGTGTGTGTGTGTTTTCAATTAACATTTTTCTTGTGCTGGTTAATCTTAGAGCAGTGGCTCTATGTGGATCGAAACCCCTCTGGGGGTTCCCATGTTAGATACACTGTGTCTCAGATATTTACTTTTCTGATTCATAGCTATAGTAGTTATGAGTTACATAAAATTACAGTTATGAAGTAGCAATGAAAATAATTTTATGGTAGTGGGGGGGCTGTCATCACAACATGAGGGACTGTATTAAAGGGTCTCACAGTCTTAGGAAGGTTGAGAACCAGCGTGTTAGAGGATTTAAGAAAGCAAGTGTTGAATGAGTTCAGCAAAGTAGATGGGAAAAAGTCATAAACCATCCTCCATGCACATTGACCAAGCATTAGCAACACAGAGATCAAACGCCTTCTGAGAAATCCACTAACTGGTTCTTATTCTCCAGGAGAAAATGAACCAATCTCATTAAAATCCAGTAGTGGAAATAAGACAACACTTTCCAGAGCCCCCACCCCCTGCCTTGAGCACCGAACTGTGTTTGGGGCGACAGGCTAACTCCTATTTTTTCCCTTGGGAACAGAGGGTTATAATATATAATATGCATATCAAATGTTCAGCCTTTTAGTAGAGGCTCTGTGGCCGACTGGTTTCTGGTGTTCTCATATCTGAATAAAGCAGTTACTTTTCCTAAATTCAAGTAAAAACATGGTGAACAGCAAGACAAAACTATTCATAAATAATCCCCAATATAGGTCAATGCATGGACACATAGAAGAGGCACGTAGTATTGAAAGGTAATTCATTTTTGAATCGGGTGTCAGATCTTTAAGAGCATAAGAAGTAATTATAGTGTCTCAGTTAAGCAAGATGAATAAGCTTGGGGGACCTGCACATTGCATCTCTTGTCAACAGTGATATATTATACACTCACAGCTTGTTAATAGGGTAGGTCTCATACTAAATGTTCTTACCACGGTAAAATTAAATTAAAGAGTTACAAATCTATGACATTGGGCTGGGGCTATAGGTCAGAGTATTTACCTGGCATGTGTGAGACCCTGGGCTTCACACACACACACACACACACACACACCCCTGAGCATGCGCATGCGCACACAGAAATTTACATCGTTATTAATCTAAAAAGTGATAGGGAGGTGTAAGGTGTAGAAGTTTTATAAATGAAGCCACGTATTAAAGTTGATTATTATAATTAAGTAATTAAGATGATTTATATAATTACACTCATAACAACCAAGAATATAGATAGCAAAGTTGTTAGCACCAGGACACTCCAAGCCCTGCCTAACTATGTGACCCTTGACCTGCGTTGCCAGGACAATGACCTTCAATCCCACAATGCACTTGGCTCAATCTCCACCCTCAATGGTGTGACGTCGTATAAATTAGGAAGTCACCCCCTCCTCGCTCTCTTTTTCTTCTTTCTCTTCTCTCCCCCCTTTATCTCTTTTTCTCCTCTGCCCTCCTACCCGCTCAATAAACCTCTCCCACGTGGAATCACCTTGGCCTAGTCTGCTGTTTGGTTAATCCTCTCAAAATATGGTATTTTTCATATCAAAAGTGAGGAAGGAAAAAAGGGTAACTGTAGAAAAGTTCAACTACAGAATGGAAGAAGCCTAGGGAAGGAAGAGAAAGCAAGAACGCTCCAGGGAACTCAGAAAGGAGTGGCCAAAGGTCAGCAGCAACGTCTAACCTATAAATGTGCTAAATGGGCCAATTCAATGGCAAAGGTTGGCTTAAGAACAATGCATACATTTGTGTACAAGAGACTCCTGTTAGATCTGAGATGCACAGGCTGAAAATGAGGGGATGACTTGATATTACATGCAGGTGAGCCTCTGAAGAGACTCAGTGAGCATACACATACACAATAGACTTGAGGAAGGCTCTCAGTAAGTAATAATAATAATAATAATAATAATAATAATAATAAATTACCCAGATTTTACATGTATTTTATATTTATGTGTGTATATGCATATGTGCATATGCATGTATGTATGTATGTATGCACCTGAGTGTGCACACATAGATGCATGAGCTCATGTGCATGCGTGCATGCATACATATGTTTGACTTCAGCTCTAGAATGGACTATTAAGGTAATGGACCTAAGATTACCAAGTCTTAGACTTTAAAAGATGTAGGGAAATCCTCATAAGCTTTGAAAGGGTGACCCATATTTAACTTTGACTATATGGGGCAATACTGCTGAGATACTTTGAATATGTCCAAAGGTCCTCTTGTGACAAAGCCATTCAGCCTTGGGATCCTATCGAAATCAGGTTGGTTGAGCCTACGTCTGTCCTCTTCATTGCCTTCCTCTTAAGGAACAGCAGCACTCCAAACTTGGCAGACAATACGCATGCTGTGCTAGAAGGCCAGCAGCCTGGTTTCAGTAATGAACAGTCTGGATGGATTCAAAGGTTTATAGACCTGATGGCTGCAGAGCAGGGTGAAATAACCCACACTCCAAGTTAGCACAAGACTTAACAATTTCCTGTAGGCATGGTAGCCTCAGGCAGGTTGACACTAAAGGGTCTCCCATATACACTATACCACTGAAAGGTGTAGATGCTTTGGGGGGTGTCTTAGGGTTTCATTGCTATGAAGAGACACCATGACCAAGGGAACTTTTGTAAGGGGCAATATTTAATTGAGGCTGGTTTACAGGTTTTGAGGTCCACTATCATCAAGGTGGGAGCATGGCAGTGTCCAGGCAGGCATAGTGCAGGAGGAGCTGAGAGCTACATCTTATTCCAAGGGGGAACAGAAGACTGACTTCCAGGCATTTAGAAGGAAGCTTTCTCCACCCCCACAGTGACATACTTCCTCCACCAAGGCCATATCTCCTAATAATGCAGATTCCTGGGTCAAGCATATTCAAACCACCACAGGGGTTCTATTGGAATATTTCATCTGTGGCAATAGAGATCTCATCTGAATTCTGGGGCCCAAGCCCCAAAGAGCTCCAGGGAAATTCTTCCTTGGATGATTCTAAGTTGTGTCCAGTTGACAGTGAAACTAGAAAAGTAGATTGGCTACAGGCCCTCTGGAGCTAAAGAAGCCATCTGGTAATACTGCCCCGTTCAAAGAAAAAGACTTAGCTATTCTAGCATTTCATGTTCCTCACAAGAGAGATCTGAAACATATAAAGCAAATGTTATAAACAGCCAAAGAAAAGGTCAACACTGATAATTTTGTGGAAGTTCTGAATGCACCTCTCTCAATAATTGGTACGAGAAAGGTAGAGTCTTCCGCTGTCTGTCTAGTTTGCTAAGTTTTGCTTTGTTTCAATGAGGAGTGAATGGGTGCTGAGCTCTGTTAATTGCTTTTGCTGAATCCACTGAGATTGGTTTCCCCCTTTAAATCTATGAATATAGAGGTTTGTATTGATTTTTAAATGTTAAATCATCCTGGCACTCTGAAGAAACCTCATTATCTTGGATTTACTTTGCTAGTGTTTGGGATTACTTCATCTAAGTTTATTAGAAAGGTTAGTTATTAATTTTCCTTTCTTTAGAATCTTCTTTCAGTATCTGAGCGTGAAAGGTTAGGCAACTACAGGAAACAAAGTTGAAATATATGCCCAACAGACTTAGATGTTCCTAGGGGCATCTATCTCCGGGGTGGCTGATTTTTGCCTTGGATTCCACACAGGGACAGTGTGAGCTTGATCACTTTAACAGGAAATGCTGTGGGTCATGGCCTCTAGCTTTGCAGAAGATCCTGCTTCTGGTTCCCAGTGTGTTCACATAGACCTTCAAGGAAATCAGCATAGAATGCCACACAGTCCTGGAACTTCAATTTGGGATGCTACCCACACACTGGTCTCTGTTCATTCTCTGTTAGCTGTAGAATATTTCAAATTTCTGAAACTTTCCTCCCAGGTTTTAGCTTCAATATCCCAGATCTGTCCCAATGTGGATGACTCTGTCTCTATCTGTGAGGAGAGCCAAAAGCTAAAAGCGCGTCTGGTTTCACTTGTTTCCTGTCCACAGTTAGAGTTAGAACATTTCCCAGAGGCCAGTAGCATGGTGCTCAGTAGATCCTTCATGCTCCTACATTCTAGAAGGATACATCTTCCTGGTTCTGGATCAGTCCCCTGCTCTCAGCCAAACCATGCTTTATTTCATTTAACCTTCGACAAAGCACAAGGCAATGAGAATCCACCAGAGATCCTTAGGCTGTCTGTTCTCACTTCTGTTTTCTTCTTTATGAAAACATTTTTCTTTCATAGCTCTTCTCAACTTTCTCGTATTATTTATCAATATGCACTCACTACTCATTCACATGAAAATAGCAATTATTTTTATTTATCATTCATGTTTTTGTATGTGTGCACATGTGCATGAATGCATGTGAGGGTGTGTGCATGTGTGTGAATGCAAGAGACCAACCTCCCTTGCAAATCTTCAGTTGCCAAACATCTTAGTTTTTGACACACTAGGCCCTGGGAGCTTTCCAATTAGACTGAGCTGGTTGGTCTACAAGCTTTAGGAATGCACTTGTTTCTGATTCCCCAGTGCTGGGATTAAAAGCATGCACTAATGCTGCACCTGGGGCAGGAGCATATGCATACACACACTCACACACTCACACACACACACTGGATTCTGAGAATTGAGCTCAGGTCTCTATACTTGCATGGCTGGCACTTATTCAACTGAGCTACTTTTGCAGATGTAGAAATTCTTTATCTTTGAATGCTATTAACCTCTTCAAGAGAAGAAGCTATGGTTTGAGGTTTGTTTATCTCCAGAACTCATGTTCAGTGTAATCCCCATGGTGAGGTATTAAGAGATAGACATTTAATCTAATTATGTGGCTTAGAAATAGAATCTTCGGGAGGTTTTAGGATTACATAAAGCTATCAAGACAGAGCACCCCAGATTGGACACCGGTGGCTTCATGAGACGAGTGAAAGAGATCAGAAGGCATGTGGATGTGTTTCCTATCTCTTGCCATGGCCTGCCTCATGCTACCTTGGGACTCTTATCAATAAGAATGTGGGCCTTTGTATCCCTGGAATGGTAAGCTAATTAAACCTCATTTCCTTATAATTTAGACAGTTTGGTATTATATTTCTAGCAACAGAAAATGGACTAAGACAAAAACTGGTACCAGAGTGGAGTTATTACTATAACTAAAACATGTGAGGTGGCTTTGGAAATGAGTTATGGGCATAGATTGGGAGAATTGGAAAGATCAAACTAGAAAGAGCCTAGAGTTCTGTAAGCAGAGCATTAGGAGTAATTCTGGTCATGTCTCAGAGGACAAAGAGACTGGGAAACGGGCCTCAAGAAGAAATGGAAATGACTATTAAAAATTGTACTACAAACCACATTTGGTGCATAATTACATGAGACTTATACCCCTGTCCAAGCCCTGGGTTTTGGAGGAAGCTGCAGTTGGAAGGGCAGCCTTGTTTGTCTGACTGAGTATTCTCAAGAAACACCAAGGCTGGATTATTTGAACTGCTGTAGAGTAGGACTCAGAAGCCGCATGCATCCAACCTAAAGGCAGAATATGTAATGACCAGGGAAGCAGAGTGGGAACATCTTAAACCTTCACTGTAAGACCAGAGTGTGGAAGATACATCTTCGAAACTGCCTTTTCCAGAGATTAGCATGGATTTAAAAGGAGCCAAAGCTTTCTACAAAGATAACGAGGAAGAAGAGATCTACAGGGCATCTCAGAAATAGGTGGTTGTCTGGGGGACATGCGCTTCTGGTTCTGTCAATACAGGATGTAGAGCTAGGACTCAGTGGTTTTGGGGGAGCACGCCCATGTCCATCTCCACAGGTTCTCTGTATTGGGGCTACGTGGGATTATCTTCCTTGCTTCCTGGCAACATGTTTCACCACCGAGCCAACAATGCTTTAAACAGGCCTAATCACAGCACATGTTGTTTCTCTAAAGAGAGCACGTGGTGGACCTTGGATGTAGTAGCAGTTCTGCAGACTATGTGATATATGGTAGTCTTGTCTCCAGCCTTCCACCTCTACTGTATATCTGCCCCTTGGTGTTTGAAGACAGTTTCTACTCTAAAAAGTAGGGAGAACTTGCTTTACTGACTTTATTGTTAGCATTGGTTGTTGTAGACTAAAAATGATATTCTGATTCAAAAACCAGGCTTCAAGAGGTAAGGTATCATGGCATATATCTGAGCTTTCAGCCTTCAGAGGACTATAGCATCAGAATCCTGAGTTTGAGGCCATTCGAAGCTACATAGTAAGGTCCTCATCTTGAAAAGTCCTGCCACCCCTACCACCAAGAAAAAGAAAGAAAAGAGAGACAGAGAAAAATCTTTTAAGTTTCAATTGCCTTTTGACACATGCATTAAACACATGCACAAGCACACCTAGCACACATTTGTACACACATATACATACCACACATATCCCTGAGGTAGTAGTTGATCCTGAAAGAAACAAGAAAAAAATAAATATGGGACAGAGATGTTGTTTGGTGTTTTCTAGCTCGATGCAAGCTAGACTTATCTGGAAAGATGGGATGCCAATTGGGAAGATATCTCCATCAGATTGACCTGTAGGCAAGTTTGTGGGGGCATTTTCTTGATATAAGAGGGCACAGCCAACTGTGGGTGTTGCCAACCCTGGGTAGGCAGTCCTAAATTGTTTAAAAGCAAGCAAGTTGAGTGAGACATGGGGAGCAAGGCAGAGGTACTCCATGGTCTCTGCTTCAGTCCTGCCTCTAGGTTCCTGCCCTGCTTGAGTTCCAAGAATGGACTATAATATGGTCAGTAAACCAAATAAACCCTTTCTTCTCCAAGTTGCTTTTATTCATGGTGTATATCATAGTAATAGAATGCAAATTATGACAGAGACCTTTAGCCAAGCTGCTGACACAAATACAGCTTAGTGTGTAGAGGAATTGGAAATGAGCACCGTAAGTACCAATATGTGCCTCTGGGATTCTTTTGGTTGTGTCTCGTGCTATGCCAGGTATGTTTCTTGCCCCACCTCTGTCCTAGCTGCTGTTCTTCAGATGGTCCACACATCTCACCTGGGTTTTCAATAGCCTTCTAACTAGGCTCCCCACTTTCCTACATGGCCACTGCCTATGCAGCCATTTGAGTTGTCTTCTATGCAATTATGATTGTCCAAAAGAAGGAGATATTGTCCTTGGTATGATGTCCTTGTCCTTCTTGCAGACTTTTCTCCTATTTGTCCACATATGCCATATCAAATGTGTCAATCTCTGAATCATGTGGGGATGTGCATGTGTGGGTGGGTTATGTCTTCTCATGACTCTCTGCTTTTGCCTTTCAAACACTAACAAATTCTAGGACGTTACTTACTGTACTTATATTTCACCTTCCTGGTGATAACTTTCCTTGACCCAAAGGCAACCCTATTCTCTTCCGGGCATCCAAAAATGTGTCTTCTAGCTGTTTAGTAATGTTTGTAGAATTATGATGATGATTTGTCTCCAAGTCTGAATCCTCACTAGCCAGAGGCAACCATTAAATTATCTTGGTCTAGTCAATGATCAGTGTGATGTGAACCTCTCCACAGAGGTTCAATACCATCTCTTTATATAAGAGCCATTGAACAATGCTGGGTACATATAGGGGTTATTATATTTTAATCTCTGTATGGTATACAAATACTCACAATAAGCCTGAAATCTGATTAATCGTAAACCTTCATTCTCCACGTCAACTAACAGCTTTCATAATAGTGAGGTAGGTTCATGTATACAGCAAAATGACAATATGATTGAAGATAATTGACATATCCCTGATACAGACATTGTGGATCCTATTCACATTAATCTAAGGATGAGCTCACTGAATATTAAAAAACTGTCAAAAAAATCAATTATGCCACATTCTGTATTCAGACAAATTGAAATTCTCAAAATTCGTTTGAAGTATGTCTTATGTCAAAAGACACCTACTCTAGTCTTTGAAAAGCAGGCAAGTGAGAAAACATTTATTTCTTACTTTAAAAAGATGAAGAGCACAGCAAATTTTTATCTGCCGGATGATACCAAAGAATATCTGGATATCTAAATATTTCCACAGGAATTGAGCCCTCTTTCAATAGCATAATTATTAACATTGATGCAGAAGAAGAAGAAGAAGAAGAAGAAGAAGAAGAAGAAGAAGAAGAAGAAGAAGAAGAAGAAGAAGAAGAAGAAGAAGAAGAAGAAGAAGAAGAAGAAGAAGAAGTTTATCTTAAGTGTCACAGGAGTGAAGGACTAGGGACTGGAACGAGGGCCACATGGAGTTGCTGCAGAGAGGTAGGTGAGACTGGGTGGGGGGGCAAATAGGGTTTCCACTTCACCCTCTGAGCTGATGTGAGCTTGTCTGTACACTACAGAATGAGGATAACTGTGTCCACCCTCCTGGTTAGATGCTATCAAGATTCTTCATGTGAAGCTACCATCTGTTAATATGGCTGGTATTCCCTTTTCCCATCAGGCCTGGCTTTCCAGGGAAACACTGCTTCCTTGGCTAGGGAAGGAGATGGTTAGTATGCCTATAAGATATCCCAGATCTGGGAAGTTGCTTTGTACAGGTTTCCCCTAAGATTAGTGATAGATATTTTAAGACCTTATCCCTGGCTTAGTGGTATGCACATAAGACTATCCCAGCCTTACTTCAGGGGAGGCACTCCATCTGGAAGGCTCACTTCTAATCTTTTGTCTTAATTTTTAATTATGAATTAATTTGATGAACAGTAAATCATTCCTTTGTGATAAGCACTAGAATAACATAAGGTCATCGAGTATAAAATACAGACATATTGGCACCAACCAGCAGCTCTCCTCTTAAAGGGAATAAAATACAGTTTGCACTGTAGCTAAATATGGGGGACCACGGCCCTGGCCCAGCTTTAGATCATCCTAAATACCACGTTCTAACATTACATAACAATGTCCTCATAACAATGCTCTGATGACATTCTTTTAGCGTGGTACAAACTACGGTATGTTAATACATTCCCCAAAGATTTCCCGTGATAGTCACAAGGATTCTGGGCTTGCTCTCCCTGGCTCCCCTAGCTATCTTTCTTACATAACTCAGGCCCACCTTCACAGAGATGATATAGATCAAAGTGGGCTGGACCCTCCTACATTAATTACCAGTCAAGAAAATGTGTCAAAGACTTGGCCATAGACTTATTGGATAGAGACAGTTTCTCATTTGAATTATCTCTTCAGATGAGTGTTGACAACCAACACTAACTGTCTTTTCTTGGGTTTCAGTATTAAAGACATATAGAGTCATAGAGTTCCCAACATTCAGTAATGTCTCCTCTCCTCTACCAACCTGTACATGTTGCAATTTACTTTTGAGCACTGGCTCACCCTTTATTTTGGAGGCAGGTTCTTCTATAGTCAAAGATTTATGTATCACTTTTTTGTTTTGTTTTGTTTTGTTTTTTGAGACAGGGTTTCTCTGTATAGCCCTGGCTGTCCTGGAACTCACGCTATAGACCAGGCTGTCCTCAAACTCAGAAATTTGCCTGCCTCTGCCTCCCAAGTGCTGGGATCAAAGGCATGCACCCCACCGCCCCATTATGTATCACTTTTTATCCTTTCCGTTAGCATTTGCTTCGGGTTTCACTGCATCCTTTTTAGAATTATTTATTTTTATTCTGTGTGTGTGAGAGTTATGCCTGCATGTATGTATGTGTGCCCTGTGCGTACCTGGTGCTCCCGGGGATCAGAAGAAGGCATCAGATCTCTACAGAACTGATGTTACAGACAATTGTGAGCTTCCATGTGGGTGCTATGAACTGAACCCAGGGCCTCTGGCAAGAGCAGCAAGTATTAATTCTGTCTAAACTCCACCCCACGGTTACCTGGCAACAGCCAGGTAGGCCTGACCCACTATAAACAGGGCTGCTTGTCCCCTCCTCTCTCTCTTACAATTGCTTCCTGCTTGCTTCTCTCTTGCCCTCTTGGGCTCTTCCCCCTTCCCTTCTTCCTCTCTCCATGTACTTGTGGCCATGGCCGACCTCTACTTCTCTACTCTCTCCCTTTCTCTGTCTTTCTCTGCCTCTACTACCCTTCTAACTCCCCTCCCCATGCCCTGAATAAACTCCATTCTATACTATGCAGTTATGTGGCTGGTCCCTCAGGGGGAAGGGATGACTTGGCATGGGCCTGCTAAGGCACCCCCTTCCCCCATACCTCACCACACCCCCATAGAACATATCTTATACCTCTATATCTTTTTATAAACACACCAGCAAGTGCTCTTAATTACCGAGCCATTTCTTTGGTCCTCTACTGTGTTTTTGAACACAATATCAGTCTCTCATCATCCTTATTTGCCACTATTATTTTTTTTTCTTTTAAGGATATTTATTAGCTTCCTAGTAGAATTTTCTTCAGTGATACATACTCATCAGGTCTACTTAAAAAAAAAAATACAGAAGACCATGGCCACATGAGTAGGAACAGAAAAGGAGCTTGAGAGAAGAAGACAGACTCAGGATATTATATAGAGATCTGGTTGGCTAGAGGTGGATGAGCAAGGGTGGAAGGAGTATTTTGCTTTCAAAGCTATAAGGTTACAGTTGCACCAGATGTGTTTGTCATGCTACATGTAATTTAGTGTATAATCAAGATAAAGAATCTGACTGGAAACATAATCCTTCCATCAGAAATGATTGCAGTGGCTCTGGATTTCACGTCACAGCCCATATCAGTTACAGCAATGGCTTACTTGATACCGTATTAATACTAGGGAGTTATCAGTGTGATATAATTTCTAAGAATGTACAGACTCAAACAGCTGAGGCAAGGAGAACAGACCGTTAACTATTTCATGAGTGATTGTGCTGTGTGAAGAAACAGGCTCTTCCAATTGTCTCTTTATGGATGCGTTTTGATCCTCGAAGCTGATCTATTTCTGCAACTGTTTACATCCTTTGTCTGAGAGCAAATGATTCATTAAAAGAAAAACAAAACAAAACCCCAAAATACAAAAAAACCAAACCAAACCAAAAAAAAAATGTCCCATTCCGCCAAAACAACAACAACCTGCTTAGAATAAGAATCTGGGCAATGACAACAACAAAAAATGACATATCCTACTCGGAAGTAGAGACCATCACCCTGAAGCATATGAATGTCACTTTATACCAGTGGAGAGTTAGCTAGAAGTACAGCAAGCAAATAAAACAAAACAAAACACCATAGGGCTGAAGAGATGGAATGCTGGATAAAGTGCTTTGCCCACAAGTGTGAAGACTGATGTTCCTAGGACCCATGCAAAAACTAGGCAGGCACTGCCACCCCTTATAATTCCACAACATTGGAGGCAGAGACAGAGGATGCCCTGGACAAGCTAGCTGGCTAGAGTATATGAATTGGTAGGCTCTGGGCTCAGTGAGAGATACTGCCTCAGTAATTAAAGTGGAGAACAATGGGAGGAGATACTGGACCTCAACCATTCTGTCCACATGCATACATACCTGTGTGTGTGTGTGTGTGTGTGTGTGTGTGCACATGCTCACACACATGCAAGTATACATATACACACACATTTATTTCCATTCATGTGTAATCATATACAGTTACACATAACACATAGCACCAAACCCAAACAAACATAGCAACCATAGCAATACAAATACATTTCTTATCCCACTGAGGCCAGACAAGTCCTACAGTGACTGATGTGGGAATGGGTGGAAGGTGATACCTGTGGGGTTCCCCCTTCTCAGAGAAGAAAAGGAGGGGAGAGTGAGGGAGGAGCTTCTAGAGGGGGAGGACTGGGAGGAGAGGAGGTGCTGATATTGGGATGTAAAGAAAATAAATACATTAATTTTGAAAATATATTACTTGGTTTATAGTCTGTCAATATCCAATTTTTTTTTTGCATATTCATCATCAGAATCAGCAGTTTCAACCAACTCACATTTATTCCTTTCAGTTTCTGTATCTCAGGAGCCTGGGGTGACTACACTGCCAGCCCCCTGCCTTGCTCCTCCCCTCAGGGTGTTGGCCAGGGCTGCATGCTCATTTGTGGGCTGGTCTGAGGTCAGTTGGCTATGTGTCATTTGGGGCAAGACCTGAAGGTTGAGTTTTTCTAACTACCTAGGCTAGAGAGGTCCAAATTAGGTTCTGCAAAGCCATGTGTGTCCCCGTGACCGCTGCATAGTAGAGGGAGGGGAGGCAGAGAGAGACGGATGACTTGATTTGTCTTTTTAAAAAGAGGTCCCTGAAGTATGGCAGAAGAATGCAAGGATGGTCCCAAGCAGATGAATCTGCTCAGGAAACCATCTTCAAAGCACAGGTTGTGGGCAGGAGTGAAAAGGGAACGTGAGACAATAGGACAGATTCATCATATAGAGATCTGGTCGACAGGAAGTAGATGGGCAAAGGCAGAAGAAGCACCTTGCTTCCAATCCTAGAGGAGCAGATCCTCTCAGAATTGCGGCAGTATGACTAGGATGTTTTCTTTGGTTGCTGTGTAGACACTGAGTAGCCTGCTAGACACACTCGGGGTCTCGAGTTCACAGAAATCTATGTTAGGACATCGTGGGGCTTTCTATACATTTGACAAGGGATCTGTGGTAAGATTTCCTGGAGCAATGAATGGTCTTTGTCTAGAGATGAAACAGGCAGAAATGCTTGTCAAAGGAATAAAGACCTTTGCTTTATGTCATACTAAAATGAGCTTAAAAGGAGAGCCCAAAAGATCAAAATTTTAAAGCTGAATCGCAACCCTCTAGCAGCAGGAAACATAGGGACACATTTTCTTGATTTTGGTTTTGTCAATGTTGCCCCTTTTAATATGCAACACTGAAGACACAAACGGAAAGTGATAATCTGGACTCCGTTGAAGGTAAAAATGTATGTGAAAAGATGTTACAAAGAGAGAGAAAAGATAACCTGAAGATAGAGGAAGGTATTTGTAAATGAGGAGTTCATATCCAGGATGTATAAAAGAGCCTTAGAACTCAACAAGAGACAAACAGTCCAGTTAAAATGGGCAAAGGGCTGAAAAGAACATTTTGCCTCAGATGATGCACAAATGTCTAACATGCACACACAAGCATATTCATATGGTTGGTCATTTGGCAAATGCAAATCAGAGCCTGGGTAAATAAAATACCACTGCCTGGTCACACTAGGAAGCCACAGTGCTAGTCACAGTTTATAACTGTGATAGAGGACATGATTGAGCCAGCTTTAGAGGAGGAAAAACATTAGTTTGGATCCCGTGTTGCACTGTGGTAAGACAGGAAGAGCATGGCCAAAAGACATGGAGCAGGAAAGCTGTTCCCCATAGGACAGCCAGCAAGTAGAAGGAGCTCTAAGGACCAGACATCCTCCCCATTCCTGAGAGATACACCCCCGCCACCAACTTACCGACTTCCTCCAACTAGTCCTACCTCCTAATGGTCCAGTTAGCCATAACTTCATCGGTGGATTAGTCCACGGATGAAATCAGTACCCTTACATCAGCCCCTTCTCAGCATCACCAGATGGGGAGTCAAACTTCAACAAACGAGCCATTTGGGGAACACTTCAAAACAGCCCTAATTGAAGGTGCAGAAAAATAAAATAACAAGTATTGACAAAGATATGAAGAGGTATGGCCCCTCACACATTGCCAGTGGGGGATGTAAACTGGTACAGCACTTTAGAGAATAGTTTGTCAGTGTATCAGTATGTTAAGCATAAATACCCTTAGAGTCCAGCCATTCATTTTCTAGGAGATACCCCCAAGAACTAAAAGCAGGGATTGAGAGAAACGGCACACAATCGTACTCCAAGGAGCACTGTTGTCAGTGACTGAGAGTTGAAGCCAAATGTCTTTCAGCAGACAAATTCATCAGCAGAAGAGCCCCTTCAGATAAGGCACTTTTATCCAGCCACACAAAGGAAAGAAGTTTTCATGGGGATGTGTGCCATGCAAAGAGAAAGACACACAGATGAGTCAGAACTATAGGCCTCCATTTACACAAACTATCCAGGCGGAGTCCATAGACACAGAGCATTCTGGCAGTCTCCAGGCAACAGGGGGCTGGAGAAATGATGGCTTGTTTATAATAGGTTTGGGTTTCTTTCCCATTTTGATGATGATACAGTTCTGGGATTCGATGATGGTGATGGTTGAGTAACACTTGGATATGCTTAACTATGTTGAATTGTACTTTAAAATGGCCATGTTTATCTTCTCCATGCTACATTGTATTTAAAAAGATAATGAGACATTATTGGTGTCGTTTCTAATATCACTAGGAGACACAATCTCACAGCAAACTCTGATTCTCTGGCTCTTACAACCTTTCTGTCCCTTCTTCAGTAGTGTTCCCAGAACCTTAGATATGGGAGTGTTGTATAGATTTATGCATCGGAACTGGGTTCCACAATTCTGCATTTTGACTAACTGTAATTTTTTTCTAGTAGTTTCTGTTTCAAAGAGAATTTAGAAGCGTGTGTGTGTGTGTGTGTGTGTGTGTGTATGTGTGTGTGTATTCAATACATATATGCCTCTAATAGCAATTAGTGAAAAAAAAGAGACCATGAATTTGAAAGAGAGCAGGTAGGAGAATATAGGAGGTTTTGGTGAGATGAAAGGGAAAGAAGAAATATTGTAATTAAGTTAAAATCTTTAAAAAAAAAAAAAGACAATGAGATTTTTTTTTACCTCTATACACTAGTGAAAAGTATATTGTGGTCACCTCTGGGTATCGTATACAGAAGGAAAATGGGCTATGACCAGTGTTTGAATATTGTGGCATTTTAAAGGAGAGATGGAGGTTCAGTACTCTAGACGTAGAGGAGAAGAGATTTGAGAGGTGGAGTCTAAAAAGGAAGGTGCCCTGTGACCTGACTGAAGTTAGTGACATGCTGCAGAAAAGGCTGCTCACAAATACGAATGCTTTGGGCACAGAGGGTTTGAAAGCTTTTCCTTAAGGAAAATTAATTGAGCGACTACATGCAAAGAAGTGTATGGAAGAAGCAGGAAAGGGAGTTGACTGTTCTTGTGGGAAGATGGGTTGGCTTTGAGCAATGTGGAGAGAGAACAGTTGAGCAGTATGCTGGGTCTTACAGCCAGGGATTTGGATGCTGGAGGTATGGAGACATTTCTCACTCTAGAATGTGGACCATTTTGATCTGGGTGGTTTTCCTAATCTTTCCCATTTCTTAGCTCAAGTAGGATAGTCGATGTGTGATTTTCATACATACGAAAGAGATGATGATCATATATATTACATTCATATACACCCAATCTTCAAATTTCTAGAGTCCTCTTCCAGTTTAGATGTTAACACATCCTCTGACTGCCAGTGCCTTGACTAATTTCCATACAGTTCTTTTTGTACCTTTACACCTTAGTATTATTTTGAAATTAAAATCTCATCGCATAGCCCTAACAGGCCTAAAACTCGCCGTGTAGAACAGGCTGTTTTCAAAATGCGTATAGACCCAAATGCTTTGGCCTTCTGAGTGCTGTAATCAAGTGCGTGCACCACCATGGCTTTGTAGGAAGAAAAGTCATATAAGAACAGATCCGGAAGGCATTTCAGAGATAACTGAATTAAAAGTCTTTTTCCCGTGACTGCTGGGAAACCTTCAGAGAATCTTTCTGTATCAATGGGGCCATCTCCTCAGTCAGCTAAACTCCTTTAGTTTTTCTCTTTCATCTGGCAGACAGTGGGCCAGGGTTGTATGGTGGTATAAATACAAGAATGAGGTGGTCAATACAATCATCAATAAAGTACATATAAATGTATGTGTCATGGACTAACTACTGTTTCAGTGACAGAAAGAAGAAAAGAGATCTCATGACCATAAGGTTTGCTACGTTGGGGTAATATTCGACTTCTTTCCTGTAATCTTTCTCATATCACTAAGATATAACTATATCTATATCTGGATAGAGATAGAGATAGACAGGCTGTTTTAAAAATGTGTTAAAAATGCAGAGACATAGATAGAGATAGGATAGAGATAGATGTGTGTGTGTGTCTGTGTGTCTGTGTGTGTGTGTGTATGTGTGTGAAATGTGAGAACTAACCCAGGAAGGAGGATTTTAGAATACATTCCCAGTGGACTTTTCAAGATAGATAGTGTCAGAATCCCCACATTATTTTCATCCTTTACATCTCTTGTCAGTGGATGTGAACTGTCTGGCTGTAGATTAAGGCAGCAGATAATTTTCTTCTACATTCTTTGTTCTTGAAGCTCTTTTGTGACGTTTCCTTTAGTGCCCTTTGTCCCTGTTGCTTCTGTTCCAGACTTGCAGATCTTCGCTCTTCATGCTTATCAAACTGATACTGGATTCAATCTATGCCTGTTGTCTGATACAAGAGCGGAATGCTACCTTCAGTATCCATTTGGGGTGACAGATGCTTTCACCTCGTGCTTTACAGCGGTGTCATTAGCTAACTTAGACCCCATTCAGTTGAGAGATTATGATTTTTATTCACCAACTCAATTATTCAGCTTATGCTATCTTAGTTAAGGTTTCCATTGCTATGAAATGACACCATGACTAGAACAACTCTTACAAATGAAAACATTTAATTGGAGCTGGCTTACAGTTTCAGAGGTTCAGTCCATTATCATCATGGTGGAAAGCATGGCAGCACACTGGCACACAAAATCCTGCCAGAGCAGCTGAGAGTTCTACATCTGGATCCAAAGGCAGCCAGAAGAGTCTGGCATCCTCAGGCATCTTGGAGGAAGCTCTCTCCCACAATGGGTGGATCCTGAGCATGGGAGGAGACCTCCAAAGCCCACAGCCATGGTGACATACTTCCTCTAATAAGGCTACACCTCCTAACCGTACCACTCCCTATGGGTCAAGCATATTCAAACCACCGCAAATGTTAAGAGACGTCTAAAGTTTTATCTAAAACTTTTGGATGTGTCTTTGGAATTTAGATTTTCTTATTGAGTAAGAGTTATATTATAAAGCTTACCAGTTCATGATAGAACCTCTATAGTACCTTGAAATCACACATACTTATAGCTCTGCAGCAAAACAGTAACATGGGCACGGTATGGGGTCAGTCAACACTTTGGCTGGTCTTGGGTAAGTATTAAGTCACATCTGTTTTGTTACTGAATGAGTTACAGTTGTGAGATGTGTGGATTCTTTCAGCCACAGATAAGAGCTTTTTTTATTTAGTAACAAGATGAACAGAGTGCAGTGTCTGCTTTAAAAAAATGTACCATTTGTTTCATACCCTGCCTACTTGGCCTTTTTACTTTACTGTAAGCCAGTGTGGAGGAGGGAAGAGAGACGAGAAAGGAGAGTGACTTATTGGTTTAAGAATTTATAAACTTAGCAGAAGGGTTTAGCCACATGTGTTCATGCTTCTGGGATGACATTTGCCTGGCTTTCTCCTAATCTTCCCATGTGCTTGCTCTGCAATCTCCAGGTAACCTTTTGTGGTGGCAGACATAGCTATAGCTGCTTATTACCACTTGGAAGTTTTCTGTCTTCTTCCTGATTCAACCTTCCCACCACAGATCTCGTGGGCTCATTGGCTCTGATGGAGTCACGTGCCCATTTTAAAGCCAGAGGTCAGTGGGATAAGACACTCAGGTTTTTGGTTCTGGAGTGTCTGATTGATCTTGGGGTGGCAGTGGGTCACATACAAGATGTGACTATGCAACAGAACAAGCAAGACAAGGATGAATCTGGGAGCTGGTGCCCAAGGAAATGGGTGACACTGCCTTTTAGATTCTCTCTCTACATGAATTCTAGTGGAGAACAGTAGAATTCAGTATCTTTTTTAGCTCTTCTAGTTTCCTGTTGATTGTCTAACACATATTTCTACATTGTAGGTGAAAAATACTGAAGAGCCCCTCAACCTAAAGGCACATTTAACTCCTAAACTAGCGGTTCTCAGCCTTCCTAATGTTGCGGCCCTTTAATCCAGTTCCTCACGCTATGGTGACACCCCCACACACACACACACCATAAAATTATTTTGTTTCTACTTCATAACTGTAATTCTGCTACTGTTATGAATTGTAATGTAAATATATGATATGCAAGATATCTGATGAGATCTCCCCCATGAAAGGGTCATTTGATCCCTCCCCTCCAAAGGGGTCCCAACCCATAGGTTGAGAACCATTGCTCTAAACTGTTCTCATAATCCCACAGTAGTCCCAGGGAGCCCACAGCATCCTCAGATACAGGGTGGCCAGTCTTCTGGGACTGTCTTCAGAGAGACAATTGTGTGACTATGGTATCTGCAGTCCAGCATGGACAACTCAAAGCTCTTTATGTGGATCTCATACTAGCGCTATTTTACTTTTGTCTAGAATACTGCTGTTTCACTGTGTACTGTGGTTAAGTATATCAGCTCTGCTGTAGACTGCTTTAGTGTGAATCCTATTTTCTCCACTTTATGTGGATGAGTTACTTTGGTGCCCTGTGCTTCTTTGTGTGTATAAAATGAATGTGACAGAATAACTCCTATGAGTCATGTTTGGAATGGGTCACATGAATCCACACATACAAAGTCCTTAGAAAGGACCCTGGTACACAGTAAGGGGGACTAAAATCCTTAGTGACTATCTTTATTTTGGAGAGTAACACTGACTCAAAATCATCTTGGTAAATAAGGATTTTTGTAACATGGCCATTGGCATTTGGACTCTGATGCTCTGTGAATTATGGGTAATACCATCTATCTTAATGTCTAGCTAAAGATAGAAAAATTAAGCTAGCCAAAAGTTTTTCAAAAAGCATTTATTTTGATACAAGGGATTCTAATGTGTTTCATAAACTTATAAGTAGAATTTCTTTCTGAACTGAGGGGAAATGAATCTAATCTCAAATCCCAAATGAGAGTCCTGTTTTTGTTTCTATTCTTCCTCTAAAACACCAAACTGGATGTTTTCCCAGAGCATAGAAAACAAAAATTTAAAAACCAGATATATTACAATGTTTACCACTCACCCCCCGTCCGTAGTCACGAAACTCACAAATTCTTTCAATTTCCCAAACATGATATAAATGTCAGACCATTCTATAAATTGACTTTATGAAGCATTTCTGAGCTGAGCCTTCTGACATTCACACCAATGTTTCCATAGTAACTAATGTGTTCAGAACGGGGAAGAGCAGGAGAGGAAAAACAAAGGAGATGATCCAAATCGGAGAGATGCGTGAAGAAGGGCGAGGAGAAGGTTCTGAAAACTTTGAACCATTGCTTCCTGCAAGAGATGGGTCTTCTCACTTCTCACAGGAGGCTTCCTTCCTGACTGGCTGACTGAAGGGTCCTTATTGAAAACAGATCTTTCCTAAAAACCTACCCAGTTAGCACTCAACTTCACTTGAACAATGACTTATTGATGCCAACGTCCTCCTCCTCCCCCTTCCTCCTTTCTCCTCTTCCTCTTCCTCTTTCTTCTCTCCTCGTAACCCTTCCTCCTCTCATTTTAATCTTTATTGGTTTTTTTTTTCCTTTCGAGATGCTTTGGTTGCCATAGGTAACAGTGGAATAATTTGTACCTGTCACTGAACTGTCAATAAAAATAGGAGGAATCAAGTCAATTTAGAGACTAGTTAGAAAGTGGGTCAGGGGAATATAGGTGTTAGCAATAATCACAGCTGTTTGCAAACACTATGGTTAAAAAAGAAGTACGAATACCACTGAAATATAGGTTCTGTTCTCAAGTGTTAATAAATGGTACCTGACCACTGGCATTTAGGAGCTCCTTTTGATGATGACCATTTCTACAACCCAGCATCTTTTTTTCTTATGAAAACATAAACAAAGCTAGGTCTATGCAAATAGTTCTAATCCTCAACATGTTGGTAGGATAGGTGGGTTGTCAGTGGAGGGTGGGTTGCTCACTGGTATCTAACTCATATAGACACCCTTGTCAGGAAGAAAAATGGATCCTTGAAATGCTCATATCGTAATCTCTTACACTAGTAACTTATCTTACTGGCAAAAGGGCCATTGATAGATCTTAGTAGAAAAGAGTGCCTTAGGATGTCCAGATGGGGCCCAGTACAATCACAAATGGCATTTTTAAAGAGAGAGGTGCAAAGTCAGAGAAGCAGCCCTAATAGTGTGTGTAGAGGTTGAGCGCTATGAATCCATGAGCCGAGGGATGCAGGTTTGCTTTAGCTATTTGAAAGGGCAAGAAAAAAATGAATCTGCTTTCATGTTCGTGGAAGTTGCATGGCCCCATTGAAACCCTGATGGTGCCCAGGTGAACTGACGTAAACCTCTGCCCCCTAGAACTGTAGGACAGCTTGTCGGTTGCTTTCAGCCTTGAGCTACTCAGCAGTCTGTGACAGCAACAGACCTTATTCCTTTCTATCCCAACAGACCCTCTTAGGACTATCTGACCTGATTTGTTCCTTTGACCAGTAGAAGAGAATGGAGCCATTGGTACGTCTGACTGTGCATCTCTGGCCCTCTTCATACCATTGCATGTTGGTCTGGTTTTGCAAACACCTTAGGCCGAGCACCAGAAGTGTGTGGTACTGTAACAGAATCAGCGGCTCCAATTGCCTGACTGGATCACCTCATGAGGCCGCAAGCTCCCAGGCTCTGGGTAAGAGTTTATGAGTAGGACTCTTGAACACACAGTCCTGTTTGAAGATTAAACGGCTCTCTGGGTGAAAGCACTGTCTTACTAATTTGACAGTATGTGCTTAAGTCCAGATGTTGTGCTTCATGGGTATCTGTAAGACCCATGTATCCCCATATTGTGCTGTGTATGTTGTCTATACCATGAGAAACAGCTTGTCTAAGGTGATTGTAGGTTTCCTGATTCCTTGCCTCTTGTAATTTGGATAGTGCATTGATTGTGGTGTGCACACATGTGTGTGCACCTGTGTATACATGCATGCATGAGTGTGCGTACATGTGTACGTGTACGTGTGTGTATGTGTATGTGTGAAAGCTAGAAATTGTCATCAGAAGTCTCCCTCAGTGTCACTCCACTTTACTTTTTGAAACACAGCTTCTCAATAGAACCCCAAGATTGTCAATTCTGGTAGGTTGGCTTGCTAGTAAATCCTAGGAAGTCTCTTCTGTTTCTAGCTGGATAGCATTGGAATTACAGGTGTGTACCACTGCACCCAGATTTTTAACATGATCGAATTTAACTCTTGGATGGCCAGCACTTTACCCATTGGGCCATCTCTCTAGCCTAACTGTGGTGCTCTATTTTATCTCCCAGTATGTACTGGCTAGGTTTGTGTCAACTTGACACAGCTGGAGTTATCACAGAGAAAGGAGCTTCAGTTGGGGAAATGCCTCCATGAGATCTAGCTGTGAGGCATTTTCTCAATTAGTGATCAAGAGCCCCTAGTANGAGCAAGCCAGGAGAAGCAAGCCAGTAAGGAACATCCCTCCATGGCTTCTGCAGCAGAAGCCTGACCTGTTTGAGTTCCAGTCCTGACTTCCTTGGTGATGAACAGCAATATGGAAGTGTAAGCCGAATAAACCCTTTCCTCCCCAACTTGCTTCTTGGTCATGATGTTTGTGCAGGAATAGAAACCCTGACTAAGGCACAGTATTATAAATATCTTGGAGAAAATCTTGTTATTTTTATTTCAGCAAGGATGGAAAATGGATATTCAGAAACTAGATCCTGATGAGCTGTCCAAAGTAAGGGGTCAGAGCTGTGTTCTAGCCACAGGTATGTCCTCCTGACCTCTCCGTTTTAATTGCTGTCTCAATGCCACATCAAAGGCACCACGGGGTGATGACAGTGGCCTTCTGTACCTCGGGCACTCTGTAAATGGCTTTAATTCTCCGAATCCCTATGATGACTTTAATTCCCATTTGCACAGAGGTGAATGGGGGCAACAGGGCCATTTTAAAGTCTAAAGAGCTGATGGGGAGAGAGAGGTTCTACTGGTCAAGGATCCATGTGGCCTTTCGACATGAGTTTGTAAACTAGAAATCTCATGTCCCTGGTGAGTATATTGTGTGAGCTTTAAATGTTCTTGTTAGTTTCTTTACAGGTAAATTCTATAGAAATCTAAGGAGACTCCCTCTCCCTTGTATGTTCTGTTGCTATGGGATGAACCTCTTAATTTCCCAAAGTGTATATGATCAAGCTCTAATCTTCAGTGGTACTGTGTTAAGGGTGGATGGTGGTCTTTCTGACTGCCTTGTAAGAATGAGGAACAGGAATGAGGGTGTGACTCTGCCAATCTAGGAGAGGTCATCAGTGGGAACCGAGTTACTTGTCACCTTAATCGTTGGCTTTCCAACTTCTGGAACTGGAAGAAATATTTGTGAAACCACCCAGTGTACAGTATTTTCTTAGAGCCACTCAGACTATAATCCCTTTCCCCGTGAATGTGATAAGCTATTATGCCCATGGTTTTGTTCCTCGTTAGTGACAGAGAACTGACCAGCAAGGCTATTATGTAGTCGGAAGAGTTTTAGACGAGTTTGGAAATATGAGAGGAGCAATAGAAAGGGCCTTATTGTGAAGTATAGTAAACCAGAGAGTGGCCTCTAGGAGCTGGGTGTGATCCTTGCTCTACAGATAGCACAACAGCAGGACTTCTGTCTTGTTCTCACAAGGAAGGGAATTCTGCTCACGGCAGAGGGAGCTTGGAAGAACATCTCTTCACAGTAGAGCCTCTAGAGAAGGATACCTGCAGTGCATCTCAAGAGGCCTTCAGGGCCCTGTGCCTACAGCATGCACACCACGAGATAATAAATACGAACAGATTTTGCTACTAAATTGGTGATGATTTATTCTGTAACAATGGAAGTTCAATGAAGTTTTCTAAAATGCATTTTAAAAAAAAATTCTTGTTTGGAATAGGTAGAAAAATGATAGAGACCCAATCTTTATTTTGAGGAGTTGAACACTGCAAAAATTTACCTAGTTAAGAGGGACATTCCATTTGCCCAAGAGCTGCCGTTTGCAAAGCGATAGTGTAAATGACCATCTCAGATCAGATTTTTGATGGAGAACTCTGAGGAAAAGTTTCTTTTTTTAAGTGCCTCTGAAAACATTGCCTCAAATGGGGTGACAGAGGCTAATTCCGGGATGCCTACAGAAGGTGTTAATGGGAAGGTTTGTCATGGGGAGAGGGTGACCCCTGAGCAGAGCCACACCTTCTGGCTAAAAGAAGCTCCTGCTCCTTTTTCTTGGGAATGGTCAGTCTCTCAAATCTATGATGTCCTTTCCCGATGAAAGGCTACCTTCCAGATAACCAGGAGTTTCTGTGAAGGTAGCCACAGGCTGGTGATTGGTCCCAGGGCTGTTTGTCTCACTGGGGCACAGAGTCTTCCCCTTCCTTCTCTCCTCCTTCCTCTAAGGAGCCTCACTCACATCCTTTGTTCATCAAACACTTCTCCAGCCTTAGATACAAACAAGGTTTTTGCCTGGCTCTGGGACTTGGCAATCTCTCGTCTGCAAGAAGACAGAACAGATGGGGATGCTAACCTTTAATTTGAAACAGCATTGTTTCCCAGAGGCACTATATGTGCTAGAAGCTGGACTAGGAAGTCTTACAGATGAAAGGCCTAGGTCATCCTTTCAGTTAAGTCTTCTGGAACTGAGATCCTGGAGGGCAGCTTTGAGTAGAGTTCATCCAGTGCCTCCATAGAGCTTGGAATATGTAGGCTTATTTTCTGAATGAAGAATGAATGAGTGAATGAATGAATGAACTGATGAGCATATGATCAGGACTGGTAGCTCTGGCTTTGATATTAGTGTTAGCAGAGTTTCCATAACCAGAAGCCCAAGGCTCACAGCAGGTAACTAGTATCCCATGGCTGCTTCCTAGATCTTATTAGTCATCCTAGGTCATATAGCTGTGTCCTTGGTTCTGTCCTACCTAGGGGGCTGGTCATTCTGAAATGGTTGGGTCCAAGAGCCAGGCAGTGTGTGATGGTGGGCAGTGAGGCTCTCTGCCAGTGCCCTCTGTGGTGCTGGCACACAGGTACAGCAGTCTCAGAGGACTCATGAGTGGGCTTCTGATGAAGTCAGATGACATGCTCTGGGGCAGGAGGGGCAGCTTGACATAACTTGTTACGTTCCTGTCCTGACCACTGATGTTTCTTAAATGCTTGATCTCATATTTGGGGAAGCTGAGCATGTCCCCTCAGTGGGAGCAGGAGGTAACCTGTAATGTTCAGGGGTTCAAAGTAGTCTTCTTTGAAATGTTTTGCTTCTGGGCCTCTTTAAGGAGTCCAGGATGGAGGCACTTTGAGAGAAACGGGCAAAGGGCTAGTGACCTTGAATTAAGGCGCATGCTTTTAATCCCAACACTCAGGAGGCAGAGGCAGGTGGATTTCTGAGTCCGAGGCCAGCCTGGTCTACAGAGTGAGTTCCAGGACAGCCAGGGCTACACAGAGAAACCCTGTCTTGAAAAACCAAAAAAAAAAAAAAAAAAAAAAAAAAAAAAAAAAAAAAAAAAAAAAAAAAAAAAAAAAAAAAAAAAAAAAAAGAATCCATACTTCATGCTACTTCACTAAGCTAGAGGCTGGTTGTTAGTTTCCTGGAGGAGGAGGAGGAGGAGGAGGAGTAGGAGGAGGAGGAGGAGGGAGAAGATGCCTTGGGAATGGCGATGCAGGTGCAGGCAGAAGAACACTGCCTCACAACCCTCCTCCTACTCAGTCCCACCTGCAGACACAGCTGCAGGAGCCGCATCCCACTGGTATTTGGGCTTGCTCCCCTCCGCTCCGACTGATAGTAATTACACTCCCTCTCCACACACTGGCATTACTCAATTCTTTTCCTTTCTCTGCTTCATTTCAAGATGCCACAAACAGCATTCACTCACATCCCAGCAAGCACAATTAAGATGTCATCGCTCTCTCTGTGCTTTGTTCTCTTCTAGCATCAAGTGAGGACAATTCTGGGGGATTGTTTCTTTCCATCCTCCTCCCACAATTATCTCCTTCAGTTTTCCTTCTCCTGTCTTATTGAGATTCCAAATACATAAAGCCAACTTTATTAATTTCTATCTCAAAAAACTTCAACCAAGGCGTACTTATTTTTCTCACATGCTTCCCACCGGAATAACGTAGTCTACTGGTGGAGAAATGTACCCGCAGTTACTTGAAAAGCAAATGTGTATAGACAAGCTGAAGATAAAGAGGTAGGGATTCTTCTGAAAAGACAGTGCATATGCATTTGCTGGCCTGGCTGCTCAAGTTCTCTCTAGAAATGCCAGGGGGTAGGATGGGAAGTGGGAAGCAGGGTGAGAAGCAGGAAGCGGGCTGGGAAGCAGGAAGTGAGGTGGAGAGCAGGAAGCTCCGGGGAAGCTGCTCCCTGTAGTCCAGTAGGGTAGGTTGGCAAACACTGGGTTTGGGAGCATGGCTCTTTCTTTGTATAACATCCAGCCAAGTCTCTGATGACTGTCTTTCAGATCTGAACATCCCTCCCACCAGAATGTTTGGCTGCCATGTCTAAATTGAAATTCGAAATGAGTACTCACTGGAAGTTGGTTTGACACAAAGAGAGGACCACAAATGAAACCTTCTAAGCCTTCTCTACGTTTCCAATACATGTCCCGTTCTTTGGAAAAGTCATTGTTACTGGTTGAGGAAAGATTTATTTAATTCCCAAATGCCACCTCCAGAGGGCACAGCTGTCTCAAAAAAACAAAAAAAAATTTTTTAAGTTCCTTCAGTTTTCTTTAGGCTTGAATAAAGGGGCTCCTGCAATCTCTGATTATGATTCCTGGGATACAAAAAAGAAGCATTTCATACTATACATTTTAACATTCATTTACATGTTATGGTAACCCATTGTTTTTTACAGGAATTTAATATGTGTACTGTATTTATGTTTTAGGAAAAAAAGAAAAAAAAACACACCATGAAACTGGTGTTTTTAATTTGCCCCTAGCTTAAAACTCCAATAATTTTAACAAGTGACTCTAAACATAGTCCAGTAACAAGTTTTTACTATTAAAATGTATTTATAAGGTTACTTGTTTGACTTTGTATTTCTAAGAGAGCATTTAAAGTGGGTCTCCTAGAGTAAAATATGGTATCTCGTCTATATCCTGGTGTGGATTTAAAGCTTTATGTGTTTTCTAGGGCGCAGCGTTGTGTCCAGAATAAATGAACTGGAGGCTTTTCATTCTTGAAGCAACACAAACCATTTGGGGGGATTTACTTTGCAACATCAGAATTTATGGCGACTAGTTACTTTAAAATGCTTCTTATTTATCTGCAGAGGAGGAGAAGTTGACAAGAATCTGCTCTGAAAAGAATGACGTTATTTTGTTTTAGAATATACATCGAACAATTCATCTTTCCCCCTTTTGTCTCTGATATCTCTGCTGTGTTTAGTGTGTTTAGTGTGAAATTGAATCATGTTGGGCTAAATTCTAAGAACAGGCAGGCAATTTACATAGAATTTCCCCTGTGTTTTCTTTTAGCTTTCACTGGCTGTTCACTGGAAGTGTAGGGAAAGTCTTTTTCTTTTCTTGGTCTTCCCCCCACCCCCAACCCACTGCAGGTAACATTACACACACAGAAAGTCACCAGAAGATGTAAAAGAGATGGAAGCATTTAAAATGCAACATCTAGCTACATATGTAAAAGTCTTTTAAGGTTTTAGAATGTTATTTCTTTGTTGGAATGAAAAATGTTTGTGGTTGCTAACAGGGTAAGTGTTGGTCAACTTTCAGGTTTGTGTTTTGCAAAAGGGCAAAGGGAGCAGCAGTCTTCAGAACAGGGTTCTCTGTAGGGGGTCCTGCTCAGGATCTGGTGTTGGCTGAACACTTGTACAAGAGGAGGAAATATCCCTGACATCAGGGCAAGCCGCTAAGCTGCTTGGCACAGATATGTATGGAACAGAAGTACAGTTAGCAAATCAGTGCATTTCTCTCTCTTCTATTGGGCTTCAGTAAATTAAATGTTAGTCTACTGATACATTCTTTGGCCTTGTATCCTTTGGTCTGGTCTGCCTGGAGAGACAAGAGAAGACCGTGGATGGCAAAGAGGATGTATGAAATATCATCTCTTTGTTCAATCACAGTTACTCCCGTTAAAACAAAAGGGCTTTCCACAAATAGCTCAAGAGAGTTACCTCTGGAGCTGTTGACATGGTAGAGGGGAATCTGAGAGGCCACTGTGCAGTCCAAACGCGTTCTGGAGTGCTTTTGTGTAGGCCAATGTGTGAGCACCTTTCAGGCAAGGAAGAGGTGGTTTACAAGGAATTAATCACAAGCATTTTGGATTGTTGTTTATTTATTTATTTTTTTTGTTCTTTTTGTTGTTGTTGTTTTTGCATGATCATTCTTCTGAACTCAGAGTATAAACCCGAGGAGGTACGGTAGAAAAGGATAGAGTTAGATCAAGTATCTGAAACGAGAAGGATTGGGAACCAAAACCTTTGAAAGAGCAGGGATGACTAGACTAAAGCTCTGCTCTCTTCTCTTTTCTTACCCCATTTCATCTACACAGCAGAACTTCCAGCGTTCATCAAGTAGATGTTAAGTATTGCAAGGGATCCAATATCAGGCAAACTGAGCAACACAGCCACCAGAAGCAATCACCTCCCATAGAGGTTCTGCTACATGAGCTACGTGGGGTATGTCTGTGTGGTGCCTCCAGAGTATGGAAGGAGGTTTTATTAGGGGTGATCTCTGAAGTTGCCTGCCAATGAAAATGCTGCCTAAACCCGTTTTGAGCTCCAACGGCACTAATTTCATAGAATCAAAGATGGTTTTGTACAAATACTCAAGTGTCGTAAAGAAATCTGAGCTGAAGACTGCCAAGCTGGGAGTGTGTCCTCATTAGATTAAGGGTACAGCATCTAATTTGGGGGTCCTGTTTCTTGGTCAGTGCAGTCTATTAGCCTAGGGACAAGTGTTAATTATATAGGTAGCTCAGATTTCTGTCCCTGGCTGTTTACTGTGTTTATAATTCTAATCCAATTAGGAATGCATTAAGAACACTAATGCTATTTGTAGGAATTTACAAGTAAATTCCTTCGTGTAATAGATGGAGCTTTGGTATAGTGAGACACAACCTGATTTTGAAGTCTGGGTGTTCTTCTATCACCCTTGCTGAAAGTCTTACAGAACTTTCTGGAGAACGGTGATGTATATTCTTCCAGCTGCCAGCACCGTCTCCAAAGAGGAGAGCGCAAAAGCTGATAGGCTGAACAGCTGAACAGCTCCTGGTTTTGCTTTTTGCTCTCACAGCATCTCTTGGTTGCCTGCATGTCCATGTAGACTAAATACCCTGCTAGGAGCAGTATCTAACTCTATGTCGCAGATGGAGCATAATGCATTATTGATACCCAACAAAGAACCATACCAGAGTCATCAAAATAATCAACAGTATCCTATCTCTTGTTTACCAATGATGTCATTTTAGTCCAATGTAGTTACGGGTTCATTTTCTGCAGTTGGGCTCTGAGACGCGGCACCATACCCCTGTGGTTAGTGTAAGTAGTCTCCTGGTGACACTGGGAGGACACTTGCCCTGCACAGGAAGGCCACGCGTATGGCAGGCAGAAAAGGAACAGGTCATGTTATCCCAAGTTGTATTGTACCGTTTCAAAGTCCTCTCGGTGACATTTGCTGTGGTCTGGATGGGTTCCTATGGTTTGTATTCTCCTCAGAGCCATTTAAGGTCTGGGTTCACATTTTGATGTTTAATTCCCGAGGTAGCACGGTGAAGCCCTGAAGTCTGAGGTTCGATGGTCCTGGAAAGAATGAGATTTTACATTCCGATGCTCTAAGGAAAGACCCAGTTGTTTCTACTTCGTAGTTTATGACAATGGCCTTGTCTCTTGTCCTTCTTAGTAGTGTTTTTTTTACGTAAGCTGGTCACGACGGGAGGAAGCCCATCAGGTTGCTGTGGTCACATAAATGACAAGCTGCGTGTCTGACAACGTGGTGATTCTTACAGCAAACAACGGTTCCAGTCATCAAGCTGGAAGGCTGTCTTGCATGGTCCAGAGCCCTCCAGGGTCATGTTTGTAGTAACCTTTCAAAGACATCCTCGGCTCACTATCAAGAAAAAAACAAAAAACAACAAAAAAAAAAAACCAGGGACAGGAGGATGAAGTGCTTCGGACGCATCCCATGGGGTTATGTTCTCTGCCCGCCCCTCTTGGTCACCCCTGGTAGATTTTGATCTCCCTGGTACCTTAATTACAATAATGTCACTTAGGAGGATTTAAAACAAACAACTGCAAAAAAAAAAAAAACCAAAACAACAGCAAGGGGGAGTGTCAGGGACGAACCCAGCAAGCCAGGCTCTGCAGACAGTTCACCACTGGCTTCACAGACAAAGAGTTTCCCATGCACTGGCTGCTCTTCCTTCTGCATCCTCAGACCTTTCTTCCCTGCCTCCCCCTCCCAAATAGCTTGCAGCATCTTATGTCGGATGGCTATTCTAACTTCTCCTTCCTATTACCAAGCACAACAACCATGCTGCGGCTAAATTTTAGGGTTGAAACTGGTGGCTTCACAGTCACTCCTTGAAGACACAGTGTAGTTCCTGTTTTACATCTTTCTTCTTCCTCCTCTGAGTCTGACTTTTCTCTCAGCCCAAGCGTTTTGCTTATTTTTTTTTAAATTGCTTTTTTAAAGGAATAACTGAAAGTTGTTCGACAAATTCATCTTGCATTTTACATTGTGTTTCTTAGTCAAAACAAACAAACAAACAAACAAACAAACAAACAACCACCCTGAAAAAATGAAAACCAGAGAAAAACCCACCAGAACGGAGTCCCAAAGTGAAGCTGATATCCCAGAGGGAGAAGGGAGAGAGGTGCTAGTGTCCCAAGTAATCAGTTTAGACGATTTCTGTGCTAAATGACAGGATCAAGAAGAAAAATTTTGAAATTGATTTTTAAGACTGTCTGTAAAGGGAGGATGAAATGAATATTAAGTGATTTCTCTGGAGCTGTCAGAAATAATCATGGGAGAAGAGTCAGGCCCAGTCTTGCCGCTGATGACAGGATCAGGGAATTTAGAGTCGGGCAGACTGAAGATGAGTTTCTACACTCCAATTTTTAAAGAGATATTAATGAGAAGGAGGAGAAGGAATCGCAGTACAGGAGGGTCCTCAGAGGAGGGAAGACATAGGACTGTATTTCTAAGTGTTTGGAAAGTGCCTGGATGGGTGCGAGTTGGGCTCTGCAGACTGAGGACATCAAGGAGGGTGTGTCAGAGACTACACCCATATTCCCACCTGGATAGACGTACAGATCTGAGCTAAGAGGGATAGAGTAGAGAGAGTAGCCTTCGGTATATGCAAATAGGCAACCAACCAACCAACCTCACCCCGAGATCCGACCGACAACTTGGTCGGGTATACCGTACACTTACCTTAAGTACGGAAATCTGAGTAATCGTGGTACAACCTTAGTTGTGAGTTAGCCAGCTAATTAATACAGAGTCGCACTGGGTGTTCTCTGGGATTTGGAATCAGTTTCCCTTAAATTAGCCATGTCAATTACCACAAGTCTATAGATACCAAGAGTTGCAAAAAGCTCTGGCAGGTTTTAGAATCAGATAGGGAAATATGGAGAGCTGGAACTTTACAAATAAATCTATATGGAGGAAAGCACCCAGTTGACTAGACTTGTGCTTTTCCAGCCCACCGGTGACAATCAGCACAGCTTTGTGAAGGGCTGATATCTTCCTGGGCTACTTTTTCTGTATTCTGTTTTCAAACACTTTACAGTTTCCTTCCCCTATTGTCTCTTGAGCTTGTGAACTGGAAAGCAGCCGCCTTTGGTTTCCACTTATCCTTGTAGAGGTGAACAGTGAAGATCGCTCTCCCTGCCTTTTGCCAACGATAACTTAAGTTTCGTTGCTTTGGAGACTTGCCCACTTGTTTTGTCTCACAGATTCTATATCTAGAGAGGGTGCTTCTGGCCTCTAGCCTCTATTTTGCAAAGGATCACCCTCCAGACTATTATGTGGTACTTACTGTTGCTCAGTCCTTTCTAGGTTGGGAAACCCTAATCTAAATCTACACTATTATCTCCTCTGAGACTTCTGTGGTGAGACATAAACAGCGGTCTTGTTCCCTTCAGCAGTAATGCCTCTGTGAGTGGTCAAGTTGTTCCTGCTAACTTCATCTTCTTAAGCTTTTCTTGGTCCACCACCCTCGCTGTGTCAGATCTCCAGCCTTTTGTTTACCTTCTCCTTTGCCTCTTGGACAAAGCCTTTCACCACTTAAATTAGCCAGAGTAGTTTCCTGTTGCCAAGGATTCTAAATTGATTTGGTGTAGATGATGGTTTGATTTTCAGTCTTTGTCAGATGGTACTTTATAAATGTATAGTGTCCTCTGGAAGATTTTTGTGCTTATTAACTATTAAGCAGTCAGTTGTGATGGAGGTCAAATTAAGGAGGCAGAATCCATAGAAAAGAGGGCTTTCTGTTTGAAACTCTTTTCCCAACCGTGTGGACATTTGCTGGGCTCTACTGCCAAAGTCAATCAATAGGCCAATGGATCGATCGCCTATGTTCTCTCTGTAAAGTAGAGAAATTGAAAGTTTCCTAAAATGATAGGGGTTTCCAAATGTAATTTTTAAAAAGAAAAACAAAACAACAGCAGACACTGACTTCCCATATTTGAAACCTGTCTCTTGACTACCTCAGTGTTTTGTACGTGTACAAAGTCTAAGCCCACAACTAGAGATAGCTTCTTTCCCCCTAACAAAAACCCTCCGTATCTCAAGATTTACACCCGTAAATCTTCCTTATGAATTCTTAATCTCAGGGCTGGTTCTGAGCTTGGAACTTCATTCATTTAAGCAGGAGAAACGTTGCTCAAATGAACACGAACCGGTCAGCGGAGTCATTTGATTACTGAGGTGGGACTGGAGACTGTTGCCTGAGTGAGTTTAGCTGTTGGAAGACCAGGGGGTTTGCCTCATAAAAAGACTGTTTTGTCGGAAGCTTCTTCACAGAGTGCATGGCTTGGAATATGTTAAGCTCTTCTTTAGTGAACAAAGTCATAAAAATATGTGAGCACACCGACAGAGGATTCATGTCTGGGATCTCATGGGGCTCACTGTCTTTCCAAGACTTGCTTGCTTGTCTCTCTCTCTCTCTCTCTCTCTCTCTCTCTCTCTCTCTCTCTCTTTCATTTAAGATGCCAGCAAAATGCCGTGGTATTTTATTTTTGTCTCTGGTAAATTGCTCTAGAAACTTAAACAAATTAAATATCCTGGTTTTGTGTTGCTGAGACTCGCTGGAGGAAATTCAATCTCTGTAGTCTGATGACTTGGGAGAAGAACGGCAGCTTGTAAGATACAGTTTTTAATCACTTTTGTGAAATCGTTACGGATGTGTTCAGTTAGCGGAGGGCTGGGATGTTCAGAATCACCTGAAATGGCAGGCAGCTGTGCCGTTTAAGGAAGAACAAAATGGTAGGGAGGTTTTTAGAGGTGTGTGTGTGTGTGTAAAAACTCTGTCCTGTTGCTTTTGACATTTAGGAACTAATTTCCTTCTTTTATTGCCTCCTTCCTCCTGTTCTTTCCTTCCTTTCTTCCTTTATGTCTTACGGTCTTCAGTGTTAAGGTAGAACTTAGGGCCTATGCTGGGAAGTATGGCAATGTTCCTAGCTCTTAGGAAATGATTTCCTATATAGTATATTAGTGATGCTAGTTAAAAAACACAGTGAGAGTGTTTTGAAACAAATTTAAAAGTTTGTCTTAATAAAAAGTAATAATTAAAGGTCATGATGAAAGAAAGGCAAAGTAACAGAAATTAGCAGGTGATGCATAAGACTTGTCTAGGAGAATGAACGGGCCTACTGTTCTTCAATTCCCAATCATCAAACAAGATTTTCTTTCTTTCTTTCTTTCTTTCTTTCTTTCTTTCTTTCTTTCTTTCTTTCTTTCTTTCTTTGTTTTTTTTTGTTTTTGTTTTTTTGTTTTGTTTTGTTTTGTTTTTTTGAGACAGAGTTTCTCCGTGTAGCCCTGGCTGTCCTGGAACTCACTCTATAGACCAGGCTGGCCTGGAACTCAGAAATCCACCTGCCTCTGCCTCCCAAGTGCCGGGATTTAAAGGCATGCACCCACCACGCAGGGCCACAAGATTATTTCTAGGGGCTGGAGCAATGACTAAGCAGGTAAGAAGAGCACTGGCTGCTCTTTCAGAGGGTAAGGGTTCAATTCCTAGTTCCCCACATGGTGGCCCACAACCATGTGTAACTTCTATTCCAGGGGATCTGATTCTCAATTCTGGCCACCACATCGACCGATGGAAAACAACATCTTCCTATTAGTGTAGAAATGGGTTTGGATAGAGAGGGGAGGGGGAGAGGGTAAGAGGGAGAGAAGGGGAGAGGGGAAGAGGGGAAGAGGGG
>LR751826.1:12068-131766 GCA_902729485.2 Mus minutoides | reverse complement strand
AATAACACCAGCAAAGACATGAGGATAGGAGGTATATCAGTGCAGAAGAAGGGAGTTAGCAAGAGTAGACAGAGATAAGAGAAGGCAATGAAGAGTGAATGCCATCATGCCTGCATGAAATTATAAAAAATTAAAAATGTACACAACAAAAGACCAATATAAAATAAAACATTTAAAAAGCTACACTTCTTTAGGCACCCACCTTTTTCTAGGTGACTCCAGATTGTATAGGAGAGCTGTGGCTACTGGTACATTGGTCTTAAACTTATCTGGCAAAAGGTAACTTTTCAGGACATTGAAGCCATTCTTGTTAGCACCACAACTGATGGATTAACTACCCAGAAGTTTTGCTTTTGTCCTTTCAGTAAAAGTGAATGAACTGAGAAAAGTCTGCTCTGACCTTGAGTCATACCTGATCATGGTGGGGACTAGCTCATTTGCATGTACAAGAGTACTCATTACAGAGGCAGAAGAAAATGCTCCTCCTAATGTTGGCAAAACTACACGCAGGATCTGCATTTCTGGAGAGAGGAAGACAGGGAGAGTCTAGTGAGACAGACAGATAAATCTGAGTGTAGAAATGTGCAGTTCTTCAACCCTGAATGGAATATAATTTCATTGGGAGTCTGTGTAGATCTAACATATAGTGAAGGGAGACTGCAGAGAGGTAGGAATTATCCATGACTACAAGATGAGAAAGGGATCTATCTGTATAGATTGGTTTACGATGAAGAAAAGCTTCTGAAAACCTTGGACATTGTATCTCTGATATTTGCTCATGACGTGGAGAGCACGGTGAATGCGGAAGATCATATCCACCTTTTTCTCTCTAGGGTCTCAGAAATCCTTCATGTGGAATGTAGGACTGTCATGGGGAAGATTACAGAGGACCATCAACTCATTCAGATGTACACAGCATTTAAATCTATGTGCAATATTATAGAGTGGAAGGACAGAAGGTCTACAGTGGTGAAAGCTGGGAACCGACTTGATTTGGAATAATGTCTGAAGACTCAAGGATAAGGACTGCTGTTTGGAAAACTGTCAGTTGGAAAACTATTCATTGGGTCAATTTCTACTCAATTAAGAAAGTCTTATACCTTTAATCCCAGCACTTTGGGAGGCAGAGGCACTCTGCCAGCACATGTAGGCAAAGCACTCATACACTTAAAATAATCCAATTTTAAAAAAGGCTCATGAAAGCTTTACACATTGGAGCATTTCTTGAGGTAAGGCAGAAAACTGACATCACAGCTGACATTGCTAGAGAAAGTACCCAAGGAGCTGAAGGGGTCTGCAGCCCTATAGGTGAAACAACAATATGAACTAATCAGTACCCCCAGAGCTTGTGTCTCTAGCTGCATATGTAGCAGAAGATGGCCTAGTCAGCCATCATTGGGAAGAGAGGCCCCTTGGTCTTGCAAACTTTATATGCCCCAGTACAGGGGAACGCCAGGACCAAGAAATGGGAGTGGGTGGGCAGGGGATTAGTGAGACAGGGGGAGGGTGTAGGGTACATTTGGGATAGCATTTGAAATGTAAATAAAGAAAATATTTAATAAAAAAAGATTTTAAAAATTTTAAAAAAGAAAAAAAAAACGTCACCACTGCTATTTTGGGATATTATAAAAATGTGCAAAGCTTGGTGACCACCTGGATACTTCCTCCTGACACACATCCATTTGACTCAATGAAGTCAATTTTAACACTCCTGTGGCTTAGTCCATTCCTACTTTGCCCTTTTTTTGAGCTTCAACACAAGTGAGGTTTCTTTTCTTGAGTCAACTCTCTAATCTAGGGTTGGATTCTTGGTGATATAATGTGAGTGTCATAAGTAGGTACACACAGTTCAGAAAACAAACTGTCATCAAAGCTAAAGTAATGGGACCCTATGGGGCAGAGAAAGTAAAAATGTGTTTTGGTCAAAATTATAAGGCCTTAACCTATATAATTGTTATGAAAATGTATAATTAATCAATAACTGATCCATTGTTAACCTAAAAACATGTGGGAATAACTGCAGCCCATTGCTAGGTACTTGCATGCAATAAAGACAAAATGTCTGAACAAAAATTTACTGAAAATTTGACGGTTATTGCACTATCCTAATGGAAAAATGTGTCCTCAATGCCTAGATTGCTTACAGCAAATCCATAGGCTATCTTTCCCCCAATTTCTTACAGAGAGGATCTGAAAAATTCTGAGAAAAAGGATGGATTCATTTTCTTTGCTTATTCTGTGTCCTTTTCTCACCTTCAGGCAAAAATACAAGAGCCAGAATGGAGATTCCCGCCACAAACATGAAAGTCAGTTGGGTTATTCTGCGGCCCATGTAGTTCATTGAAAAATTTCCAAGAACATTGGCTGGGATGCAGACCACACCAAAGAGACACGGCAGTAGGAACACATTAATGCTCAGGTATTGGATGTTGATAAGCAGGCCTAATAAAGACATCACTGACACAAACCTGTAGGGAACAAAGAAAAATGTCATATCATAAGGCTTGGACTGGTTGCCCCATACATGATAATGTAGTTAGCTTAAGCAGCTCATTTTAGTTAAAATAGTGAGGCATCTGTTTTATGGAAAACACATGGGAGATAATTTTGTAATCACAAAGATATTCTATGATAATGAATGCATCATCACTGCTATTTTTTTTTAAGGGGTTAGGGAATTCTTGGGATACAAGCTGGGTCCATTCAGGATTTTGGAGTTTTTTTTTTGTTTTTTTTTGTTTTTGTTTTTGTTTTTTTAATGAAAGTTATAACTTTATATCAGTATATATCCACTGATATGCATATACTTATGAAGTTGATGTTTGAAAGTTCATTGCCTTTGAAATGGAAACAGACAAATGAGGAAGCTTAGATTCCAAGTTTTCCTATGGCTGAAGTTTTAAGCAATAGTTTCTGGTAATGAACCTTCAGAGTGATTGGATAAACTCACCACAGCACACTTTGCTCTGCTGTTGTAGCCCAAACCCTTTGGATCCCTCAGGCTGTAGAAAGTCCTCATCACTTATCTCAAGATTTGTTAATGGGAAAATTTAATGTCTATACTGTTTTTTTTTTTTTTTTTTTTTTTGAGACAGGGACTCAATACATAGCCTTGGGCTGGTCTCCAACTCCATATGTAGACCAAACTGGCCTCAAATTTACATACATCTTCTTGCTTCTGTCTCCTGAGTATTTGATTAAAAGCATGAGCCATCACCACACTGTTTTAATAAGCTCAGGGTGAAGCCTACCTCACAAAGGATAGGAGACAGATCCGCTTGCGAAGATTGGGTGTACGGAACAAGTCCAGTGGGGAGGATTTTGTCTGTGCTGCCTCCAATTCCTGCTCCATGATAGTTTTCACAACCTTCAACAACATTGACAAACTGCTGTCACAAAATGGTAAACATGGTGATGCATGTTGGCAACATATAGAGGACTACCTCTCTCTCTCTCTCTCTCTCTCTCTCTCACACACACACACACACACACACACAGATTCTCCTGAATATCTGAATCTAATCTGCTTATGGATAACCATAGGAATATGCAACCTCGGGGGGGGGGGGTGAGTGGAGGTCGGGGGCCCTCTAGAATATACCAGAGATCTGGAAGGTGAGAGACTCTCAGGACTCAAAGATAAAATGCCCTACAGTTGGGAGAGGGAACTTGTAGAGCATACCTCCAGTAGAAAGACAGAGCATCAATTGGAGGGAAGGTGTTGCCATCCCACAGACTCTGACCCAGAATTGTCCCTGTCTAAAGGAACTGCAGGGACAAAAGTACAGAAGAGACTGAGGGAAAGGAGGTCCAGTGACTGGCCCAACTTGGGATCCATCTCGGGGGGGGGGGTGCTCCAAAGTCTGGCACTGTTACTGATGCTGTGGTGTGCTTACAGACAGGAGCCTTGCATGGCTGCCCTCCAAGAGGCCCAACAAGCAGCTGACACAGATGCTTATACCCAATCAATGGTCTGAAGTCTGGGACTCCTGTGGTTGAAAGGCTGGAAGAAATTGAGGAGGAGGGCAACTCCATAGGAAGATCAGCAGTTCAACTAACCTGAGTCCCCAAGATCTCTCAGATACTGAACCACCAACCAGGCAGCATACACTAGCTTGTACAAGACCCCTACACATATATAGCAGAGGATTGCCTGGTCCAGTCACAGTGACAGAAGATGAACTTAACCCTTGAGGGACTTAAGGCCCCAGAGAATGGGAAGGGCTGGTCGAGTGGGGAGTGGGGACATCCTCTTGGAGACAGGGGGGAGGTGGAGGTGGAGGAATGATGGATGGTTGGAGGGAAAACCAGGAGGGAATAACAACTGGACTGTAAAAATAGATTAAATATAATTAGAAAATAAAATAAAAAATAGACATAAAAAGAAACAGAAACAAGAAAGTATTTTAAAATAAAAATATAATTACATAATTTGTATCCTTTCTTCTCCTCCTTCTACCCCATGGCTTCTATTTCTTTAATTTTTGTTATATACACACACAGAATCTCCTAAGTATATGAATTTAATCTGCTCATGGACTTCCCCTAGGGAGTCTCTTGCTCTAAGCATTCCTTAGTTTGCTGCAGATCTTTGTCTACAGTTGAGGCTCCATGGAATTCCCTTCTTACACTGGTGGAGAGACTGTAAGAGCAAGAGGAACAGAAAATTTTCTGTGAGATTTTTTTCTCTCCTAAATATGTCAGAGAAGCTACATTCATAAAGTCTCAACATGGTTGTTTAAATGAAACTTGAACAAGGATGACATCAATATACAATGCTAACCCACTGATTTTTTAATGATTGAAAAAAAAAAAACCAATACTGTTAGGCTGGGCACTGTGGTGGGCGCCTTTAATCCTAGCACTCAGAAGGCAGAGGCAGGAGGAAATATGCCTCAACCTCCAACCTCTTCCGAAAGGAAAGCAAATAGTTTTAAGAGGATCAACTCTTTGCAGAGAGTATTTACTTTCACTTTGTGGTTATCCTATTTCGAAGCATATCGTGGCATGCTTTGTCTCTGTGAGGAGCATGTCTAGACAGAAGTCAGAGGAAGATATTAGACTAAGTTGTTTGAGAGATCTGGAAGAGTTTGCTGGTATAGGATAGCCAAATGCTGTGAACAGATCTAAATGGATGATTCTCGTGGGAGGTCAGAATATTAGAATTCTGATAGAAATGTGAATAGTGGAGATCTGTGTCATGAGATTTTATGAGATTCCACTGAATATTGAGTGAGTTCTTCTGTTCCTGTTGAGATCTGGGCTTGGCTTACCCCGCCTGCAATTGCTTGGAAAATCACCCTGCATGGTCCCTGGCTTTTGTGAATTCTTCAACCCCTGCCAAGACTTTGCCCTGTCTAGTCTCACCTACAGTTATATTGCCATATTGTTCCTCTGCCCCCATGAGTTCCCTGGACCCCCACAAGCTGGCTCATATTTAGTAAGAAATTCCATCTTAGCATCAGCTACACTGTTGGCCCTGCTTCCTGGGCCACCTTCAAGTCATAAACCCAATAACTCATCTTGAGATTTAAACTAAAATATCAACCAAAACCAAAAGGACCTAACAGATATCTGCAGAACTTTTCACCTAAACACCAGTGGATACATATTCTTCACAACAACTCTTAGAAATGTGTCCAAAATAGGCCATATGTTACTGTTTAAAGCAAGCCACACAAATAGAGTAGTATTGAAATAACACCCTTTATTTTATCTGACCACAGCAAGAAACAGCACAAAAGATGCACAAATTCATGGGGGTTAAATCACACACCACTGAATGACAAATGAGTTACTGAAGATAGTAAGAAAAAAAAAAGTCTCTAGAACTGAACAGAAATCAATACACAGTTTAGAGGAATCTACGGGGCTCCACAAAGACAGTCCTGAGAGGAAAGTTTATAGCCTGAAATACCCATAACATTTTTTGAAAAATCCCAGACAAAGATCTTATAGACTTAAAGCTTTGGAAAAACAAGAACAACACAAACTCCAAGCAAGTAGATGTGAGAAGTGATTAAGATCAGAGTAGAAATTAGTGAATAGTGTTAAAACAAGAATACAAAGAACAAATGGAACTAAGAGCTGGTCCTTTAAAACGATAAACAAGACTAATGAAATCCTACTCATGTTAATGAAAGAAAGAGTTAATGTCTGAATAAAGTTAGAGATGAACTTACTAAAGATGAACACTAAAGATGAACACTAAACAGATACTAATAAAATTTAGAAAATCATAAAGACATACTACAAATTATAGCACCAAATTATATAACATAAAAATGTAGGTAAAATTATAGATGCATATTGCCTACCAAAATTAAAACAAGATAAAATGAATAATTTAAAAAGATATACAAACTGCCAAGGTTCACATGGATTCACTGTAGAATTTCCAATATTCAAAGAAAAACTAATATCAACACCATTCAAATTATTCCATAAAATAAAGGGAAAGGAAGGCTTATGAAGTTTTTTTATGAAGCCAGATGACACGAAAAGCTTCTCAACAAAACAGCGGCCAACAGAATTAAAAATCATCATGATCAACCTGGCTTCAGAGATTCAGGGATGTTACAACATAGGTAAATTAATAAACATAATTACATAAAAGGATTCAAGATAGAAATCACATAATTTATCTTAATAGAGAAAAAGTGTTCAACAAAATCTAATATCTCTTCAGTATTAAAGTCATGGAGAGGCTAGGAATGGACCATATCTCAATATATTAAAGGCTAGTATACAATAATAATATATAATACAATATAGTGAAGGTTAGTATATCATTAATCTGTAAATGACCCTGTTGGTTTCTTTTCTATCATTTGGTAAGTATCCTGACAAAAACAACTCAAGGGTTAAAGGTTTGTTCTGGATTACAGCTCCATAGGATCAGAGACCATCACGATAAGGAAGACATGGTATAAGGCATGGAAGACATAGAGGCAGGAATAGGTTGAGAACATTGTACCTGCACACAGGAAGCAGAGAAGGATAAACAAGGAGGACCAATCTATAAAGTCTCAAGGCCCACCAACAGTGGCTTAGTTTATTTAGTAAAGCTCCACCTAAATGTTTCATAACCTTCATGAAGATTGTAACCAGCTGATGATCAAGTAGTGAGACACATGAACCCGTAGAGTACATTTTATACAGAAACCACAAGATGCCCCTGGCTTTTCACATGCATATACAGTATGATCATGACCATGAGCTCATGGTCAGCTCATGATGCAAAACACATTTACTACAACTTCAAAAATCCTCATAATTTAACAGTCCCAACATTGTTCAAAAGTTTAAAGCTTTCTTCTGGGACTCAAGGTAGTTTCTTAACTCTGACCCTCCTGCAGAAACAGAAACAAAGTCTACACCAGCACCGTAGCACATATTCCTACTTCAAAAATGAAGAATAGTGGCATAGTGAGGAAATAATAGGCCAAAGCCAAGACTAAAAAATCCAGTCAGAAAATATCAAATCCTATAGCTCCATGTACAATGTCTGAGACTTTAGTTTTAAGGGGATTAGATGGTGGCACACCTCCAGCTAGATATCGTTCATCATACATAACTTCTATCTTGAGTTAGTTCCACTCAGTGCATGTGGCTTTTATTGGCAAACATTCCACAGTTCAGGTTCATGCAATGGCCTGTCAAGGCCACACTGCAGTGACTCCAACTCTGCCCCACACTGTCTGGCTTCCTCTGATATTTATAATTGTGAAACACAATTTAAGGAACTATTCTATCTTAGATTCTTAGCATCTGCAAAACCAGCACCAATATCATGCTGCCAAATAGTTACCTGCTAAGGACGAAGCCTGGTCTTGTTGGATTACACTTATATCTGCTTCCATATGTTTGCCCTTGGGGAATAGCTTATCAGGCAGTTGCTTTTGAGGAACAGGGAATTCTATAATCTGCATGATCAGTTCAAGCTTTGTACTTTTAAATAAGTTTGAATTTTAACAAGTGGGAGTCTTGCCCCCATGGTGTGTTTTCCACTGTTCCAGATAAACAGGATATTCTTTAGCAATTCCAGTTTCTTTTTTTTCATAACATGCATAGGTTGCAAAGTTTAAGCTTCTTAACATATTTGCTTCTTGACAAACTGCTCAAGTTTTTCCCTTTTCCACTGCAGACCTGTATAATGTACTAAAGACTAGCCATATGATAGTCAGAAATGGTCTCTTGTTTTACAAAATTCCCCATAAAACATATTCATAAATTATTTTTAAGTTTTCCAGGCCACACCAGAATGGTCTGTTGACCTCAGCTTATACTATGCATACTATTATAGCTCAAAGTTCAAAGTCTTCCATTGTTTTCCCACAAATGAGTTTCAAAGGCCTAAGGACTACACGGCACGATCATCAGAGCAGTGACTCCACTCTTCATACTATTTTTCTGTCGTGGTAGAGGTACTCCAACAAAAGAAATATAAGAAAGTAAGGATTTATCTTGGTTCAGAATATAGTCTTTTATCATGGGGCAATGACAGGAAACCGATGAGGCATGTGATCATACTGTATATGCATGTGAGAAGCAGAGAACAACGAATGTGCATGCTTATTTAGCTTCCTCCTTTTTATGTAATTGGGGATCCAAGCCCGAGAAATGTTGTTGTCATTTTTTGGATTTTCTATTACTTCAGTTAACCTAATCAAGTCAACCCCAAGATCGGTCCCAAGAGGCCAACCTACTCAAAATGTTCAAACAGAAGTAAGCCTGGGAACTTATCTCTTAGGATACTCTAGATATTTTCAAGTTTACAATAAAAATTACCACCATACAATTTTATTTAGATTTCTTAAAAGGACTAATGCTAAAAACCTATCTAAATATGCTATACATTCTGGTTGTAGGACATAGAAAAATCAAGCTAGAATTGACTTGGAAACTTTGTCTCTGCTGGCTAGCTTTTGCAGTGCTGGAAGGTGCTATGTAGGCTACTCTAGATGACAATAAAATTACCATCATAATTTTAGTCGGCTGTGGATAGTTAGGCTACATGACTGATCATTTTTTGGCAAGATGTACTCACTGGTATATCAATGACATCACTGTCATGATGGTAAGAAGATAATTTGTAATTGTATTTGAGGCCTTCTAACAGGAAGGTTTTTAATTAATTATTTTATTTATTTACACCCCAGATGTTGCCCTCTCCTGGTCTCTCTTCACAGAGTTCTTCTTTCCATCACCCACTCCCTTGCCTCTGAGAGGGTAACCCTCCCTCTGTGGGGCATCAAGTCTCTACAGGATTAGGAGCATTCTCTTCCTTTGCTGATATATGCCAGGGGCCTTGGAGCAGCTGTCTATACTATTTGGTTGGTGGCTCACTCTCTGGAAGCTCTTAGGGGTCTAGGTTAGTTGACACTGTTGGTTTTCCTATGGGGTTGCCATCCCCTTCAGTTCCTTCAATCTATCCCTTACTCTTCCATAGTGGTCCTAACAGGAGGGAATTTATATTGGTGCCTTAAACCCTGTCAAAAGCCCACAACTGTGAATGTCACAGACTTTAGTGGGGGGGGGGGCTTATTATAGTTATTTTGCTAATAGAAATGATATTCCGATAGAATTGCCTTCCAAATATTTTTGTTCATTTCTATAGATGAAGTATTTGGACAGAGGAGCTTCTTTTTCTGTAGTTGCTGACAGTTACTACAGGGTCATAACTGGTCAATGTGCTGAGAATAAGCTACTATTCAATATTCAGTCATAAATGGGATGTCTATATCACCCTGTCCAAAAGTTCAGGGAACACTGTGAAAGTGAGAGCAGAGAAAAGATCAAAGGCAGTGGAAGGGCTAAGGTGATGTGTAGTGTTGTCTTCTTGACCTCGCATGGCTAATGCATTTTAAATTCTCAGCATCTATATATAAGACCTGCATGAGAGTGGACCATCAACTTCCATAATGGAGAGTAGAGAAATTCATGAGACCCTGCTTCTCCTTGAGGATTTACAGGTAGTTGCTATTGCTAATGAGGAAAGGCTCATACATTTCTCCTGAGGATATATTAACAGTTGCTGGGAGTCATGAGATAGCCATGTGTTAAGTTGCCCAAGCTATTGTAATTAAATCTTCACTGTGGGAAGCCAGGCCTTCAGTGATTCCCACCATAAAGACCAGCTAACATCTTGCTAAGAGCCAAATTGCCTCCTCCTGCACACTAGGCTGACCCCAAGACCAGCAGAGCCTTATCTTAGACAAATATTCAGGGCAATAAATGGTGCCGAGCATCCTGAGATGTATCACCAAACATTCCAAGGCTGCCATCCTCCCCTGCCCAGATGTCCCTCGTTCCTGGAGTCTTTGTTCTCCGTCCCTGACCTACCCATGCCCTCTCTTTTGCTGTATGTATAAAACTGAGCATTTTACCTAAGTAAAGTGAGACCGTGACAAAACCTCGCAAACGCATGGTCTCCTTTCTCTCCCGCCCTTCCTTTATTACAGACAAAGGGTCCTCCTCGCTCCCACAAAATGACTGAGTCCCGCAGGTTCGGGATACTTCACAATTCATAATGATCTTGTAAGAAAGTTTAATTAAAGTTTCTTGATGAGAGAGAGATTGATTAAAGTAGAATTAAAGTAGGAATGTGATACCACCCACAGAGGATTAGGCCCCTTTACATCAATCCCTGGTCAAGAAAAGGCCCTATGTACTTACCTACGGGTGAATCTAATAGAGGCATATTCTAACTTTAGAGTCCCTCTTCTCAGATGACCTTAGCTTTTTGTCAACTTAAAAACCTCAATAACATTGCTAGACCAGGGGCCTTTCCTCCCGAATAATGGCCAACTAGACCATCTTCTAATACATATGCAGCTAGAGACATGAACTCTGGGGGTTCTGATTAGTTCATATTGTTGTTCCATCTATAGGGTCACAGACCCCTACAGCTCTTGGGTACTCTCTAGCTCCTACATTGGGGACCCTGTGTTCTGCCCTATAGATGGTTGTGAGCATCCACTTCTGTATTTGTCAGGGACTGTCAAAGCCTGCCAGGAGACAGCTATATCAGGGTCCCTTTAGCAATATCCTGATGGTGTGTGCAGTAGTGTCTACATTTGGTGGCTGATTATGTGATGGACCGCCCGGGTGGGGCATTCTCTGGATGGTCCATTCTTTCATTTAGCTCCAAACTTTGTCTCTGCACCTCCTTCCATGGGGAATGCCAGGGCCAAATAGTGGGAGGGGGAGGGTAGGGGAGCAGGGCAAGGGGGTGGGGTGGGTATCAGGGACTTTTGGGATAACACTTGAAATGTAAATGAAGAATTTCTCTAATAAAAAAAAAACCTCAATAACAAAAAATAATCGGCATAGAATTCAAGAAACAAAAATGAAGAAAAACAGAAGCGAGTTTAATTTTTTGAATGAAACACTCTCTTACAGTGTTTTCCGTCACTCTACCTGGCATCTTGGGCACTAACTTCTACAAACTTATCAAGTTTGTGTTTCCTTTGTGTCATAGCCAGTTCTCACAGCTCACCTCCAAGGTTAGGGCATCTCCAGAATTCTTCATTCTATTTGTGCATGCAGCCTTTTTAAGTTCCTTTAAGCTCTTCTGGGGTTTGTTGGCCATAATCAGCCACCGAGCTGACTCTGACAACCATCTGCTCAAGACATCGCGTATAAGATAATTCTCAATCACCTTATACTTTTCAAAACCACATTTAACATTTTAAAAGTGGCATGCATCCTTGAACAATTATATTCTTTAATACCTACTACTCATTCAATTATATTAATAAATATAATCTAACACTGTCTGGACCTTCACTGGGAAAATGGGAAATAACTCATGCATGCCTTACACTTGCACTCCCAGAGTGCAGACTCAAAGTCATGTTCTGCGTACTCTTACTTGAATATATATTTACATAGAGTTCACTGCAACACGAGGGACTGCAACATGAGGGACATTTGAATACACATTTTCCAAATTCCTTGTTAAGGTAAACATTTATACCTTATTTGTTCTTATACTAAAAATGAACCACTGAATAAAGTGCAGTCATTGCTCCTCCTAGCAATCAATACTTTCTGGTCACAAAAGCAGGCTAACACAATCTTCACTTCTAATCTATAAAGCGGGAATGGCAGCTTCATAATTTTAATGGCTATGTTGTGAGGATAAAGTGATATGGAAGAACCTGCTGGAGGGTTCTTCCTCTTCTCTGTATGAACTCATCTCACTATATTAAGCATATGTAAGCATTTTCTAGTCCTTCCTAATAAATATATGCCTCCTCTGTTGATATAGCACATCTTGCCTTTTTTTTTTTTTTTAAAGTGGAAATCAAGGGAATCCAAAGAGCCAGTGGGAGAGCTGGGCCATCCTGCCTACCACTTTAAACTAGAGAAGTCATAACTTTCTTTCATTAAACATTTGTGAATATAAACTTAACTTGCTTTTTATTTAATATCAAAGTCACCATAATTTTCAATACATTTCTTTTTGTTTGCAAAGTTACTCATAGAAATACAAGCTACAGCAGAGACAGTCTGATCTTGAAGGTTTATGACTGCCTGGATTATTGAGGACAGGCAGAAAGATGGAGAACATTCTGGTAAAGATTAATTACTAATTTCTGCCTTTGTGTGTGTGTTTTCTCTAGTAAATAAAAATAAACTGTGCATGGTGAAATTTGAACATCAATTAGTATACATTCTTTTTACTGTAAATATGCCAAATCCAAGTGACCAAAATATGGAACTCACAGATAAGTAGGATTTTCAAATAAGAATGAATGCTTGTCAGAAAATGCAGGTCTTTTACTCAACATACGTATGATTATGATTTTTTTTATAAAACTACTTATTGCTTATCTTAAATTCAAGTTGAATCCAACTTTCTCAGTTTTATATGACAGAGATACTTGTCATCTTGTCATACAAATACAAAGAGGAGTGAACACTGTCTTGCATGGACCAAGGACAAATGCATTTCTTATGTCCTGCTTCCATGTTCATTGTCATTCCTGGATTCCATATCCCAGAGGAGGAAAGAAGGCTCATACCTTGTGGGAATAAGGAGTAAGAACATTGGAACAGATAAAGCCAGCTGGAGATGATGCCAGTTTCGAATAGCAAAAGCCAGGCCTCCCAACAGTATCTGTCCAACTCCTGAGCCAATAAATACCAGTGCCGTCACCATAGCTTGAAATTTAGGACTTGTCCATTCTAATGCTGAAAGAAAAGCAAATGAAGTTTGACTTCTAAGAAAGTTGGGAAGGATACCCTGGTCCAACCCAAAGCTTGTACAATGGTCATCAAAAGCTTTGACTTACTGAGTGTCTCTCACCTTTCAGGTCTCTGGTACATTCTAGAGGGTTTCACACCTCCTACCTCCTTAGGTTGCCTGTTTCCATTCTTTCTGCTGGCTCTCAGGGCTTCAGTCCTTTTCCCTCACCCAATACCAGATCAGGTTCCCCTCCCTCCCCATTCCCCACCCCCATCCACTTTCCCTCCCAGATCCCTCCTTCCCTCCCCACTTGTGATTGCTTTCTTCCCTCTCCCAAGTGGGACTGAGGCATCCTCGCTTGGGCCCTTCAGCTTGTTGACCTTTTTGAGTTCTGTGGACTGTATCTTGAGTATTCTGTACTTTTTTCCCCCTAATATCCACTTATTAGTGAGTACATAGCATGCATATCCTTTTAGGTCTGAGTTACCTCACTCAGGCAGTCTCAATTAATCTGGACCCCCAAGATCTCTCAAACACTCGACCACCAAACAGACAGCATACACCAGCTGATATGAGGCCCCCAACACACATACAGTAGAGGACTTCCGGGTCTGTGTTCATTCAGAGATGATGCACCTAACCCTGAAGAGACTGGAGGAAGTTTAGAGGTCAGGTGGGGTGGGGGGTGGGGACATCCACGTGGAGACAGGGGGCTGGGGAGGAGGTATGGGATGTGGAACAGTTGGAGGGTGGATCGGGGCGGGGGGAATAAAATATCGAGTGTAAAAAAATAAATCTTAAGCATAAACAAAACAAAACAAAACAAAACAAAACAAAACAAAACAAAAACCTTTGACTTACTGAGCAAAGCACTGTTTGCCCTCAGGGATGAGGAAAAAATTCCTGACAGGAATCGAAGTGAGCAGTAGATGAGGAAGGAGGGAGCAAAAGCTACACAGGTTTCAGTGACGGCCATTTGTAACAAAGCACATGTGAAAACGAGCTTCCTCCCAAACCTGAGGAAAAGGAAGGATTGGATTACAGGGACAATAACAGTTAGTATAAACAACAAAGACAAGATATTAAAAATGAACAGACAGACATCTTTCGAAGCAAAAAGCTTCTTCCCGCCCAATCTTCTTTCTTAGATGGGGTCTTAGTATGTAGCCCTTGACGGCTTCCTTATTATGTAGCGAAACTTACTAGTAGCCATAGTATGGAACTTGCTATGTAGCCAAAGCTGGCCTCAAATGTTCGGAGACTTGCTTGCCTCTGCGTTCCTTGCGAGAGCTGGGGTTTAATGTGTGTACCAGCACCTCTGCTTGTCTCAATTTCTTACCACTAGCTTTTCATGTGAGTTAAGCCATATATGACAGACTACAAAACTGGAATTTTAATACAAATATGTTGTACTAAATTAAGCATTTAGCATAGCAATTAGCTATTTATTCATTGCTGTGACAAAGTAACAGAAGCTCCTTAAAGGAAAGGCTGGTCTAGGCTCACAGCTTCTGAAGGTGTATGGTGTCAGGAGCATGTGACAGGGTTCTTCTCTTGGAGTAGAGTTCACACAGAAACCAAAATGAGTATTTCTTTTCAACATTAACCTCAAGCCTGGCAATCCTGCCAATCATTTCCCACATCCCAAAGTTCCATAACCTTCTAAAACTTCTCCCTCAGCTAAGGAATCAAATATTCAAACACATAAACCTATGGTGTCTAAAAATTTAAATTTAAAAGAGAAACTCTGAAATGAGAACGAATCACTTTTATACAATCACTTATTTCAATCTTTTGATTATTGATTTTATAGAATCTATTGATTATTTATTTGAACAAAAGTCTTTGCATTCACTATCTTAGATTTTACCTTCTCAAATTTGTCTATTGGTATATCAAAAAAAGATGCCCCTTCTCTACTCTCTCCTCTTCATACTCCTATAGCTCATATAGGAGCTTGTGGAAGTCCCATAAATCCACTGAATGTCACTTACCCATAAATACCTTTTGGTTTTCTTCCTTCTTTTTTCTTTCTAAAAAGATTTATTTATTTATCTTATGTTTATGAGTACACTGTAGCTGTGTTTAGACACACCAGAAAGGGAATTGGATCCCATTATAGATGGTTGTGAGCAACCATGTGGTTGTTGGGAATTGAACTCAGGACTTCTGGAAGAACAGTCAGTGCTCATACCTGGTGAGCCATCTTTTCAGCCCCTCTTTTGTTTTTTTAATCTTGATGGTTTCTATGTTCTGTTTCTGTCCTCTAACTCATTATTGTATTTGGGTCATCTTCCACTAAATGTTTCTAGAGAAAATTTTAATTGACTATATTTTTAAATCCAGGTTTCTGTTTTATTTCTTTTCTATTACTGATGTTCCCATACACTGGTTTCCTAGTTGCCATTAGCACTTTGTCCATGTTCTATTTCATTCTTTTACATATATTTAAGATATATCTTTTAGAGTATTTGTCTAGTAAATCTCTCACAGAGACAGTTCTGAGTATGTTTCATTTTGAATAGTGGTGGATGTTCCACCTCAGTTTACTCTGATCTCAAAGTTGATCTTCAACTGAATAGGCCATACTTCTTTTTTTCTTGTCATATCTATTATTTAATTATTCTTATAAAATCGTATTTGATTGTTATAATGTAGAAGATTCTTATAATGTAGAAATTTGGGTTTCAGATTATTTTTTTTCCTTGACTTTAGATTTTACTGTGATGTAACAGCCAAGTTTTGTACATAACAATAAATTGCTTTCTCTTGGCAATTCTGAATTTGGGGAACAAAAGGCAATGACTAGTAGCCAGCAGTCCTGTTGCTCTTTCTTACCATGCTACACCCACAGTCACGCTATCTAGCTCTACTTTCTCTGGATCCTGAAGTAAGTTGTAAGATGCATCATTGGTACTTTAGAGCTTAACACTTGGAGGAAAAAAAAAAGTGGTTTTGTGTAACCATGTCTGAAATTCCAGTTTACCATAAGAAACATGTAGAGTGAAGAGTATCTTCTCATTCCTGTGCAGGAAGAACTCACACAAGGTCTCTATGTTTTGGCAGATCTGTACACACAGGTTACTTGGAGTACAATTTTTCTCCTGGTTGGTACTGTGACTCTTTAGCAGTGAAGTAGTCTTCCAAGGACTGAATATATTCAAATGTTGGCCTTTCATCAGGATCCATCTTCCAGCAAAGCTTCATCAATTCATGGAGGGATTCTGGACAGCCCTGAGGGCAAGGCATTCTGTACCCTGACTCTACTTGTTCCAGCACCTCACAGTTTACCACACCTGGATATGGCACTCTTCCTTTTGTTACCAGCTCTGCCTGTAGAATTCCAAATGACTACACATCTGACCATACAGTGCAGCCTCAGGAGCTGTCCACTTGATTGGAAATTTTGCACCTTGTCTTGCTGTGTGTTTATTGTCTTCAATTAATCTTGCTCAGCCAAAATCTGCTATTTTGCATACAAGATTTTCTCCTACAAGAATATTAGCAGCTCAGAGATCTCAGTGAATATAGTTCATTCTTTCAATATATGCCACGCCACCAGCAATTTGTGCACCATATCAACCAGCTGTGGAAGTTTCAAATACTTTCCATCTCCTTCTTTATGGAAATCTAACAAGCTCCCTTTTGACATAAACTCAATGACAATATAAATTGGCTCTTCAGAAACAACTGCATAGAGTGGAACAAGTTTATCTGAGCTTCTTGAAGGAATGCTTCTGGCATCAGTGTACCTGGCTTTAGTGTTTTGATTGTTACTTTTGTAGTTCCATTTCATGTTTCCATCCACAATTCGCCAAAGCATCCTTGACCTAGTTTAACCTCTAGTTGCAAAGACTCTGGAGGGATTTCCAAGTATCTTTTGCTAGACCTTGAGTCTGGGGTTTCACAGTTGGACACACAGTTGTTAACTTGTGGCATAATCCACCAGCATGTTCTGTGTAATGCTTCATCAGTTTCTGCAGAGTATCAAACTAAGCTCTGGTTGTGATGTAAAATTCACCATTGTCAAGTTTCCTGATTTTGTAATGCTTCACCCCTTACCTCATCCCAGTCACGAATTGAGAGGGAATAAGCACCTTTAGTAGTTTCACTTTCTCTTACTAAGAATATACCTTGCTGATTCTAGGATTCAGAGGTAATCTTTTGGCATCTTTTCTCCCCATTTTGCCAAAATACAATTCTTCTCCCTGAATGGAATCTGAAGGTACTAAATAATTGCTAGGGATATAACTATTCTTTCTGGTAGCAATTGATCTTGCTTCCCACCAGTCTCCTTCAGTATTGTTAATTATTTGAAATATTTCACCCTTCTTAAAGGAAAGGTATTCTGTATTTCTAGCTTCATGGAATTCAGATTGTTATTTTCACAAAAATGTTATTCATTTATTTTGTTTTTGAAATACAATGGCCTGTAACTTTTGTTGACTTTATCAAACTGTCACAAAGAGTGTCCTTTGTCTTATGTTGTCACTGAAGTCTTAAATTTCTTTATATTATACTGTCTAAAGTGATTATGCATATTTCTTGGGATGTCAAGATAGCTTCTATTTTTGGTGACAGACTGCATTTGCTTACTTTAATATTAGAACTAGTTTGATGTGTAAGCATAAGATCTCTCTATTGTTTGAAAATGGTTGTCACTTCTAGTTACATGATAATGTTCTATTCACACACATGTTTTCTGGGTTAATTAAAAATAAGAGTATTGTATTAAAAAGTACCAAATATGAAAAGTAAAACCTCTAATAAAAATAGAGATGATGAGAATGAATTAAAGATAAAAATCTAAATGTCAACAAATTCTTTGACTAGATGATGAAATAATGCTATCAATTAACATACTCTATGTAAGAAAGACATGATTGAAGAAACTATATTAGGATTGGACAGAATTACAGTTTTAGGAACAATACTTATCTAAGTTCAGTGGTATCCACCTGTAATTCAATAATTTGGTAAATTGAGGTAGATGGATCATAATTTCAATGTTTCTCTACTACACAAAGAATCCAAGGCCAGTGCAGATTATACAGTAAGACACTAATAGGAATTCTGTTTGCAGAAGTCTTTGTTTCTTATGCTGCAAAGGTATAGGAATTCACATCAGTTCAGGCAGAACAAGCAGTCATAGTTTACCTTTATTAGGAGAATGAGCAAGAACATGAAGTCCACTTCAGAGTGGATACCACATTAGGCAAGTGATAACAGAAAAGCTTTCCTCTAATACCTGTGTTTGTAAGTCTATGTCTACTAGATGTCTTCCTTGTGTTACTTCCTAGAATGGTCTGAGGTTTCTCCTCCTTGAAAGAGAAGGAAGTTTCTGCTTTGGGCATGCTCTTCAGAGAGGGTCTTTGTGGGAGCCAGCCAGAGGCTGTTGGGGCTGCCTTTGTTTTTCACAAAGTACTGTCCTTCCTTTTGTTCATAATGCCCAGCTGCTTGTCTTTTGATTTATCTTGCCCTGTGTTCCCAAACTTTCTGCTTCAACCTTAACATCTGTTTCAATGCTAATAATCCTAAAGCTTTGCAATTTGAGGCAAGAAGATTCTGATTTTAGCATTACCTTAGAATACATGCAGAACTAAAATGTTCTATATAATGAGACACTGTCTTTAAAAGTGGAACAATAAATATATGAACTAATTGAAGGATTAGCTTATGTATACTTTAATGGATATTCATTGAGATATAGAGAGACACATTATGCTAAAACAAGACTCAAGCAATATTAGTGTGATCAACTTGGAAATTATACATTCAACAAAGGGAAATTATACAGACATTATAACCACTTAAATATGAGACAAGACACATATTGTGACTAGGGATCTGGTTCAGTGGCAGAGCCCTTGGGTTTAGTCTCTAGCACCAAGGGGGAAAAAACACCAGGCCTCTGTGGATTTATGGAAAAATGGCACTTCGATACATACAAACTTCCTTCCATTAAAATCTCCTGAAAGCGCTGCCTTTACTGGACTATTCTCTGAACTTGAGAGTATAACCAGAGGTGAACAACACATTGAAGAGCTACTAGGCATAACTTGGGGCTGAATTACTTTTATAATCAATCAGACTTGAACAAAGGCTCAATAATAATAGGCCTATCTGTTGATTTTGATTCAGCTGGAGATGACAACAAGACAATCACTGCCTCTGATAGTGGGGGTGGAAGGAAGGACGTGAAGGCTGCAATCTTTGAGGTGTGGTCTCTCTAAGTTGGTCATGCTTTTTTTTTTTTTTAAACTGTGAACCTGGGGTTACTCTGTTCAAAATGTTCAAGTTGGCTGGTTGGAAAGTCGAAGTTACTCCAACAAAGATGAGCTAGCATCTTCTTTTACATTCTCCAGCCCTACAGAGATCAGCCCGGCATCTTCATCGAGGACTTGAATGGGTTCTTGTGAACTCTGCTGTAGTTCTGAATCTTGTTCTTCATCATCTAACATGAGTGGCTGCTCCATTTCTAATGTGGTTCCTGACAAGTGTGGCCACAAGCCCCAGCACTTCCTCCATACACACTGCTACCGCAGATATACACTAAAACTTTTAATAACTTCAGAGAGTCCAAGTGCTGCAAGTCACATCCTTTTTTGAGTGGGTCTCACAAAGTGGTCCTCCCTCCTCCTCCCTAGTGGTAGAGATTCCAGGCAGGCATTGGTGAGCCCTGTAGTGGGGTCTGCAGCATCCAGGACTTTAGGTAAGCTAAGCGCCAGAGGGGCCCTCAGGGATGGGAAAGGAATTTAAGGGGAGCAGGCCCATTGGAGATGGGGGGCACATGTGTATGCCTGGGGCTGCCAGGAGGGGGTCCCTGGGCTACCGGCCTAACCACACTTACTTCCTGGAGACACGAAGAAGGCCCTCACCCGGAGTCCCCTCCTGGTCACTCCCAAAGAGGTCACCAGCACCACGCCCCTGTCTTTACCTCCCGGCCAGCGTACCTGAGCCTCCCTGGACACCCTGGCTCACGAGGCACTGAGCTGGAAGCCCTCACACCATGACCTCTTCTTTTCGGTTTCTTATGGAACCTCTACAGGATGGCCCATATACTCAGACACAAAGCAAGTTTCAATAGATGCAAGAAAATTGAAAATTGTTTCTGACTGAAAGAACTGCATCCTATCTGACCACCCTGGATTAAAGCTAGATTTCAACAGAAGTAACAGGAGCTTTACATACTCATGGGCACTGAACGAGTCACCACTGAATGAAAAATGGGTCAAGACAGAAGTCCACAAGGATAATGATAGCACAGGCACTAAGACCAACAATTAGTAAGTGCGACCTCATGAAACTAAAAAATTTCTGTACAGCAAAGGACACCATCTTTCAGGCAAAGTAGGAACCTACATAATGGGAAAAGATCCCTACCAATTACACATCTGATAGAGGGTTAATATCAAAATATATAAATAACTAAAAACTATCCTTAACAACAACAACAACAACAAAACAACCCATTTAAAACAGGGTCACAGAACTAAGCAGAGAGTTATTTTTTTTTTTCTCTTCAGGTTTGATTCTTTTTAGATTTTTTTTTACAGTCCAGTCATTATCCCTCTCCTTGTCCGCCCTCCAACAGTTCCTCATCCCATCCCTCCTCCCCCTGTCTCCAAGAGAATGTCCCCATCCCTCCAAACCCATGCCAGGCCTCCCCACTCCCCAGGGCCTTAAGTCTCTAGATGGTTAGGCACGTCTTCTCTCACTGAGGTATACTAGAATCTACTGTAGACCTTAAGGAAACAACAAGATACAGACGCAGGTCTTTCCTAGTGTGACAGTTTTAATATTTCAAAAAAGTCTGAATATCTACCATCTTGTAACACATGAATCAACTTATTTCAATTGTCTTCCTTGTCACTCTGTAAATGAGCTGTAGTACCACTTCTTAGTGTTCTATGTCACTGGCTTCATAACTCATCAAAACTTTCCTATCATAGTTGCTTAATGCATGCATTCACACTATTCAGTTTTCAGTACCACATAGAAGAGGAAGCAATGAGTAGAGAGAGAAGAGAAGAGAGGAAGGAGTACACTGGGAGTGGGAGAAAGAGCTAAACCTAGAACCGGTTTCTACTTCTTCCTTTTGTCTCTATATTTTAATCTAATGACACAGAATGAAGGGACTAGCTCCCAATATGTTATTTTCACAACAAAAAGCAAAGGAAACAGTATGTTCTAAGGAAAACATTTTGGAATAGTCTTGCGGGTATTTAGAAAATTTGGTCTACAGACAAATGGAAAACCCAGCTTACAACTGATGTCCCAAGAATATATCACTCCTAAATTGCAGATGTATCTTTGTGGTCTTCTTGTTAGAATTGTAGATGTAGCTTAGGATAGGCCCATAGAAAAACACATGGACAAATTAGTTATCTTGACTTTTTTAAATACAAGAATCTTGTTCATCAAGTACACTGAAAATTTCATTAAAGATGTATTTATATGTATGAATGTGGGAATTTAAAGCATAATGCTGAGATATATGTAAAATTATGTGCATATTATATATAATATGTACCATACATGTGACTTTTTAACGTGTCCAACATAATGATTGCTACTTTCTCTGATATAAACACCAGTGCCACTTTTCTAAAACATTACTCAAAATTCTCAGCTTAATGGAATAAGGGATTTGGGAACTAGAAAATAGCATCTTGAGTGAGGTAACTCAGACCCAAAAGGACATGCTTAGTATGTACTCACTAATAAGTGGATATTAGCCAAAACCAACAACAACAACAACAACCCCCCCCAAAAAAAAAAAACAGGATACCCAAGATACAGTCCATAGAACTCAGAAAGGTCACCAAGTTGAAGGGCCAAAGTGAGAACACCTCAGTTCCACTTGGGAGGGAGAAGAAAGCAATTACAATGGGGGAGGGAAGGAGGGACCTGGGAGGGAAAGTGGATGAAGGAGGGGGGAAGGGGGAGAGAGGGGAACCTGATTTGGTGTTGTGTGAGGGAAAAGGACTGAAGCCCTGAGGGCCAGCAGAAAGAATGGAAACAGGCAACCTCCGGAGGTAGGAGGTGTGGGGACTCTCCAGAATATACCAGGGACCAGGGAGGTGAGAGAATCTCAGGACTCAGAGGGATGGAGGGACCTTAGATGAAATGCCCTATAGTAAGGAGAGGGAATTTGTAGAGCCCACCTTCAGCAGAAAGTCAGTGCATCAAGTGAGGCAAGGGGTTGCCATCCCACAGTCAAAACTCTGACCCAGAATTGTTCCTGTCTGAAAGAACTGCTGGAATAGAAATGGAGAGGAGCCTGAGGAAAAGAAGGTCCAGCAACAGGCCCAAAGTGGGATCCAGCTCAAGGAGAGGTCTCAAGACCTGACACTATTACTGAGTCTATGGAGTACTCATGAAAGGGACCTATCATGACTGTCCTCTGAAAGACCTAACAAGCAGCTGAAAGAGTCAAATGCAAATATTTGTACCCAATCAATAGACAGAAGCTGCTGATCCCTGTGATTGAATTAGGAAAAAGTTGGAAGAAGCTGAGGAGGAGGGCAACCCTGTAGGAGGCCCAGTAGTCTCAATTAACCTGGATCTCCGAGATCTCTCAAAACTGGACCACCAACTAGGCAGCATTCACCAGCTTATATGAGCCCCCTCCCCCAACACATATACAGCAGAGGACTGCTGGGTCTGGGTTTAGTCAGAGAAGATGCACCTAGCCCTTCAGATACTGGAGGCCCCAGGAATTTAGAGGTCTGGTGGGGTAGGTGGTGGGGACATCCTCATGGAGACAGGGTGGTGGGGAGAATGGAACAGTTGGGGGGTGGACCAGGAGAAGAATAAAATCTGGAGTGTAAAAAAAAAAAAAAAGACTGTCAGTGGGCAGTTGAATATAAAACTCAGAAGAGACAGGGGCACTTTGGATGAATGGAACAGGAAAGATTAATTGGGAGATGCCCATAAACAAAATATTTATAGTTTTTCAGATAGAGCATTCAGATGGAAAAGGACTGCAAAACTTTTCCTTCACTAGCTTGTAGCAGTGGGATACTGCAAACCCTGTCATTTCAGCTGTAGACAAAGCTTCATGGAAATTGTGAGCCAGACATTTTTCCTGTAGGCATTGACCAAACATCCCTAGCAGAGATATATTTAAAGATACTTCTGTGAAAGGAAGGAGAAATAAGCACTGCTATGCATTGCAAATAACCCCACTCATGAGATCTGTGTTCCTCCAGAGTTTCCCTTAGAAATGTGTTGAGTCTGGAAACATTTGTAATAATGTCTTAGCTCTGAGCCTAGAAAATGTCTGGATGCTGTGAGAAGCAAAGAAATCAACGAGGAATATAGAATCAGATAGAGTGGCTCTGAGTCAAAGTTTTGTGTTAAAGGGTGGTCTGGACCCAAATCCCTCATTTCGTTAAGCTGAGAGTTCTTAAGATATAAAACATATATGGGTAAGAAACAAACAAAACAAAACAAAACAAAACAAAAGTTCAACATCCTTAGGCACCAGAGAAGTGCAAATCAAAAATTACTTTGAAATTTCATCTTATGCCAGTCAGAATGGCTAAGAGCAATAAAACAAGTGGCATCACATGCTGGTGAGGATGTGGAGTGAGGGAGGCACTCACCCACTGCAGTAATGCACAGCTGCTACGGAAATCAGGGTGGCGGCTCGTCAGGAAGCGACCACAGATCTAGCTGTACCCAAAGGAGTATATCCGACTACAGAGATGCTTGCTTATCCATGTTCATTTGGGCTATGCATAATAGCTAAAAATTGGAAACAGCATAGATGCCCACCAACTGATGAATAGATAATGTGATACATTTATGCGATGAAATATTATTTAGCTGTTAAGAAAAATGAAATTATGAAATTCATAATGGTAAATGGATGGAACTAGAAAAGAAATCACCCAGAGTAAAGTAACCAAAGACTAAACAGATAAATAGTGTATGCTTTCTTTTAATGTGTGCCTTAGTTAATGTTCTGTTGCTGTGAAGAGTCACCATGACAATAATAACTCTTATAAAGGAAAACGTCTCATTGAAGCTGGCTTACAGGTTCAGGTTTAGTCCATTATCATCACGGTGGGAAGTCTGGCAGCACACAGGCAGACGTGGTACTGGAGAGGTAGCTGAGCATTCTACACTTGGTTTGGCAGGTAGCAGGAAGAGTGGGGCCTGGCCTGAGCATCTGAAACCTCAAAGTCCAGCTTCAGTGACACACTTCCTCCAATAGTGCCACACCTACTCCAACAAAGTGACTAAGCACTCATATCTATGAGCCTATTGGGGGCATTCTTATCTGATCTGCGCCCCGCCCCGACCCGCAGGAAGAAGACACAGATCAACCGGGTTCCACGTCCCAAGTTAGTTTACTCAGTCCTTGATGTATGCAGTTACAGCTTAAGTGTAATGGTGAATTCCTTTTTGAACCCCACCGGAAGCAACCAATTAAACCCTATCCTGGCCACTCACAGAATGCCACGTAGCTCCTGCTCATACGCCAGGAATTCTCGGGCTTTAGCATCATATTCTCGGGCTTGGGATCAGGTCACTGTCAACACAGCCTAATGCCATATTAGGAGTTATTTATGCCAGCAAGACTGATAAGGCCGAGGCAGTCAGCACCATCTTCAAGGAGTGGCCGCTAGGCTCCCTACACTTATCCAAATCACCAGAATGTGGATGTTAGTTTTCAAGCTTTCCAAATGCTTTCAATAGCCACTGACTGGGGAGGAAGAGAACATGTCCAAAGAAGGGAAATAGATTATGCTGTTATGGTGAGACAAAGGGAAAACTATATATAATAAGAGGATTAAATAGAGAAGGTTATAAAAGAAAAAGGTAAAGGAGGGACTAGGGGACAGAGAAGCAACACTAAAGGACATTAAAAAAAAACATATGTAACCCTACTTCTGTAAAAGGTCCCTAAAACACATACATATGTGAAAGGAATCTAGAAGGAGTTATCAAATCATAGGGAGACAATGTTCAAACTAGAGAGCTCATGAAACCAAGGAAACCTCCACTGCCAAGAATGGGTTACATTTTGTTGAGTTGTTAGCAAAGGGGCCTCATGGAAGCCCCCAAACAACACAGAATTGAGAAAGAATTGAGAAAGAGCTATCAGTCTGTCAATCTTGTCCATGTCCAGGCTAGGAGAGGTTTCCTATGTTGTCATCAAGGTTATTGGTTACTCTTCCCCAATTCTGAAGACTACACTTGCATATATCAGCGAACATGGAGAAGTCAAATTGGTGTCTAACTAGAAGGTTCATTCCTAAGGATTAGCGTTCAGGGCATTAGAAGGTTCTCCGTGTGCTACCCAAGGAGAGAAGTAATCATCAATAGCTCCTAGCTCCAAACCCTATAATCTCTGACAGGGACATGCCTGCAGGATGTGCTGGTACAACAGTGGCACAAATATTAAGGGAGTAACCAGCTACTTTCTGATTGGATGTAAGGCCCACTCCATGAGGTGGAACTCATATCTAAGACTAGTAAAGTGGACCAGTATCCGACACTAAGTAGGTCTTAGGGGAAGACCTACTACTATTCTACAGAAGGAGCATAGCAATGAAATGATGTCTACACACATATTGTGAAACCCATAGATCAGTACCTTGCTTAGCCAATAGATAGGAATGAATACAGGGACCCACAACTGGACAATAAACAGAGTGAGAGGCTTTGGAGCCCTCATTCCTAAATGGGATGTTTTCATCAGACTTCTACCCTCATGGATCAAGGAACTACATGGAAGGGAATAGAAAGATTGTAAGATCCAGAGGGTAGGGATGACTTTAAGGAAACTGTCTTCCAGACACAACGGGATTGATGTACATATAAACTCACAGAGACTGGCAGAATGCACAACACCTGCATAAATTCAAGCCAGATAAGGTTCAAGTACTAAGAGAGGCAAGTGGACACAGGCTCCTACCCCTAATCAAGATGCTTACTGTAATTTATACCCACTGGCAAGGGAAAAATAGGTTCTCTCCAATGGAGTCTCATCAAATATATTAACTGAATACAGGGTTGGCTCCATGCCTACGAATAGTTGGCTAACACAAAATGAACTCAATGGTATTAATAAAAAAAAAAAAAAACCAACTTTTAACTTCATTTTGTTTTGCTTGGGCATTTTTTTGGTCTCATTGGTCTTTTGCTTGTTTATTTTATTTCCAATTTTTGTGTTTTGTAAGTTTTGTTTGTGTTTCTTTTTTTAATTTCATATTCTTGTTTGTTTTAAGAAAAACAACATACAGGTGGATAGGCAAGGAACCTCTGGGAGAAGTTAGGGAAGGGTTTTCAAAATATAGTGTATGAAAAATTCTTTTCAATTAAAGGAAAAAAAACCACCTACTTTGGCAGAAGAAAAAATAAAAACAACAGGCATGTCTTCCCAGCACAGCCATTGCACCTTGCCCCCCATGCCACAGGTATCAAAGGATGTCATGCTTGAGCAGTTAAAACTGTTTTCTCTTCCAGTCTCTTGTCACTATGACTTGTTAAGGCAATTTCTGAGAAGTATGGGGCCTAGTGACCCAGATCAAGAGTGATAATGTTCCACATAACTAGTGAAATATAAGGATTTCACTAAAATATCCAAACAGGGTGAATTCTATATGGTAAAACACATTTGCTTCATTCCTGTCGTGAACTCTTCTTGCCTTTCTATGTCATGTTGTTTCACTTCTCTAAACCACACCTTGAATAGCTACACCTGTGCCCACAGCACCGTTTACACATGTAAAACAACACGAGGAGTTTTAAATACTTAACATTTCCATCTGTGTTCAGTGGTCTCTAGGCTCAAAGGTACACATACAAGAGTATAATCTGCAAAGAATACTTCATAATGAATAAACAATTTAGATGATGAAAATCCTCATATATAGAGAGAGCTGTAAAGCACAGATACTTACCTGTCTGACAAATGGCCACCCACAGTATATCCTATAAAGATACCAGTCATGTGTATAAATTTAGCCACTGAATTCAGTGCCTGAGAGCCACACACCAGGTCCCACTGGAAGAGAAGACAATCAGCATGTCTGTGAAATGTGTTCATTTTATTCAGCACAGGCTTCCATTTCCACTGTGCCAGCCCCCATCTTCCTCTCTACGTCACCATCATCTGATTTCTATCATCCAGTCTCAGTGTAAACAAACCTGTCTCCAGGACTCTTCCTGTAATTCTGTAAGTTATATTAGTGATTTTAAACCTGTACTAAAAAATTCTCGAATGGTCGGCAGCACATGCCTTTAATTCTAGCATTTGGGGGTCAGAGGCAGGCAGATTTCTGAGTTTGAGGCCAGCCTGGTCTACAGAGTGAGATCTAGAACAGCCAGGGCTACACATAGAAACTATGTCTCCAAAAACCCAACCCAAACCATCTCCCCCAAACCAAAAAAATAAGTTCTCAAATATAGCCATATCATGCAGCAAATTGAGACCACTGAAGAATCTTTTGTGTCAGAGAAAATCTGCCATGACTACTTTAGGTTTATGTTTTGTGACAATATTGGTGATAGAACCTTTAATGCTTGGGGAAGTATGCTAACCGTTAGCCACATTCTAGTCATAAAAGAAGGTAATGCATAGTGTTCTTAGTGGTTTTTTAAAAAAATTTTTTGGTAGTGGTAAGATTTGAATCTTCAACCTAACACCTGATACATGATCACTATAGCACTGAACCACATTCCTACCCAGACACTGTAGTCTAGTATGGTCTTCCAAATATTTAAAAATTGAAATTAAAACTTAATGATACTGACTTGTCATAATGCTTATGAGACTGCATATGAATTATTTGCTTAAACTGACAGCACAAAAGTTGCTTCCTAAATAATGGCCATTTCTATAATGAAAAAGACAAGGGGAATAAATTCATATCTTAATTTATCTTAATCAAATTTTCAGAAAAATTACTAGATGCATCATAGTAAATGGAGAAATAACTATACTTGCTAAAAATATATATAAAGGCTCTTCTCACAATATGTGCTCTCTTTAGGCTATTGGGAAAATCTCATCATAAAGTCTTGATGGGAAAAGGAATTGACTGACCTGGGTCACTGTGGTGGAGAGGAAGGTTCTTTGGTCATATACCCAGCCATCCACACAGGGCTCTGTGTCTGGCTCTGTTACAGTGGGGAAGGTGCCATTCAGATGAAGGAGATGCCACTGTGGTTGAATATATCGACGGCATTTCTCTGGCCTCAGGTTGGAGTCCAGTGGGATGGAGATCCTCAGGAGGTCATCTTGGCTCAGGATCCTACTGTCATTATCAGACACAGTGTTATTATCGAGGATGGGGACCCAGCAGCGATGACTAGGAATGGCTGCAGTGAAGTTCTCCAAATAAGTGTGAGGAGTCACCAGGGCATGGCAGATAAATACAAATATCATGTGAAGAATCTGGAACTTCCCCAGGCTGCCAACTTGAATTATAAGGTCCTGAAAGGCCATCTAGGCCAATCTATTGTTTTTGTTTGTTTGTTTGTTTTTTTCGTTTTTTTTTTCTAAGACACACTAAATAGGGTTGATCCAGAGCTGTTCTTAATGGGTCTTTCTTCTAAGTAGGTGTTAGGTAAGGAGCTGACTGCCTTAGAGTTACCAAGAGGAGTCGTTTGATAATTGGTTTTCTGTAATTGAATCTGTTAAAGATTTACTTTGTGAGAAAGTTTGTCAGTGCATAGCCTCATGATCACCTGTGGACATTGATCTGCAAATTCTCTGAAAACAGTCCAGAGTTAACTTACTATGTTTTATGCAGTCCTTAACAGAACATGTAGTTTTCCACAATCCAAAGTGAAGTGGTTTTCATTTTTCTACTTCATGGAAGTATTTTGTTTAGTACTGAATTTTTGTAAAACAATTAATAAAAACCTTTAGAAGTTAAAATTTGGAAGTGAAGTATTGTGGTTTGAATGATACTTCCCAGAAGGTTACTATTTGGAAAGAATTAGGAGATCTGGCCTTTGGAGAGATGTGTCACTCCTGGTGGGTTTAAGGCTTCAGAAGCTGCCTGCCATTCCCATGCACTCTTTCTGTCTCCTCTTTGTGGATGAGGCATGAGCTCTCAGATGCTGCTCCTGTGTCACACTTTCTTGCCTACTGCCAGCTTCCCACTATGATGGCGATAGACTCTTATTCCTCTGGAACTGTAAGCCCCTAGTTAACCATGCTTTCTATAACTTGCTTTGGTCAGCATTTTTATCACAACAACAGAAAAATAACTAACACATGGAATGTGCCTGTCTTCATCTTTGCTTCAGGTCAATTCATGACATTCATTCCCATTATAATTATATTACCCAAACTGATAGAGGGATGGACACAGAAGAGGGTGAAAGTGTAACTTTAATTTTTTTCAAATTCTATTTTTAATGATGGTTCTTAAATGCTTTTACCTCCCTTTTAACCCACGACCCACCAGAGGTAGTGGAAAAGAAAGGATACAGGGAAATGGGGTTGTGGGGAGAGTGGACCTGTTTAGAAAGATTCTTTGGAGAAACTCCCATCTGTGCTGTCTGGAAATCAGCAGTTCAGTTCATAAGTTAGCAGGCAGCAGCAGCTCAATTCATGTGCAAACACTTCATGAATACACCAGGAGTCCAGTTCGGTAGAGTTGGGTTAAAAACTGTAGTGACACAACCCAGTAGAGACAGTCAGGCCTCAGCCTTTGCTCAAGTCAGCAGGAGGGACCGACAGGAACACCAGGACTTCTCAACTGTGCCTTTCTCAGGAAAGCAGAGATCAGTGAAGATGCTAAACCTACAAGCATTACAACTACCTGTACCAGCAAGCCAAGCTCTGTCTCCATCACTCTGTATCACTTGTCCTCCCTTAAAGAAATACAGAAGAACACAGGTAAACAGCTTGAAGCCCTTAAAGAGGAAACACAAAAATCCCTTAAACAGCTTGAAGCCCTCAAAGAATTACAGGAAAACACAACCAAACAGGTGAAGGAAGTGAACAAAATCATCCAGGATTTAAAAATAGAAATAGAAACAATAAAGAGACCACAAAGGGAAACAACTCTGGAGAAAGAAAACCTAGGAAAGAGATCAGGAGTCATAGATGCAAGCATCACCAACAGAATACAAGAGATAGAAGAGAGAATCTAAGTTGCAGAAGATACCATAGAAAACATTGATACAACAGACAAAGAAAATGCAAAATGCAAAAAGCTTCTAACCCAAAACATCCAGGAAATACAGGACAATGAGAAGACCCAACCTAAGGATGATAGGTATAGAAGAGAATGAAGATTCCCAATTTAAAGGGCCAGTAAATATCATCAACAAAATTATAGAAGAAAATTTCCCTAACCTAAAGAAAGAGATGCCCATAAAAATACAAGAGGCCTACAGAACTCCAAATAGATTGGACCAGAAAATAAATTCCTCCCATCACATAATAGTCAAAACACCAAATACACAAAGCAAAGAAAGAATACAAAAGCAGGCAAATATGGATGGAACTTGAGAATATCATCCTGAGTGAGATGACTCAGCCAGAAAGGAACAAACACGGTATACACTCACTGATAAGTTGATATTAGCCCAAAGGTTTGGAATGCCCAAGATTTAATTCACAGACCATATGAAGCCTAAGAAGGAAGACCAAAGTGGGGATGCTTCCATGCTTTTTAGAAAGGTGAACAAAATACTCACAGGAGAAAATATGGAGACAAAGTGTGGAGCAGCGATGAAAGGAAAGGCCATCCAGAGACTATCCCACCTGGGGATCCATCTCCTATACAGCCACCAAATCTGAACGTTATTGTGGATGCCAGGAAGTGCTTGCTGATAGAAGCCCGATATGGGTGTCTCTTGAGAGGCTTTGCCAGGGCCTGACAAATACAGAGGAGGAAGCTTGCAGCCAACCATTGGACTGAGCTCGTGGGTCCCTGATTGAGGAGTTAGAGAAGGGAATAAAGGAACTGAGGGGGTTTGCAGCCCCATGGAGGGAGCAACAGTGTCAACAGGCCAGACCCCCCCCCCCAGCCCAGAGCTCCCAGGGACTGGCCCAACAACCAAAAGAATACACATGTAGCAACCCATGGCAATGGCCACATATGTGTCAGAGGATGGTCTTGTTGGGCAGCAGTGTGAGGAGAGGCCCTCGGGACAGAGGGAGTTCGATGCCACAGTGTAGGGGAATGCCAGGGTGGGAGGATGGGAGAGGGTGGGTGAGGGAGCACCCTCATAGAGGCAAGGGAAGGGGGAATGGGATAGGAGGTTTCCGAAGGGGAGCCATGGAAAGGGGAAAACATTTGAAATGTAAATAAAGAAAATATCCAAGAAAAAAATATAATCGTGTCTGAACAACAACAACATCAACAAAAGAGTAAGGGGAAAATGTCTAGTAACATATAAAAACAGACCTATCAGAATTACACCAGACTTCTCACCAGAGACTATGAAAGCTAGAAGATCCTGGGCAGGTGTTATACAGACCCAAAGAGAACACAAATGCTAGCCCACTATACACAGCAAAACTTTCAATTACCATAGATAGAGAAACCAAGATATTCCATGACAAAAACATTTACACAATATTTTTCCACAATTCCAGCCTAATAAAGGATAATAGATGGAAAATGTCAACACAAGGAGGGAAACTATATTCTAGAAAAAGCAAGAAAGTAATCTTTTTATTTCCAAAAATTTTTTTTATTATATTCTTTTTTTTAGTTTTTATTTTTTATTAGATATTTTCTTCATTTACATTGCAAATGCTATCCTGAAAGTCCCCTATACCCTCCCCCACCCCCACCCTACTCCCTTACCCACCCACTCTCACTTCATGGCCTGGCATTCCCCTGTTTTGGGACATATAAAGTTTGTAATACCAAGGGGCCTCTCTTCCAATGATGGCCAACTAGGCCATCTTCTGCTAAATTTGCAGCTAGAGACACGAGCTCTGGGGGTTCTGGTTAGTTTATATTGTTGTTTCTCTTATAGGGTTGCAGACCCTTCAGCTCCTTGGGTACTTTCTCTAGCTTCTCCATTGGGAGCCCTGTTTTCCATCCTATAGATGACTGTGAGCATTCACTTCTGTATTTGTCAGGCACTGGCATAGCCTCACAAGAGACAGCTATATCAGGGTCCCTTCAGCAAACTCTTGCTGTCCTATGCAATAGTGTCTGAGTTTGGTGACTGACTATGGGATGGATACCTGGGTGGGGTAGTCTCTGTATAGTCCATCCTTTCATCTTAGCTCCAAACTTTGTCTCTGTAACTCCTTTCATGGGTATTTTGTTTCCTATCCTAAGGAGGAATGAAGTATCCACATGCTGGTCTTCCTTCTTGGTTTTCTTGTGTTTTGCAAATTGTATCTTGGGTATTCTAAGTTTCTGTGCTGATATCCACTTATCAGTGAGTGCATATCTAATGACTTCTTTTGTGACTCGGTTACCTCACTAAGGAAGATATGGGCAAATGATACATCCATATGCCCAAGAATTTCATAAATTCATTGCTTTTAATAGGAGAGTAGTACTCCATTGTGTAAATGTACCACATTTTCTGTATTCATTTCTCTGTTGAGGGACATCTGGGTTCTTTCCAGCTTCTGGCTATTATAAATAAGGCTGCTATGAACATAGTGGAGCATATGTTCTTATTTCCAGTTGGAACATCTTCTGGGTATATACCCAGGAGAGGTATTGCTCGATCCTATGGTAGTACTATGTCCAACTTTCTGAGGAACTGCCAGACTGACTTCCAGAGTGGTTGTACAAGCTTGCAATCCCACCAGCAATGGAGGAGTGTTCTTCTTTCTCCACATCCTCGCCAGCATGTGCTATCACCTGTATTTTTGATCTTAGCCATTCTGAATGGTGTGAGGTGGAATCTCAGGGTTGTTTTGATTTGCATTTCCCTGATGATTAAGGATGTTGAACATTTTTTTAGGTGTTTCTCAGCCATTCAGTATTCCTCAGTTGAGAATTCTTTGTTTAGCTCTGTACCCCATTTTTAATGGGGTTGTGCATTTTTCTGGAGTCCAGCTTCTTGAGCTCTTTGTATATATTGGATATTAGTCCCCTATCAGATTTAGGATTGGTAAAAATCTTTTCCCAATCTGTTGGTGGCCTTTTTGTCTTCTTGACAGTGTCTTTTGCCTTACAGAAGCTTTGCAATTTTATGAAGTTCCATTTGTCAATTTTTGATCTTACAAGCACAAGCCATTGCTGTTCTGTTTAGGAATTTTTCCCCAGTGCCCTTATCTTCAAGGGTTTTCCCCACTTTCTCCTCTATAAATTTCAGTGTCTCTGGTTTTATGTGGAGTTCTTTGATCCACTTAGACTTGGGCTTTGTACAAGGAGATAAGAATGGATTAATTTGCATTCTTCTACGTGATAACTGCCAGTTGTGCCAGCACCATTTGTTGAAAATGCTGTCTTTTTTCCACTGGATGGTTTTAGCTCCCTTGTCAAAGATCAAGTGACCATAGGTGTGTGGATTCATTTCTGGGTCTTCAATCCTGTTCCATTTATCTACCTGACTGTCGCTGTACCAGTACCATGCAGTTTTTGTCACAATTGCTCTGTAGTACAGCTTAATGTCAGGCATGGTGAATCCCCCAGAAGTTCTTGTCAGTGAAGAATTAAGTTGGAATATTGATGGGGATTACATTGAATCTGTAGATTGCTTTTGGCAGGATAGACATTTTGACTATATTAATCCTCCCAATCCATGAGCATGGGAGATATTTCCATCTTCTGAGATTTTCTTTAATTTCTTTCTTTAGAAACTTGAAGTTCTTGTCATACAGATCTTTCATTTCCTTAGTTAGAGTCACACGAAGGTAATTTATATTATTTGTGACTATTGTGAAGGTTGTTGTTTTCCTAATTTCTTTCTCAGCCCTCTTATCCTTTGTGTAAAGAAAGGCCATTGATTTGTTTGAGTTAATTTTATATCCAGCTACTGCACTGAAGCTGTTTATCAGGTTTAGGTGTTCTCTGGTGGAATTTTTAGGGTCACTTATATATACTATCATATCATCTGCAAACAGTGATATTTTGACTTCTTCCTTTCCAATTTGTATCCCCTTGACCGCCTTTTGTTGTCGAACTGCTCTGGCTAGGACTTCAAGTACTATATTGACTAGGTAGGGAGAAAGTGAACAACCTTGTCTAGTCCCTGGTTTTAGTGGGATTGCTCAAGTTTCTCTCCATTTAGTTTAATGTTGGATACTGGTTTGCTGTATATTGCTTTCCTTATGTTTAGGTATGGGCCTTGAATTCCTGATCTTTCCAAGACTTTTATCATGAAAGGGTTTTGGATTTTGTCAAATGCTTTCTCAGCATCTAAGGAGATGATCATGTGGTTTTTATCTTTGAGTTTGTTTATATAGTGGATTATGTTAATGGATTTCTGTATATTAAACTATCCCTGCATTCCTGGGATGAAGCCTACTTGGTCATAATGGATGATTGTTTTGATGTGTTCTTGGATTCGGTTTGTGGGGATTTTATTGAGTATTTTTCCATCAATATTCATAAGGGAAATTGGCCTGAAGTTCTCTTTCTTTGTTGGATCTTTTTTTTTTTAAGATTTATTTTACTTTATTATATGTAAGTACACTGTAGCTGTCCTCAGACACTCCAGAAGAGGGAGCCAGATCTTGTTACAGATGGTTGTGAGCCACCATGTGGTTGCTGGTATTTGAACTTATCACCTTCGGAAGAGCAGTCGGGTGCTCTTACCCGCTGAGCCATCTCACCAGCCCCCCTTTGTTGGATCTTTGTGTGGTTTAGGTATCAGAATAACTGTGGCTTCATAGAACGAATTGGGTAGAGTATCTTCTGTTTCAATTTTGTGGAATAGTTTGAGGAGAGTTGGAATTAGGTCTTCTTTGAAAGTCTGATAGAACTCTGCACTAAACTCATCTGGTCCTGGGCTTTTTTTGGTTGGGAGACTATTGATGACTGCTTCTATTTCTTTAGGGCAAACAGGACTGTTTAGATTGTTAATCTGATCCTGGTTTAACTTTGGTACCTGGTGTCTGTCTAGGAAGTTGTCCATTTCATCCAGGTTTTCTAGCTTTGTTGAGTATAGCCTTTTGTAGTAGGATCTGATCATGTTTTGGATTTTCTCAGCTTCCGTTGTTATGTCTCCTTTTTCATTTCTGATTTTGTTAATTAAGATACTGTCCCTATGCCCTCTAGTTAGTCTGGCTAAGGATTTATCTATCTTGTTGATTTTCTGAAAGAACCAGCTCCTGGTTTGGTTGATTCTTTGAATAGTTTTTTGTTTGTTTGTTTGTTTGTTTCTACTTGGTTGATTTTGGCCCTGAGTTTTATTATTTCCTGCCGTCTACTCCTCTTGGGTGAATTTGCTTCCTTTAGTTCTAGAGCTTCTAGGTGTGCTGTCAGGCTGCTAGTGTATGCTCTCTCTTGTTTCTTTTTGGGGGCACTCAGGGCTATGAATTTTCCTCTTAGGACTGCCTTCATTGTGTTCCATAACTTTGGGTATGTTGTGGCTTCATTTTCATTAAACTCTAGAAAGTCTTTAATTTCTTTCTTTATTTCATCCTTGACCAAGGAATCATTGAGTAGAGTATTGTTCAGTTTCCACGTGAATGTTGGCTTCCTATTATTTATGTTGTTATTGAAGATCAGCCTTAGTTCATGGTGGTCAGTTAGGATGCATGGGATAATTTCAATATTTTTGTATCTGTGGAGGCCTGTTTTGTGATCAATTATATGGTCAATTTTGGAAGTGTTACCATGTGGCACTGAGAAGAAGGTATATCCTTTTATTTTAGGATAAAATGTTCTGTAGATATCTATTAAATTCATTTGTTTCATGACTTCTGTTAGTGTCCATGTGTCTCTATTTAGTTTCTGTTTCCAGGATCTGTCCACTGGTGAGAGTGGTGTGATGAAGTCTCTCACTATTATTGTGTGAGGTGCAATGTATGCTTTGAGCTTTACTACAGTTTCTGTAATGAATGTGGCTACCCTTGTATTTGGCACATAGATATTCAGAATTGAGAGTTCATCTTAGTTGATTTTACCTTTGATGAGCATGAAGTGCCCTCCTTGCCTTTTTTTTTTTTTTTTTTCTGTTTTTTTTCGAGACAGGGTTTCTCTGTGTAGCCCTGGCTGTCCTGGAGCTCACTCTGGCCATGCCAGAGCCTTACAAATACAGAGGTGGATGTTAGCAGCCAACCATTGCACTGAGCAGTTAGAGAAGGGACTGAAGGAGTTGAAGGGGTTTGAAACCCCATAGGAAGAACAACAATATCAACCAACCAGACCCCCTGAACTCCCTGGGTCTAAGCTATCAACAAAGGAGTACACATGGATCCAGCTGCATATATAGCAGAGGATGGCCTTGTCATGCACCAATGGAGGAGAGGTCCTTGGTCCTATGAAGGTTGATAGATGTCCCAGTATAGGGGAATCAAGTGCGGGGAGGTGAGAGTGGGTGGGTGGGTGGAGGAACACCCTCATAGAAGCAGGGGGAGGGAGGGGATAGGCTGTTTCTAGGAGGGAGGGAAACCTGGAAAGGGGAAAACATTTGAAATGCAAATAAAGAAAATATCCAATTAAAAAAATCATTGACTTGATTCCTAAGGATATTGTACTATACTCATAGACTGGTGTCTAGCCCAATTGTCTGCAGAGAGGGTTCACACTGCAATTGATGAAATCAGATGCAGAGACCCATAGCCAAACTTTAGGTGGAGCTTGGGGAATCCCACTGAAGAGGGAGATGAAAAGGTTTAGAAGCTAGAGGGGTCAAGGATATCCTAAGAAAACCCACAGGATCAACCAATCTGAGCCCATAGTGGTTCACAAAGACTGAACTCCCAACCATGCAAGCATGGGACTGACCTAGGCCTTCCTCACACATGTTACAGTTGTGTAGCTTGATCTTTTGTGGAACTCCTAAAAGTTGACACAGTAGCTGTCTCTTACTCTGTTGCCTGACCTTAGGATCCTTCCCCCACTACTAGACTGCCTTGTCTAACATTAATAGAGGAGGAGTAGTCTAGACTTACTACAAGTTGATATGCCATGGATAGTTGATATCTATAGAGGCCCGCCCTTTTCTGAAGAGTGGATGGGGAGGGGTCAAAGGCAGGTGAGGGGAGAGACCAGGAAAAGACAAGGGTAGAAAACTTTACCTGGGATGTAAAATAAATAAAATTTTAAAATATATACATTCATCCTTCCCTCATGCCTCCGCTTATGGAAATATCAAGTTTGTCTCTGAGACTGTTGCCATCCCAGCAGCAATCGATACAATCAATACAACCTTTAAATACAATTGAATTGAGTCTATGGTCTTTCCCCAGGAATTAGAAACTCCAGAACATTTTTTTTCTTTTAATTTATTTTTTATTTTATTTGTTGTTGTTTGTTTTTTTGATGAACTTTTTTTGGGGGGGGTTATTAGTGTAGTTGTTCATTACTATCTTATATGGGTCATTTTATTAGGAGGGTCCCAGTAAAAAACCCCATTCCTTGTGAGAGTCAGTTTTCTTGGCCAGGGAGAGGTTTCAGGGGAGGCGCCCCTGACAAGTGTTTCAGGATGTTTGCTGTTCCCCTCACTGAACACAGAGGTCTGAAATGACTGCTGTTCTCCTGTACAGCAGAACAGATATAGCCCTTCTGACACTCCTAGAAGGTAAGTCTGTATTGAGTTCAGTTCTGGTTCTGGCTGAGGATGACAAGTCCCGCAGGGAGTCTTCTAATTAAGAAAGACCGGCCCTTTCTGGCGAGTCTTCTTCTGCATAAGAGGGTAAGACTTTTCGGAAGGACCTTTTGGATCAGGAAGAATATGCCTTCAGCAGTCATCCAGTACTTAGTTTGGATGGACATACAGAGGGACCAGATTTGCTAGTTCTGCTCTCATTAGATATCTAGTTTTAATTTTATTTGAAAGAATAGCCAGCAAACTTTCTGAGTGATTGAATGAATTCAGTAGCAACTCCTGTCAGAGTAGTTTTGCCCAGGGGGATATTTAGTTGATTTTTTTTTTTTTTTTTTTTTTTTTGGTTTTTCGAGACAGGGTTTCTCTGTATAGCCCTGGCTGTCCTGGAACTCGCTTTTTAGACCAGGCTGGCCTCAAACTCAGAAATCCGCCTGCCTCTGCCTCCCGAGTGCTGGGATTAAAGGCGTGTGCCACCAAGCCCGGCTTGTTGATTTCTTAATTTTACTATTGGCATGTCTGTTTTTTCCCTCCATTAATTAATTAACTTTTCATGCTGATTACAGCCCTCCTCTTCTCCTAGTCCCTCCTCACACCGTTCCTCCCCCATTTCCCCCTTTATCTCCAAAGACAAGAAAGTCCCCCATCTGCCCAGGTATCAACTCATCCTGACACCTGAAATCAATGCAGGACTAGCCAATCCTCTCCCATTGAGGTCAGACAAGGCAGCCCAAGTAGGGGAAAACAATCCACAGGCAGGCAAAAGAGTCAGGGTAAGTCCCCCATTCCAGTTGTTGACAGAGTCACATGAAGACCAAGCTGCATATCTGCTACATATATGCAGGGGGCTAGGTCCAACCATTTTATGCTCTTTGGTTAGTGGTTCAGACTTTGAGAGCCTCAAGGATCCAGGTTAGTTGATTCTGTTGGTCTTCTTGTGGAGTTCCTATCCCATCTGGGTTCCTCAATCCTTCCCCCAGCTCTTCCATGAGACTTCTTGAGCTCTGTCTAATGTTTGGCGATGGGACACTGCATCTGTTTTGGTCAGCTGCTGGGTGGAGCCTTCCAGAAGACAGTTATACTAGGCTCCAGTCTGTGAACCCTGTATCTGTTATCCTAACAGATACAAATACAGCCTGAGGCTCAAAGGTAGTTGAAAGAGGAACACAGGCCTGTAATGTCCCTATTCATCCTCTGAGGATAGCTCAGCAAAATCCCCTCAAATTGACAGGAATTGCTACTGAATTCATTTATTTCTGTGTCATATAGGACCCCGATGTATCCAGGCCAGCAGTGACAAATACAGCTGTTAACAGTGTCTTCATGCCCTGCCGGCAGTGTGCCCGGTGTCCTTGGGCACACAGCCTGTGCACTCCCCAACCAGCCCTAGAGGACTCCCCACACGATCTTGGATCCAGCCTTGAGTGGAGCACAACATCAGTTCCATCTAGTCGCGCACGGGAATGGGAACAGCACTGGGGTAATACAGGAGTGACCAGACAAAGAGCAGAGGTCCCCTCCGGTCCCCAGCACCTGGTTTCCTTGGGCGCACAGCCTGAGCACTTCCCAACCAGCCCTAGAGGACTCCCCAAGTGATCTTCGGACCAGCATTTCACAGGAGCCCACAATCAAAGGATCACAGTATAAGCTGGACTCAGAGGAGTCCAGAATCAACTGGGAATATAAGAAGGAAAGGCTCCAGACTGCAAAGGGTCGCTCAGACCCAGTCTACACAGGTCAGCTCATGGACTGCAAATGGTGAGTGAGCAAAGGGCTGAACAGGGCACCTTTTGGGACACAACCAGCTCTGAGCTCTAGACACCCTCCCCACCTGAGGACCGTTCTCCCCCTGGGAGGTCCTTCTCTGCCAGAACTTGGGAGAGCCATATTGGGTCCTAGGTTGCTCAGAGACCAGTCTACACAGGTCAGCTCACCGACCACAAAGGGTCACTCAGACCCAGTCTGAGCAGGTCAGCTCACAGATTGCAAAGGGTCGCTCAGAACCAGTCTGCTCAGGTCAGCTCACGGACTACAAAGGGTGAGTGAGCAAACAGCTGAGCAGGGCACCTTCTGGGACAGACCCAGCTCTGGGCTCTAGACATCCCAGCACCCTCCCTGCCTGAGGACAGTTCTCAGCCTGGGAGGGCTTTCTGTGCCCGAACGGGTGAGAGAGCCATCTTGGGTTCCAGGTCGCTAAGACCTAGTCTGCGCAGGCCAGCTCAGGGACTGCAAAGGGTGAGTGAGCAAACAGCTGAAGAGTGCACCTTTTGGGACACACCCAGCTTTGGGCTCTAGACATCCAGGCTCCCTCCCCACCAGAGGAAAGTTCTCAGCCTGGGAGGGCTTTCCAGGCTGGAACTTGTGAGAGAGCCATATTAGGTCCCAGGTCGTTCAGAGATACCAGTCTATTCAGGTCAGCTCACGGACTACAAAGGCTCCCACAGAGACCAGTCTGTGCAGGTGAGTGTGCAAACTACAGAGGCAACACATCTTCTAGGACAGGCCCTATATAGGGTCTTCAACTTTACCTAAGAGGTAGGTCTGAACACCAAAACTCCGTGCACCTTCCCTGCAAAAGGAGAGCTCGCCTGCTGAGACTATTCTGACCACTGAGATTCAGGAGGGAGCTGGGCTCCCAGGTCTGCTGACAGAGGCTAACAGAATCACAGGAGGAACAAGATCCAACCAGAGACAACTATAACAACCAATTCCAGAGATTACCAGATGGCGAAAGGCAGACGTAAGAATCTTAATAACAGAAACCAAGACACTCACCTTCTTCAGAACCCAGCACTCCCACTTCAGCCAGTCCAGGATACCCCAACACACCCAAAAAACAAGACTCGGATTTAAAATCATATATCATGGTGCTGGTAGAGGACATGAAGAAGGACATTAAGAAGGACATGAAAAACTCACTTATAGAAATGCAGGAGAACAATGCTAAAGAGGCAAAAGTCCTTAAAGAGGAAACACTAAAATCCTTTAAAGAACTACAGGAAAACACAACCAAACAGGTAATGGAATTAAACAAAACCATCCAGGACCTAAAAAGGGAAATAGAAATAATAAAGAAAACCCAAAGGGAGACAACTTTGGAGATAGAAACACTAGGAAAGAAATCAGGAACCATAGATGTGAGCATCAGCAACAGAATACAAGAGATGGAAGAGAGAATCTTAGGTGCAGAAGATTCCATAGAGAACATGGGCACAACATTCAAAGAAAATGCAAAATGCATAAAGATCCTAACTCAAAACACCCAGGAAATCCAGGACACAATGAGAAGACCAAACCTACAGATAATAGGAGTAGATGAAAAAGATTTTCAACTTAAAGGGCCAGAAAATATCTTCAACAAAATAATAGAAGAAAACTTCCCAAACCTAAAGAAAGAGATGCCCATGAACATACAAGAAGCCTACAGAACACCAAATACACTGGACCAGAAAAGAAATTCCTCCCGACACATAATTATCAAAACAACAAATGTACTAATATTAAAAGAATATTAAAAGCAGTAAGGGAAAAAGGTCAAGTAACATATAAAGGCAGGCCTATCAGAATTACACCAGACTTCTCACCTGAGACTACGAAAGCCAGAAGATCCTGGACAGATGTTATTCAGACCCCAAGAGAACACAAATGCCAACCCAGGTTACTATATCCAGCAAAACTCTCAATTAACATAGATGGAGAAATCAAAGTATTCCATGATAAAACCAAATTCACACATTTTCTTTCCACAAATCCAACCCCTCAAAGAATAATAAAGGGAAACCACCAAAACAAGGACGGAAACTACACCCTAGAAAAAACTAAAAAGTAATCCTTCAACAATCCTAAAAGAAGACAGCTTCAAGAACAGAATCCCAACCTTAATAACAAAAATAACAGGAAGCAACAACTACTTTTGTTTAATTTCTCTTAACATCAATGGACTCAATTCCTCAATAAAAAGACATAGACTAATAGACTGGCTACACAAACAGGACCCAACATTTTGCTGTTTACAGGAAACGCACCTTAGGGAAAAAGACAGATACTACCTTAGGGTGAAAGGCTGGAAAACAGTTTTCCAAGCAAATGGTCCGAAGAAAAAAGCTGGAGTAGCCATTCTAATATCGGATAAAATTGACTTTCAACCCAAAGTTATAAAAAAAGACAAGGAGGGGCACTTCATACTCATCAAAGGTAAAATCAACCAAGATGAATTTTCAATTCTGAATATCTATGCTCCGAATACAAGAGCAGCCACATTCATTAAAGAAACTGTAGTAAAGCTCAAAGCACACATTACACCTCACACAATAATAGTGGGAGACTTCAACTCCCCACTCTCACCAATGGACAGATCCTGGAAACAGAAACTAAACAGAGACACGTGGACAGTAACAGAAGCCATGAAACAAATGGATTTAACAGATATCTACAGAACATTTTATCCTAAAACAAAAGGAAATACTTTCTTCTCAGCGCCACATGGTACCTCTTCCAAAATTGACCATATAATTGGTCACAAAACAGGCCTCCACAGATACAAAAATATTGAAATTATCCCATGCATCCTATCTGACCACCATGGACTAAGGCTGATCTTCAATAACAACATAAATATTAGAAAGCGAACATTCTCATGGAAACTGCACAACATTCTACTCAATGATTCCTTAGTCAAGGATGAAATAAAGAAAGAAATGAAAGACTTTCTAGAGTTTAATGAAAATGAAGCCACAACATACCCAAACTTATGGGACCCAATGAAGGCAGTCCTGAGAGGAAAACTCATTGCCCCGAGTGCCTCCAAAAAGAAACTAGAGAAAGCATACACTAGTAACTTGACAGCACAGCTAGAAGCTCTAGAACGAAAGGAAGCAAATTCACCCAAGAGGAGTAGATGGCAGGAAATAATCAAACTCAGGGCAGAAATCAACCAAATAGAAACAAAAAGAACTATTCAAAAAATTAACCAAACCAGGAGAAAATCAACAAGATAGATAAACCCTTAGCTAGACTCACTAGAGGGTACGGGGATATTATCTTAGTTAACAAAATCAGAAATGAAAAAGGAGACATCACAACAGTACCTGAGGAAATCCAAAACATCATTGGATCCTATTACAAAAGGCTATACTCAACAAAGCTAGAAAACCTGGAGGAAATGGACAATTTCCTAGACAGATACCAGGTACCAAAGTTAAGCCAGGATCAGATTAAAGATCTAAACAGGCCCATTTGCCCTAAAGAAATAAAAGCAGTCATCAATAGTCTCCCAACCAAAAAAATCCCAGGACCAGATGGGTTTAGTGCAGAGTTCTATCAGACCTTCAAAGAAGACCTAATTCCACCTCTCCTTAAACTATTCCACAAAATAGAGACAAAAGGTACTCTACCCAATTCATTCTATGAAGCCACAATTACTCTGATACCTAAACCACACAAAGATCCAACAAAGAGAACATAAGACCAATTTCCCTCATGAATATATATGCAAAAATACTCAATAAAATCCTCGCAAACCGCATCCAAGAACACATCAAAACGATCATCCATCATCACCAAGTAGGCTTCATCCCAGGAATGCAGGGATGGTTTAACATACGGAAATCCATCAATGTAATCCACTATATAAACAAACTCAAAGACAAAAACCACATGATCATCTCATTAGATGCTGAGAAAGCATTTGACATAATCCAACACCCTTTCATGATAAAAGTCTTGGAAAGATCAGGAATTCAAGGCACATACCTAAACATAATAAAAGCAATATACAGCAAACCAGTAGCCAACATCAAACTGAATGGAGAGAAGCTGGAAGCAATCCCATTAAAATCAGGGACTAGACAAGGCTGCCCACTTTCTTCCTACCTATTCAATATAGTACTTGAAGTCTTAGCCAGAGCAATTCGACAACAAAAGGAGATCAAGGGGATACAAATTGGAAAGGAAGAAGTTAAGATGTCACTGTTTGCAGATGATATGATAGTATATATTCAGGATCCCAAAAATTCCACCAGAGAACTCCTAAACCTGATAAACAGCTTCAGTGCAGTAGCTGGATATAAAATTAACTCAAACAAATCAATGGCCTTTCTCTACACAAAGGATAAGAGGGCTGAGAAAGAAATTAGGGAAACAACACCCTTCACAATAGTCACAAATACCATAAAATACCTTGGTGTGACTCTAACTAAGGAAGTGAAAGATCCTTATGACAAGAACTTCAAGTCTCTGAAGAAAGAAATTGAAGAAGATCTCAGAAGATGGAAAGATCTCCCATGCTCATGGATTGGCAGGACTAATATAATCAAAATGGCTATCCTGCCGAAAGCAATCTACCGATTCAATGCAATCCCCATCAAAATTCTAACTCAATTCTTCACTGAGATAGAAAGGGCAATTTGCAAATTCATCTGGAATAATAAAAAACCTAGGATAGCAAAAACTATTCTCAACAATAAAAGAACCTTTGGGGGAATCACCATGCCTGACATTAAGCTGTACTACAGAGCAATTGTGATAAAAACTGCATGGTACTGGTACAGCAACAGACAGATAGATCAATGGAATAGAGTTGAAGACCCAGAAATGAATCCACACACCTATGGTCACCTGATCTATGACAAGGGAGCTAAAACCATCCAGTGGAAAAAGGACAGCATTTTCAACAAATGGTGCTGGCACAACTGGCGGTTAGCATGTAAAAGAATTCGAATTGATCCTTTCTTATCTCCTTGTACAAAGCTTAAGTCTAAATGGATTAAAGACCTCCACATAAAACCAGAGACACTGAAATTTATAGAGAAGAAAGTGGGGAAAACCCTCGAAGACATGGGCACAGGGGAAAGATTCCTAAACAGAACAGCAATGGCCTGTGTGACAAGATCAAGAATTGACAAATGGGACCTTATAAAATTACAAAGCTTCTGTAAGGCAAAAGACACAGTCAGCAAGACAAAAAGGCCACCAACAGATTGGGAAAGGATTTTTACCATTCCTAAATCTGATAGGGGACTAATATCCAACATCTACAAAGAGCTAAAGAAGCTGGACTCCAGAAAAACGAATAACCCATTAAAAAATGGGGTACAGAGCTAAACAAAGAATTCTCAACTGAGGAATTCCGAATGGCTGAGAAACATCTGAAAAAATGTTCAACATCCTCAATAATCAGGGAAATGCAAATAAAAACAACACTGAGATTCCACTTCACACCAGTCAGAATGGCTAAGATCAAAAATTCAGGTGGCAGCAGATGTTGGCGAGGATGTGGAGAAAGAGGAACACTCCTCCATTGCTGGTGGGATTGCAAGCTTGTACAACCACTCTGGAAGTCAGTCTGGCAGTTTCTCAGAAAATTGGTTCATAGTACTACCGAAAGATCCTGCAATACCTCTCCTGGGCATATACCCAGAAGATGTTCCAACTGGTAAAAAGGACACATGTTCCACTATGTTCATAGCAGCCTTATTTATAATAGCCAGAAGCTGGAAAGAACCCAGATGTCCCTCAACAGAGGAATGGATACAGAAAATGTGGTACATTTACACAATGGAGCACTATTCTGCTATTTAAAAAAATGAATTTATAAAATTCCTAGGCAAATGGATGGATCGGGAGGTTATCATCCTTAGTGAAGTAACCCAATCACAAAGAAGTCATTGAATATGCGCTCACTGATAAATGCATATTAGCCCAGAAACTTAGAATACCCAAGATACAATTTGCAAAACACAAGAAAATCAAGAAGGAAGACCAGCGCGTGGATACTTCATTCCTCCTGTGAATAGGAAACAAAATACCCATGAAAGGAGTTACAGAGACAAAGTTTAGAGCTAGGATGAAAGGATGGATCATATAGAGACTACCCCACCAGGGGGGATCCATCTCATAATCAGTCATTAATCTCAGACTCTACTGCATAGGACAGCTAGTGCCTACTTAAGGGAACCTGATATAGCTGTCTCATAATCATCTATAGGATGGAACACAGGGCCCACAATGGAGAAGCTAGAGATAGAACCCTAGGAGCTGAAGGGGTCTGCAACCCTAGAAGAGGAACAACAATATGAACTAACCAGAACTCCCAGAACATGTGTCTCTAGCTCTACATGTAGCAGAAGATGGCCTAGTCGGCCATCATTGTGTGGAGAGGCCCCTTGGTATTGTAATCTTTATATACCCCAATACAGGGGAACGCCAGGACCAAGAAGTGGGAGTGGGTGGGCAGGGAAACAGGGCGGGGGTAGGGGGAACTTTCGGGATAACATTTGAAATGTAAATTAAGAAAATATCTAATAAAAACTAATTGAAAAAAATAGTGATATTTTGACTTCTTCCTTTCCAATTTTTTATTCCTTTGATCTCCTTCTGTTGTCTAATTGCTCTTGCTGGGACTTCAAGTACTATATTGAATAGGTAGGGAGAGAGTGGGCAGCCTAGTCTAGTCTCTGATTTTAGTGGGACTGGTTACAGTTTTTCACCAGTTAGTTTGATGTTAGCTACTGGTTTGCTGTATATTGCTTTTATTATGTTTAGGTATGGGCCTTGAATTCCTGATCTTCCCAAGACTTTTATCATGAAGGGGTGTTGGATTTTGTCAAATGCTTTCTCAGCATCTAATGAGATGATCATGTTTTTTTTTTGTCTTTGTTTATATAGTGGATTATGTTGATAGATTTCTGTTTATTAAACCATCCCAGCATCCCTGGAATGAAGCTTGCTTGATCATGATGGATGATAGTTTTGATGTGTTCTTGGATTCGGTTAGCAAGAATTTTATTGAGTATTTTTGCATCAATATTCGTAAGAGAAATTGGTCTGAAGTTCTCTTTGTTGGATCTTTGTGTGGTTTAGGTATCAGAGTAACTGGTTTCATAGAATGAATTGGGTAGAGTATCTTCTGTTTCTATTTTGTGGAATAGTTTGAGGAGAATTGGAATTAGGTCCTCTTTGAAGGTGTGCTAGAATTCTGCACTAAACCCATCTTGTCCTGGGCTTTTTTTGGTTGGTAGACTATTGATGACTGCTTCTAATTTTAGGGAATATGGGACCGTTTAGGTCATTAATCTGATCCTGATTTAACTTTGGTACCTGGTATCTGTCTAGAAATTTGTCCATTTTATCCTGTTTTTCCAGTTTTGTTGAGTAAAGCCTTTTGTAGTAGGATCTGATGATGTTTTGCGTTTCCTAATGGTTTTTTGTTATCTCTCTTTTCATTTCTGATTTTGTTAATTAGGATACTGTTCCTGTGCCCTCTAGTTAGTCCGGCTAAGGGTTTATCTATCTTGTTGATTTTCTGAAAGAACAAGCTCCTGGTTTGGTTGATTCTTTGCGTAGTTCTTTTTGTTTCCACTTGTTTGATTTCAGCCCGGAGTTTGATTATTTCCTGCAGTCTAATCCTCTTTGGTGAATTTGCTTCCTTTTGTTCTAGAGCTTTCATGGGTGTTGTCAAGGTGCTAGTGTATGCTTGCTCCAGCTTCTTTTTGGAAGCTCTCAGAGCTGAGTTTTCCTCTTAGGAGTGCTTTCATTGTGTCCCTTAAGTTTGGGTATGTTGTGTCTTCATTTTCATTAAACTCTAAAAAGTCTTAATTTCTTTCTTTATTTCCTCCTTGAACAAGTTATTATTGAGTAGATTGTTGTTCATCTTCCATGTGTATGTGGGTTTTCTGTTATTTATGTTGTTATTGAAGATCAACCTTAGTCTGTGATGATCAATAGGGTGAATGGCATTATTTCATTATTTTTGTATCTCCTGAGACCTGTTTGGTTTCTGATTATAGGATTGATTTTGGAAAAGATACCTGTGGTGTTGAGAAGAAGGTATATTCTTTTGTTTTAGGAGGAAATGTTCTATATAGATATCTGTTAAATCCATTTGTTTCACAACTTCTGTTAGTTTCACTGAGTCTCTGTGTAGTTACTGTTTCTAGGATCTGTCCATTGATGAGAGTGGGGTGTTGAAGTCTTCCACTATTATTGTGTGAGATGCAATGTGTGCTTTGAGTTTTAGTAGAGTTTCTTTAATGAATGTTGATGCCCTTAAATTTGCAGCACAAATATTCAGAATTGAGAGTTCATTTTGTTAAATTTTATTTTTAATGACTAAGTAGTGCCCTTCCTATTCTTTTTTGAGAATTTTAGGTTGAATGAAGATTTTATTCGATGTTAGAATGGCTACTCTAGCTGTTACATGGACCATTTGTTTGGAAAATTGTTTTCCAGCTTTTTTCTCTAAGGTAGTGTCTGTCTTTGTCCTTGAAGACTGTTTTCTGTAAGCAGCAAAAAGTTGTGTCCTGTTTATGTAACCAGTCTCTTAGTCTAAGTCTTTTTATTGGGGAACTGAGACCATTGATATTAAAAGACATTAAGGAAAAATCGTTATTGCTTCTTGTTATTTTTGTTGCTAGAGTTCGAATTCTGTTCATGTGCCTATTTTCTTTAGATTTGTTGAAAGATTACTTTCTTGATTTTCTTGAGCTTAGTTTTCCTCTTTGTGTTGAAGTTTTCCCTTTATTATCCTTTGAAAGGCTGGATTCGTGGAAAGGTATTGTGTAAATTTGGTTTTGTCACAGAATACCTTTGTTTCTCATCTATGGTAATTGAGAGTTTTGCTGGGTACAGTAGCCTGGGCTGGCATTTGTGTTCTCTCAGGGTCTGTATAACATCTGCCCAGGATCTTTTGGGTTTCATAGTCTCTGGGGAGAAGTCAGGTATAATTCTGATAGGTCTGCCTTTAAATATTACTTGACCTTTTTCCCTTACTGCTTTTAATATTCTGTCTTTGTTTTGTGCATTTGGTGTTTTGATTTTTATGTAATGGGAGGAATTTCTTTTCTGGTCCAATCTATTTGGAGTTCTGTAGGCTTCTTGTATGTTCATGGGCATCTCTTTCTTTAGGTTGGGCAAGTTTTCTTCTATAATTTTGTTGAAGATATTTACTGGCCCTTTAAGTTGGAAATCTTCCATCTCATGTATATCTATTTTTCTTAGCTTTTGTCTTCTCATTGTGTCCTGGATTTCCTGGATGTTTTGGGTTAGGATCTTTTTGCATTTTGCAGTTTCTTTGTTTGTTGTGTCAATGTTTTCTATGATATCTTCTGCACCTGAGATTCTCTGTTCTATCTCTTGTATTCTGTTGGTTATGCTTGCATCAATGGCTCCTGACTTCTTTCCTAGGTTTTTTATTTCCAGAGTTGTCTTCCTTTGTGATTTGTTTATTGTTTCTACTTCTATTTTTAGATCCTGGATGGTTTTGTTCAATTCTTTCACTTGATTGGATGTGTTCTCCTGTATTTCTTTAAGGGAGTTATTTATTTCCTTCCTATAGTCCTCTATCATCATCATGAGAAGTGGCTTTAGATCCATATCTTTTTTTTTTTTTTTTTTTTTTTTTTTTTTTTTTTTTTTTTTTTTTTTTTTTTTTTTTTTTTTTTTTTTTTTTTTTTTTTTTTTTTTTTTTTTTTTTTTTTTTTTTTTTTTTTTTTTTTTTTCTGGTGTGATGATGAATCCAGTACTTGCTGTGGTGGGAGAGTTTGGTTCTGATGATGCCAAGTAACCTTGGTTTCTGTTGCTTCTGTTCTTATGCTTGCCTCCTGCCATCTGATTATCTCAAGTGCTCGCTGCCCTCATTTGGAACCTGTCCTTCCTGTAATCCTGGTTGACTCAGAACTCCTCAGAGTCCACCTTTCTCTGTGATCCTGTAACCTGAGATTCTGGGTTTGTCAGAGTTCTTGGCAGTCCAGCTTCCTCTGAGACCCTGAGATCCTGGTATCCTGGAATTCTAAAATCCTGGGCGTGTTACAGAGCCTGGAAGTGGTACCTCCTCTGTGGACCAAGGGGCTGTCCATTGTGTTCAAAACCAAGTTAGACCAGTGCCAACCAGAAGGAACTGGAGCAGCTGGTTGGGCAGGTTTCCTGTGTCCCTGCTCCTGCTGGCACAGGCCCCTCAAGGTTGTTTTGGAACAAATGTTGTGTTCCACTCAGCAGAGATCCTAAGATCCTGGGCATGCTAGGGCGTCTGTGGTGCAGAGAGTCCTCTGGGGACCGTGGGACAGTCTGCCGAGTTCGCGCCTAAGTTGGCTGGGGCTGGGGCTGGCGCTGGCACCACTATTTTGGGGTATTTACTTGAGTGAATTTAATAATCATCATTGTATCCTGGCAGAAGATCTCATTACTGTTGGATTTTGAAGGAGAATTTAAGGAAATTTGAAATATATTATTGACCCAATCAGCTTTTTAGAAGTTTTTTTTTTTCCTCTCGAGTTTAGTGAAGGTTATAACATTATTTTTTCTGTATGAAATGTTGGGGCCCACTGCCCGCAGTGGACGGGGTTCCTGGAGGATTGGCCCGAAGCTGAAATGAAACTAAGGGAGTGGGGGAAGAAAGAAGATCTCCAAGGCTACATGGTTGTTACTGCTTAGAATGACTGTTTAATGGTGGACAAGCATTTGAGGATAAAGGAAGGGAGGCCCGCCCCCAGTCTTCTGTGCAGGTTTTCTGGAGTTTGGCGGGAACCCTGAAGTATCGTAAGATCTTGCAGGTGGGCTGGTCATAGGTGAGCCGGGGGACCTGGGAGACCGGGAAGCTGGCTGTAGGGATACCGGGCTATTTCTTAGCCTAATTAACAAGACAACAGACGCCATGGGTGCGGCTTCTCAAGGCTCTGGTCATTGCACCAGCTATGCTGGTGGGGGAGGGGTACCACAATAATCAGTTGTATTTCTATATTCAAAACCCCTTGATTAGCTACAGATTCATAAATCTCTTTCTTTTATTATCTTTCACCCTGGTATTGGGAAATTCCATCTCTATACTGTTTTACTAGCAACTGTGAAAACCTTACCTCAAAAGACAAGGGGAAACATGTAGGATCACACATTGCGTATGAGAAACAAAGTCACACTGGTGTTTCGTTTGTGAAGCTCCCAGGTCTTTTTTCATGGTGGTTCACACAACCTTTGGAAATAGCATCTAGAAACTGTTTTGTTCTCACAAAATGATGAGCACTTGGGTGCATACTGGGTACTCATAGAATACTAGATCACTAATTATTAGTTCTGGCTAGTGAAAACAGCATCAAGGAACCTGTGACAGACATAATAAAAGTGTGAAGTGTGAGCTAAAGAGCAAAAGAAACTCATGTTATTTCTAGAGAAGAACTTTTAAATAGTAGGTGCCTATAGAACATTGGCAGCCAGTAAAAGGTAACTTGTGACAGCACCTCCAGTAGTATCTGTGTGACAAGGTACACAGACTGAGGCAGTTGACCTCAAAAGGAGGAGGCCTCCTGGAACAGATTGAGGAACTCTTTGTCAGAGGAAAAATATTGAATTGTAGTTCTCATGGCAATCTATCTGTTTTGTTTTGTCTTATTACTTTTCTTATTTTACATGTTCCTGGTAGCCTAGGCCAAGTTCTTAAGCAAGAATAATGGGTAAGAAACCATCTCTTGAGATGGGGGTCACTAATATGACCGTATCCCCCTGGAAACCAATGCTTTACATTTTAAATCATTTATAAAACTATTATGATAGATAAAAAAGTTCCCCCAAATAAAATTTCATGTGGCTACATGTGTGTCAACAGAGGTGGATTTTGGTATATGGTAAAGAAGGCCTTAAATAGAAAGAATTAAAGTAGTTTAAATTTACACATTGAAGATTTATTAAAAAAAATCAGGTGTTAGATGTTAAATAATATTTAACCATATGGGGCTGGAGAGTTAACTCAGCTGTTAAGAGCACTGACAATAATGATTTATTAACCTGATCTTGGAAATATGCCACTATCCTTGGACAATTGCCCACACTGAATACATCCTTTTAGAATTGTTATATTTTGATGATTTATATTAATAATGATGTTACCTGTTCTGTTTGTTTGTGAGTCACTGAATATATAGTTTCAGAGTTGTAATGCTTGGATGATTTTTGTGTTTTACTGTGCCAAATGATTTTTGTTGGTATTTGTAATTGTTTCAATAGATAGTTTCTAAGAGATGCAATGTTTGGTTTTTTTTAATGTATAAAATCCCCTGCTTGAGAGCTGCAAAGTACATTCAGATTCAAACTGCCTCTGTGTTTGTTTCTGTTTGTCATCACCTAATCCTTATGCACCTAGCTTCAAGGACCCTCATTCCAGGAACACCCCACCCCCACCCCGCTCCACTTGGGAGGTCCATGCAGTTACTGAGATCCTTTCCCATATCTCCAGTCATATTAGAATGAATTGAAATGATACAGAAACTTAATATGGTTCTGTGATATGTGTGTTCATGCCTGCCTAAGTGCATGCTTGCTTTAGTTTGTTTATTTATTTATTTATCTATCTATTTATTTATTTATTGGTCTCATATCTCTTTTGTTAGATCCCTACAATAAGGGATCCATTGGTAGAAAATTCAGTCAGAAAAATGATTTTTTAAAAATTTCTTTATATCCATCTTAGAGTCTTGCCTGCTATTAGAGAAGACACATAGCATGCTGTTGAAATGTTGTTTCTCTGGCTGGTTGTGTGTTTCAGAGGCTCAGTCTCTCTTAAGAGGGAAAGCTTCCTTTTCTTCTTTAGCTCATGGAGGAGTGGGCCCTTGAAAGTGGTAGTTGGCCACTGGTAATGATGATGCTTCTTGGTCCACCAAGAAATGACAAACCTTGGCCACAAACTCTTGTCTCAGTATTGTAATGCCTATTTCCTATGGTTAAATGAAATAGCCTATTAGCTTCCTATTCTGTGAAAAAAATAATTAAAAAGAAATTTTCTGTTTCTGTCATTAATAGTTGTCACAGAAATCTTGGTCACAGCAATGCTAAATTAGCCAACACATTTGGAGCCATAAGTAGAGTTATTCTTACAAGTCTGATCCTATTGTAGACCATGTGTTATGATTTGTGGTACATTTTGGGAGAGTGTACAGATATAAGATTCAAAGGATGGTCCTGGTGGAAGTTCAGTATACTGCAATGCTGATACAAATCTGAACTGTGAACCTTCTATAAGATTTCATCTGAAATCTTCAGATGAAAATGGCCCTTCTTTGGAATTGGGGAGAGGAATTCATGTTTCCCCTTTGAGGAACAATAAGAAATTCTGGCAAGACTCTGACTATGTTCTGAGGGTTTGGCTGGAGCTAAAGCCAAAGCACTGGAGTAATTTCTTTGTCAGAGGAAATTTCAAGGCTGTACAGCATTTAGGCTGTGACATGCTGATGAACAGGGGGTGATGAATGCCTACGATGGGCTGTTTCTAAACTTTAAGGCCCAATTCCTGGGCTGATACTGCTGTTGTTAAGGTGGATACTTCCCCCTCAGTTAATGTAATCAACATAATCTCACAGAGGAATGCACAGAAGGTAAACTAAACTAAGAAATACCTCACAGGTGTTCTGGGAGGTTGTCTTGTAGGTGACTTTTGGTCCTGTTGAATGCACAATCAAAACTAAACATCACAGATCTACTCCTGATCAACTTGACATCCAAATACATCACATTTGATCTGCAAAAAAATGATTTTTATTTAGTAAGTGACAGACACTGAAGTTGGACAAGTGCTCATGGTAATGAGAATAAAGGAGAGATCACTGTGGTTGGACAAAACAGCAGCAATTGTCTGGTCTCTGGTTGGAGTCCAGTGGGATAGAAATCCTCAGGAGGTCATCTTGGCTCAAGATTCCACTGTCATTATCAGAGACAGTATCATTGTCAAGGATGTGGTTCCAACATCAATGACCAGGTATAGGTGCAGTGAAGTTCTCCAAAACAGATCAGAAGGAATGCCATCTGAAGGATCTGGAATCTTCTCAGATTTCCAACTAGATCCAGGAGATCCTGAAAGGACATTGAGGCTCAGTGATGTCTCCAATGGAAAGCAGAAATGCTTATAATTATGCATGTATAAACATTTAAACAAATTCTATTTTATAGCAGCACAGTAAGTAGGGTTGCTTTTGGGCTCTTCTTTTTTTTGGGGGGGGGTGGTTATGGTTTCGAGACAGGGTTTCCCTGTATAGCCCTGGCTGTCTTGGAACTCACTCTGTAGACCAGGCTTGCCTCAAACTCAGAAACCAGCCTGCCTCTGCCTCCCGAGTGCTGGGATTAAAGGCGTGCACCACCACACCTGGCTGATTTTGGGCTCTTCTTAATGGGCCCTTTCTTACTTCATCTCATAGTCATAGACTATAATCTGTAGCATTGTTGGAATAATGGTAGGGCCCTGTTTTCCACCAAGAAACTGAAAAAAAAAATCTGTGGAATTTTTCCCCCTGTAATCCAGTCTGTTAAACATTTGTTTTCAGAGAAACTTTGTGAACCATGACCCATAGTCAGTTCTGGTAAATGATTAGCAATGATTAGTTTCTGGGACTAAATCTAATAGTTGACTGTACGCATCTGCATTTGTCTCAGTCAGCAGCTGTTAGAGTCTCTCAGAGTACAGCCATGCTAGACACTTGTCTGCAAGAACAACTTGGGATCATTAATAGTGCCATGAAGTTCCGAGACACTAAGCCACCAACCAAAGAGCGTACATGGGCTGGTCTGTGACCCCTGGCACATATGTAACAGAGGACTGCCTTGTCTGGCCTTAGTGAGAGAGGATGTACCTAATTCTATAGAGACTCTCAAGATGAAATTAGGGGGACTGTCAAATGCTATCTTTCTTCTAGAATTTTATACATATTGGTAAGTGTATAAATAGGTATTAAACATTTAGATTTTGTTGAAATTGCACTGGAAATACCAAGTGTCTTTTGTAAGGCCAGGGAGGAATTGGAAAATGAATTCCTTTTTTTCCTGCTATGCCTAGATTGCTTTGATTGTAAAGTTATCATTTTCTTTTTAAAAAATTAGATATTTTTAATTTACATTTCAAATGCTATCCTGAAAATCCCCTATAACCTCCCCCCACCCTGTTCCCCAACCCACCCACTCCTGATTCCTGGCCCTGGCATTCCCCTGTACTGGGGCATGTGATCTTCACAATACCAAGGGCCTCTCCTCCCATTGATGGCCGAATAGGGGTTATTTGAATGTCTAGAGTCCAGCTTCTTGAGCTCTTTGTATATATTGGATATTAGTCCCCTATCTGATTTAGGATTGGTAGAAATACTTTTCCAATCTGTTGGTGGCCTTTTTGTCTTATTGACAGTGCCTTTTGCCTTACAGAAGCTTTGCAATTTTATTAGGTCCCACTTGTCAATTCTTGATCTTACAGCACAAGCCATTGCAGTTCTGTTCAGGAATTTTTCCCCTGTGCCCATATCTTCAAGGCTTTCCCCCACTTTCTCCTCTATAAATTTCAGTGTCTCTGGTTTTATGTGGAGGTCTTTGATCCACTTCGACTTGAGCTTTGTACAGGAGACAAGAATGGATCAATTTGCATTCTTCTACATGATAACTGCCAGTTGTGCCAGCACCATTTGTTGAAAATGCTCGCTTTTTTCCCCACTGGATGGTTTTAGCTCCCTTGTGAAAGATCAAGTGACCATAGGTGTGTGGATTCATTTCTGGGTCTTCAATTCTATTCCATTGATCTACCTGTCTGTCGCTGTACCAGTACCATGCAGTTTTTATCACAATTGCTCTGTAGTACAGTCTGAGGTCAGGCATGGTGATTCCCCCAGAGGTTCTTTTACTGTTGAGAATAGTTTTTGCTATCCTAGGTTTTTTGTTATTCCAGATGAATTTGCAAATTGCCCTTTCTAACTCAGTGAAGAATTGAGTTGGAATTTTGATGGGGATTGCATTGAATCTGTAGATTGCTTTAGGCAAGATAGCCATTTTTACTATATTAATCCTGCCAACCATGAGCATGGGAGATCTTTCCATCTTCTGAGATCTTCAATTTCTTTCTTCAGAGACTTGAAGTTCTTGTCATACAGATCTTTCATTTCCTTAGTTAGAGTCACACCAAGGTATTTTATATTATTTGTGAGTATAGTGAAGGATGTTGTTTCCCTAATTTCTTTCTGAGCCTGTTTATCCTTTGTGTAGAGAAAGGCCATTGATTTGTTTGAGTTAATTTTATATCCAGCTACTTCACTAAAGTTGTTTATCAGGTTTAGGAGGTCTTTGGTGGAACTTTTAGGGTCACTTAGATATAATATCATATCATCTGAAAATAGTGATATTTTGACATCTTCCTTTCCAATTTGAATCCCCTTGATCTCCTTTTGTTGTGTAATTGCTCTGGCTAAGACTCCAAGTACTATATTGAATAGGTAGGGAGAAAGTGGGCAGCTTTGTCTAGTCCCTGATTTCAGTGGGATTGTTTCAAGTATCTCTCCTTTTAGTTTTATGTTGGCTACTGGGTTGCTGTATATTGCTTTTATTATGTTTAGGTATGGGCCTTGAATTCCTGATTTTTCCATAACTTTTATCATAAAGGGGTGCTGGATTTTGTCAAATGCTTTCTCAGCATCTAATGAGATGATCATGTGGTTTTTGTCTTTGAGTTTGTTTATATAGTGGATTACATTAATGGATTTCTGTATATTAAACCATCCCTGCATCCCTGGGATGAAGCCTACCTGGTCATCATGGATGATCATTATGATGTGTGCTTGGATTTGGTTTGTGAGGATTTTATTGAGTATATTCGCATCAATATTGATATGTAAATTGGTCTGAAGTTCTCTTTCTTTGTTGGATCTTTGTGTTGTTTAGGTATCAGAGTAACTGTGGCTTCATAGAATGAATTGGGTAGAGTATCTTCTGTTTCTATTTTGTGTAATAGTTTGAGGAGAATTTGAATGAGGTCTTCTTTGAAGGTCTGGTAGAACTCTACACTAAACCCATCTTGTCCTGGGCTTTATTTGGTTGGGAGACTATTGATGACTGCTTCTATTTCTTTAGGGGAAATGGGACTGTTTAGATCATTAATCTGATCCTGCTTTAACTTTGGTACCTGGTATCTGTCTAGGAAATTGTCCATTTCATCCAGGTTTTCCTGTTTTGTTGAGTATAGCCTTTTGTAGTAGGATCTGATGATGTTTTGGATTTCCTCAGGTTCTGTTGTCATGTGTCCTTTTTCATTTTTGTTTTTGTTAATTAGGATACTGTCTCTGTGCTCTCTAGTTAGTCTGGCTAAGGGTTGGTCTATCTTGTTGATTTTCTTGAAGAACCAGCTCCTGGTTTGGTTGATTCTTTGTGTAATTCCTTTTGTTTCCACTTGGTTGATTTCAGCCCTAAGTTTGATTATGTCCTCCTGTTTACTACCTTGGGTAAATTTGCTTCCTTTAGTTCTAGAGCTTCTAGGTGTGCTGTCAGGCTGTTAGCGTATTCTCTCTCTAGTTTCTTTTTGGAGGCACTCAGGGCTATGACTTTTCCTCTTAGGACTGTTTTCATTGTGTCCCATAAGTTTAAGTATGTTGTGGCTTCATTTTCATGAAACTCTAAAAAGTCTTTAATTTTTTTTTCTTTATTTCTTCCTTGACCAAGGTATCGTTGAGTACAGTGTTGTTTGGTTTCCACATAAATGTTGGCTTTCTATTATTTATGTTTTTATTGAAGATGTTTTATAGAATCCAGTAACACCAGCCCAGGGATGGCACCATCCACAATGGGCCTTCCCAAACCCTGGTCACTAGTTGAGATAATGCTGTACAGCTGGACCTCATGCAGGCATTTCCTCCAGAAAACCATCCAGTGAACCCCTCAAATACTAACAGAATATTTATAGACCTTGAAAGAGCAATTCTCCACTTCATATTCAAATAAAATCCAGGATAAACAATAATCCTTCACAACTAAAGAAGTTTGATAAGAGTCACCATCCTTGCCCTCAAAGTGTACTGCAGAGCAATAGTGATAAAATCTGATTTTTGGTACAGAAATATGCACATTGATCAATGGAATATAACTGAAGACTCATAAATAAACCCACAAACTTAAGGACACTTTAGTTTTGATAAAAATCCAAAAATCATACCATGTAAAAAATGAAAGCATCTTCAACAACTTGTGCTGGACTAACTGGATATCTACATGTAGAAGAATGAAAATAGGACTATATTTATCATCCTGTACAAAACTCAAGTGAATCAACAACTTCCACATAAACCAGATACAGTAAATCTCATAGAAGGGAGAGCAGGAAGTACCTTTGAATGCATTGGTTCAGCATTGGTTGTGCCCTTCCCCCAAGCCTTGAGCAGGTTAAATAGACCTTAAGCATTTGCCACAGTTGTATCTATTCCTAAAGGACTCATTTGGAGACTTCTGCCTTGCCTCACCTTCAATTTCCTACAGGAGTAAGAGTGCCTGCTGAGCTTGCTTTGCAACATAATCCAGCTGAAACAAAGGATTGAGTCTGTGGGCTCTCCCTATATAAATACAGTGCTGAATATTAAACTTTGAGCCTTGATGAGAAACTTTATCTTGGCTTCATCCTTCTCTTACACCCCATTCTTTTTTCTTTTCCAGACTCCCTTTCAGGTAGACACAGTTTATCCATGGCTGCTGGACAGCTACAATTGGTATTACATTGGTACAGGAGACATTTTCCTGAACAAAACACCAATAAATGGGACTTCATGAAACTGAAAAAGTTCTGTATGGCAAAGGATTCGGTCAATAGGACAAATTTTCAGACTACAGATCGAGAAAGGGTCTTCACCAACACTACATGTCAGAGGACTAATATTCAAAACTTATTATTAACTCATAAAAGTAGACACCAATATCCCAAATAACCCACTTAAAATTGGGATACAGAATTAAACAGAGAATTCTCAACAGAGGACTCTCCAGTGGTCAAGAAGCACCTATAAATGTGCAAAGTTCTAAGTTATCAGGGGAATGCAAATTAAAACAACTCTGAGGTTTCATCTTCCACCCATCAGAATGGCTAAGGTCAAAATCTCAAGAGATATCACATACTAGTCAGGATTTGGTGCAAGCAGAACACTTCTTTATTGATGGCAGGAGGACAAACTTGTACAATCACTATGGGAATCAATGTGGTTCTTTCTTAGAAAACTGGGAATAGTTCTACCTCAAGACCCAGCTAACCCACTGACATATACCCAAAGGATGCTCCAACATCCAACAAAGACACTTGCTCAACTATATTTATATCAGCTTCATTCATAATAGCCAAAAACTGGAAACAATCTAGATGTTCCTCTACTGATGAATGGATAAAGAAACTGTAGTACATCTACACAATGGAATACTATTCAGCTATTAAAAACAAAGATGTCATGTATTTTTTTTTGCAAATGAATGAAACTTGATAATATCATCCTGAGTGATTTACCCTTGTCTGAAAAGGACATGCAAGGTATGTACTCACTTATAAATGGTTATTAGCCATAAAATACTGGTACCATGCTACACTCCACAGACCCAAAGAAGCTAAACAAGAGGAAAGACCCAATCTAGGAAAATTGAATGTCACATAGAGGGGGAAATAAAATAGTCATATGAGGCAGATGGAGGAAAGGAAGTTAGAGTATGGGATTAGGAAGGGGAATTGTGGGTTCAAGATTTGGTGTAGGGAAGGACAGGAGAGATGGCTAAATAGTCACAAAAATGAATGGAAATCTGCAACTGATGTGGGTGAGGAGGTGGGGGAATCTCCAGGAGGAGACAGAAACATGATAAGAGGAAGGCACCCAAGAATCAATGAGGGTGAGCTTAGCTATGACTCACTACACTGGGGATATGTAACCAGAAGAGGCTACCTCCTGTAGCCAAACGGGCATTCAAGCAGAGTGAGAGATAAAAATTCACTAACAAAAATTCAAAGGGGAATGGGAGAAAGATTGTGTAGGAGTGACCTGGATGTAACGTGAATAAGTAAAAGTAAATGAAAGACCAATATGTTCAAGGCAAATGTATTATCTGTTTTTCATTCCACAACTGTCATTATAAGTTCAAAGCAGTAGATATATGTCATAGCAAGGTTTTCACAAAGGAACAGGTCATATATGTTATATCTCATTTTTAACATTTTGTAAATTTCAATTAGCTTTTTTTCCCATTTGTGACATCATTTATTTTCTCTACCTATCTTTGAGTGAATCTATTCCAAGACTATAAATTTGTTCCAAGCCTATTTTTCTTCCTAGTACAATTCATGTGCTTCTGACACATTAAGGTTTGCAGAACTCTTTTGCAGCTTTCTTAGTCTGCAGGAGGCTTAAGATTACTTAAATCAATTCAGGAATTCTATAAAATCATTATCTGGAATTATGGAATAATCTATTTGTCTAAATAGCATTATTACATAAAGTACATCTTTATACTGACTCTGAAAAAAATCTGCCCATTAGAGTAGGTGAGTGCTCAAGAAACTATAGGCAGAGAGGTTTTCTCTATGCTATGCCAGATAGATGAGAAATATATCATGGAAAGGCCTATCATCAGGAAACCATCCTGGGAGGAAACCCTGTGGTCCTTGCCTTTTCAGAGCACACCTATCACATCTAGGCAAAATGATAGGACATCTCCAGGATGTTCACTGGCTTGCCACAGACTTTCATGCATTGTTTGGCCACTACATCTTATTGGAATTGGTGCAAGCATAGACTTATGGGAAGGTTGCAGGCATTTTCCATTATGAATGCCATTTTCACACCCCCTACACACATCTACACACACCCATACACCCCCACCCACATATATGCATGCTTGTACATATTACTAAAAAGCCCATCACCCTACACTCCCTTTTCTGACAAACACAATGCCCCAACTTCCTTCTTTGAATTTGTCTGTCTTTTGTACCCTTGGCTGGACCAGATATGATTGCCAGTAACCTTTTCTCACTCTATTTATTTAATGGGAAATGCAGTGGATTGGAGTTGAGGCAAATATTCCTAGAATAACTCCTGAATGACATTTTTCTTTTATCTTAATGTTTGACTGAAGGCCAATTCCTGGAGTCACTTTAATGATGACATCTTCCTCCTTTTCTTGTTTTGAACTTTTCCACCTGAAATGCATAAAACAAATGCCATAAACATTTTTTAAAAAAACAGAAGTGCAGAGAGAATGAAGGCATTTTTGTAAGAGAAAACTCATCCTTCACTCACCAGAATTTTGAACATTCACAATCCTATCAAAGTATTCTACTAAATCTGGGGAACTAACCTTTCCAGAAACCTCTACAAATTAGGTTTGGCACTTACAACCTTGGTAGTCATAGCCCTCTCCAAGGAGGTTTGAAAGAATGTCTTCAAACATATGTCCTTCTTGGCCTTGCCCTACATATATACATGTGTTACACATACACCAAATTAATTTCTACATTTCATGTGTTTCACATGAAGGGAAAATAGGCAGTAGAAATGATTCTATTTATCAATAAATCTCTTTGTGTATCCTAGTAGAGATTGTCTTTTATGTCTAGAGATGTCCAAAGTCATTTGAATTTATTTATGAGGGGATACAGGGAAGACTTCTGTTCTAAACACAATTACCACACAGGCAAAAGCCTACTTTTCTGACAGCTTGGAAAGAGATAATGGGAGTGCTATTTCACTTTCCACATCACAGAACATTAGTGCAGAATACCTCTAAGGGGACAGTGGAGATTTTACTCACCCATTTTCCACATCTTGAATAGAGTCAGGCAGAGGCTGATTCTTGGTTTCAGGAAGGAGCAAGGGAAGAAGGCCACCAAGGATGGAGAGGACTCCATAGATGATCCAGGGCAAGGAGGCAGAGTACATCATGAGGATCATAATAAGGGGAGACAGGGCTGCCCCCACACTACCAGAAAATCCAATGACTCCTAATGCTGTTGCCCTTAGAACATAAAATAGAATTCAGAAAAGAATCTAGAAAACGTGAACTCATGGCACTGCTACTCGACATCTTGCATTACTCATGTTCAACATCCCTAGCAATCAGGGAAATGCATCTCAAAACTACTTTTATATTCCATCTCACATCTGTCAGCATTGATTAGATAAAAATCACAAGTCCTAGTTCATACTGGTGAGGACGTGGAGCAAAGGGAACCCTCCTTCATGGCTAGTGGAAGTGCAAACTTGTAGAACCAATATGGAAATCAATATGGCAGTTTGTCAGAAAATTGGTTATAGATCTACCTCAAGACTGTGCTATACCACTCCTGGGTATGAATCTAAAAGATAATCCCTCCTAAGAGAAATATATTTGTTCAAGTATGTTTAAAGTGGCTTTATTCTCAATGGTCACAAACTATGAATAAGATAGATGTCCTTCAATTGAAGGATGGATAATGAAAAAAAAAAACTCTAGTACATGTACACGATGGAGTATTACTCAACTCTTAGAAAAAAATGACATTATGAAAATTACAGGCAAATAGATGGAAGTAGAAAAAAATCATCCTGAGTCAGGTAATCCAGATTCAAAAAGACAAACATGACATGTATAACTGGACATTAGCTCTTAAGTAAAAAATAATCTACAATCCACAGGCCCAGAGGGGTCAAGTAACAAGGAGGGAGCCAGGGGAAATTCGTGGATATTCCTGGGAAGGGGAAATAGAATAGATTTTACAGGTTGACTATGGCTGGGTGAAATTGGAACAGGAGGGATCAGATTCTGTTGGAGGGAGAATGGAGGGAGAGAATACTGGGAGAGATAATTGAAATTTGGAGGCCTTTGTGGGATCATGTGAAAACCTAGTGCAATAGACTCTCCTAAGTATTTTCAATAGTGACCATCACTAAGATAGCTAGTAATTCAGGATATGCAGACTGAACTGGCCAACTTCTTATAACCAAGCAGGTTTTCTAGCAGTGGGTCTGGGACACCAACTCAGCCACAAAACCTTTGATCTACAATCTGTCCTGCTTCCAAGATGTACTGGGGTCCTGGTGGTACAGAACTTATGGACCTGGCAACCAATGACTGGTCAAATTTGAAGTTCCCTAAGAGGGAACTCTTGCCTCACACTGTCTAGATGACCAGGAACCAGAGTCTGGACATCCAAGAAATCCATTATATATTCAAATACATGTGGAAAAAATTTCATAGAATGATTACCAATGATATTATATTATACCCATAGATTTCTCCTTAGCCCAATTTTTGTTAGAGTGCTATAATAAAGAAACTGATGGAAGCAGATAGAGAGACTCACACTCACACTCAAAATCTAGGTGGATTCATCAGAACCCCATAGAAGTAGGAACTTGGGAAGGAATGCAGGAAACAGATCATGACACACAGGAACACACCCCCCTGAGTCAAGTAAGCAGGATAAATAGGAGAGTCATAGAGAATGAAATGGCAATCACAGCTTCTGTATGCTTCTGAGCTAGGTCCTCTGAATATCTATTATGTTGTGTAGCTGGGTATTGTTGTGGGACTCCTTAACTATGGAAGTGGGAACTATTTCTCATGTACTGACTTGCCTTGTCCAGCCTTGGTATGAGGATTGTGCCTAGTCTTATAACTTTTTATTCCATGTTTGTTTGATATCCCTGGGAAGTTTCCTTGTTTTCTGAAGGGAAACAGAGGAGTGTATCTGGTGAAAAAAAGATTGTGAGAGAGGATTGGAAAGAGTAGAGGGATGGGAAACTGTGTTTGAGATATAATATATAAAAGAATACAAGAAAAAATGAAGAGTATTTGATAGTGTATGTGTAAAGTGAATATTAAGTTTTATAGCTTCAGAATGGTTAGTGCAACTTTATAGAGGTTCATTGAGATGTATTTACTTTGTGTCTGTCTAATTTTATGCATATTGTTTATTTTAATTGCAAAGATTGTTGTTGTCAAAACATTTCTAATGTTGAAAATTGAAAAACCTGAAGTACACTCTACCTGGAAATGTTAAGTGAGACTACTGGCAGGAAGAAGTGGCTATTAGAATAGGGAGTAGTGGCAAAAACGTGGGTTAGCAAAAGCAAAATATTTTTGAAAATGTAAGAATGACAGCTATTACTTGTATGCACTTTATGATCTCTTCAGGGAAATGAACAAACACACACACACACGTACACACATACACACACGTACACACATGTGCACACAAAAATATGAGGGTAGAAGAGGAACCAACCAGCTGGGAGAGCAGCAGGAATGATCGAAGGTGAATACAGAATAAAATTGATAAAACAAAGTTATAAAAACCCAAATAAAAATTAAAAGAACAGAAATTTTTTTCTTCTTAAGTTTCTTGTGTTCCTTAAGTTTTGGGTGATTCCAAATATTCATATAAAATATTTATTAGCTGTGTACAACTGGCTCACAGCTTGAAATAATGCATCTTGCAAAATGCAAACTTCTAATAAACTTTGGCCATATTTGTTATCATTACAATTGATTGCTGTTGATTAAGTCATGTGCCTGATCACCGTGGGCATCAGCTCACTTGAATGTAGAACACTACTGTTATAAATCATAGCAGAACTTCCTCCTGCCACTGTTATCAAAACCACAAGCAGAGTCTGCATTTCTGTGGAGAGGAAGATCAGAGACAATGGTTACACTGATGTGAAGGAAATTATTTTCTCTTTCCTAAGTGGGGAATATAGAAATGAAAAACTGCACAGAGGTAAACTTACTTGGTGGCTAATAATTTTAGAAAGGTGACCTATTTGCATGTACTGGTTTATAGAGGATTAATACTTGTGAGCCACTGCATTCATACACTGAGAATCTCTGACATCACTTCAGAAGTAGAGAGTTTGGTGATTCTAAGAGTCACTTGCTGACTTTCACCTTTTCTACTCACTATCTCATTGTCTTTTATATAGAATGTAGGACGATCATGGAAGAAATTACTGAGGACTATGTACTCATTGGAATATTTTTCAGGAATGTGAAATAGATAAGAATGTGGAAGGGTAACCAGGTCCAGATTATATTCTATGTTTGCATGCATGAAATTGTCATGCATGTTCTTTGTGGAATTTGATGCAATAGTATCCTGAAAATACAGATGTGAGCAAGGGGGGGATTGGCTTGATTGGAAATAGTGTCTTACCGCTAAAGAGTAAGGACTTAGAGGACCTCATTGGCCATTTTATGGAGGCATTTTCTACTCAGTGAGAAAAGGCTAATGAATGATTCAAGCATTGGAAAATGCTTAGCGAAAAGGCAGAAAAAGAGTTTTTTTGCTGACATCCTCCTGGCTTGCAACAACGCTTGGGGGTGGCCTGGGGACCTTATAACTTGGACACATCCACTTAACTCCACAACATTAAATATGGCAGTTCTGCAGCCTAGCCCACCTTTCCTTCCTTGAGCTTGGTTTGTACTTCAGTACAAATGGTCCTCATTGTCTTGATACAACTCTCTAGGTTATGATTGTTTATGTGGTGACCAGAGAGTCACAATTATGTTTATACATACATTAGACTTCCATAAAACTAAACCAGACTTACTGGCTTTTGGCTCTTCTCTCAACATGTGAGTGGAAGAATGTCTGCTAAATATCTGGTTACAGAAAATTTTCTGGGTGTATTTTTTTTTCTCAAAATTAGAACCTGAGAAATACTGAGGAAAGAGACTTGGTATTACTTTTCTTTTGTGTTAAGCTCTTTTCTTACCTTGAGGCACAGACACTATGCTTAGAATGAAGATTCCAAACACCAAACAGGTGTAATTATTCTACGTCCAATGTAATTCACTAAAACCCCTCCAAGAGCAGTGGCTGGGATTGAGGCTGCAGAAGTAAGACTTTGGGTTAGGAAGACATTGCTTCTCAAGTGTTGGAGGTTCATGTTGACACCTGTAATAGGTGATAGTTGTAGAAATCTATAAGAAGCAAATAGGTGAGTCACATCATATGCTTAAAATTCATGTTTAAAGGCAAGAATATGACTATTCCCAGAAGACAATTTTAGTTGTGAAACTATAAAAGCCTGTCCATATTTTGGAGTATATACTTGAGAGAAATTAATAACATCATTGCATCCTTAACATACCACTACTTATAGATTTTTAAGGACAGGTAGAAAATTTATGGAATTCATGATAAAGTCAATCAATTCTTAGAGTTTTTTTCTCTAACTAGATTATAGTGAATGTTATAACTTTTTAAATTAAAAATATTTTAGTAATTATTCAAACTTCCATACAATGTGTTTGGATGACATTTTCCCCTAAATTCGTTCTCATAACTTTACTTTTACATTCTTACTACCAAAGGTTCATTTTAATTTAAAATAGACATTTTTAATTTATTATATATTGATTAAAATGTACCCTCCTTGAACCTCTCCCAGTTCTTCCCCACATTCCCTGTTATGTGAATCTCTAACATTTCTCTCTTTTATTAGAAAACAAACAGGCATCTAAGGAATAATAATAAATTAAGGTAAGATGAAATAAAAGCTAGTCAAAATTTGACTAAACAAACAGAGAAATAAAAAGCCAATTAGGAAAGAACAAGAAACACATATACATGCAGAGGCTCATTTGTTCATAGACATGGGCATTCCATCAAAACACACCACTGGAAGCTAAAATGTATATGTAAACAACCTACTTATAAGATTTTTAAAAAAGTTTCAGATACCCTACAGATAATTGTGAGCTGCTCAGTGGGTGCTGGGAATTGAACCCAGGTCCTCTGGGGGAGCAGCCAGTGCTCTTAACCATTGAGCCATCTTCCAACCCTCAGGTACTGAGGTGGATGCTCAAAACCTACCATTGGACTGAGCACAGGGTTCACAATGAAGGAGCTAGAGAAAGGACCCAAGGAGCTGAAGAGATTTGCATCTCCATAGGAGGAGCAACAATATGAATCCCCAGAGCTCCCAGGGACTAAACCACCAACCAAAGAGTACACATGGTGGAACTTATGGCTCCAGCTGCATATGTAGCAGAGGATGGCCTAGTCTGTCATCAATAGGAGGAGAGTCCCTTGGTTCTGTGAAGGGTCCCAGTGTAGGGGAATGCCAGGGCCAGGAAGAGGGAGTGGGTGTGTTGGTGAGCAGGGGGAGTGGGGAGGGGATAGGTGGTTTTCGGAGGGAAAATCAGGAAAGGGATAACATTTGAAATGTAAATAAAGAAAATTTAAAAAATGAGTTTAAAAAGTTGCTCTGACACAATATGACACAATATGAAAAAAAATAGCCAAAGATGCCATTGAGTTAGTTTTGAATTGGCCATCTGTTGTTGGGAATGGGGCCTATACTTAGACTTAGGTGGCTTCTCTAGTGATTCTCCCTTGGAGAAAACAAAATTTTTCATTTGCAACTGAGCTGGTTCCTCCCATGGCCCTAATTGGACTTTCCCTATGTGAGGGATATATTATAACTTTACATGTGTATATGTCCATTGAGAAGTATACTTGTGTAATTTTTATTTGAAATTTATGTCCTTTCAAATGCAAACAGACAAGTATGGAATTCCCTGTAAAGCCTACTTCAAAAGGCACAGGAGAGAAAGGTGCTTTCGCAAGTTGGGCATGCGGAACAAATCATGTAGAGAAGGTTTTGTTTGTGGTATTGAGAGCTCTTCCTTCATGATGGTTCTTACAACCTTTATAAATAGCATCAAGTAATTGTTTAGTTTTCACAAAATGATGAGCATTTTGGTGCATACTGAAAGATAACACAATACCAGATCACTATTTATTAGTTCTCTCTAGTGAAAAACAGAGACATCAAGGAACATGGTAAAGAGCATGGGGTAATGAGTGCCTATGCTGAGCTGTGTTTCTGTTTCTGTATTCTAAGACCCAAGCCCAGGTCTGACACTTCTGCTCTTAGGGTGGATATTCCATCCTCAGTTAATGTAATCATGATAATCCCAGAGAGGGATGCCCAGAGGCTAAAATAAACTAAGTATCTCCTCATAGATAGGCTTTCAAGTTGTCTACTAGGTGATTCTTGATCCCATTGAATTGGCAATGAATGTTAATCATTATAGATCTACTTCTTGTCAACTTGACACCCTAATACATGACCTTTGAGACATAACCTTATACCACTTATCTCCATGGTCTCATTGATAATGAGTGTATGGGGAAATACAAATGTAATGTCATTTGAAAATCCAAATCCAAGACTTATCAGAAATTCAATGGAGTGCCTCTTTGTTTTCCGTGCCCTGTCAAATATTTTATTAGTCTGAATATCAAGAAAATATGCCCACTATGCCTCTCTCCCCATAACTCAAACTTTTATATAATAAACTAGATGTTGTACTTCTAGTACTCAAAGGTACAGAGAAATATTCTCATTTTGAAAGGGAAGCATTTGATATCCAGTAAGTTACTGGATCTATGATATAGTGAAACACAGCAAGGAAAACATTAAATACTCTTGGTCAATTTGGCATCTAGGTCTCATTTGGAATCTTCTGAACACCAAAAGAATTTAGTAGCCTTCCAATATTTTTGCTCATGGCCATAAGTTAGTGCTCATGTCAGCCTCAAAAAAAAAAAAAAGATTTTCTATTTAGTGGGTAACAGTCACTGAAGACACAACTAGTCATAGTAATGAGAACAGTGACTATCCAGTGATCATCTCTAACTGAGAAAATTTTATCAACCTTTTCAAGGGTACAGAAAAACATGATGGTAAAGGAGAAGTGTGGAGTGTAGATCCTGATGAAGAGGTGACATAACAGCCCGAGTCTATCTTATAGACGTGCCATGGACAGCGCACTCTTGAGCTTTCAGCAGCTGTTGAAGACCTACCTAAGGATATGACCATCAAAATACAATTTTGAAAGTATATGGTATATTGAAAGAAGAATTCATCATCCTTAATCTGTGTTTGACACACTACTCAGGTGGCCGTTGTTAGTTGTCAAGGCCTACAAAGCTATACTCGAATCTGACAATATATTGGCAGATAATGTGTGCTGAGGGAGAGATGGACAGTTTCTTTAGTAGTATAGCTATATGTAAGCTGTCCTTGTTGTTTTAGATAAATCCTTTACATTTTTCTGTAAGTGACTTTAATTAAACCTATTAAGTCACAAAAAGGAAGATACAAAATGAGCGATTAGGGGACCAGAAGGTAGAAATAGGAAGACTATGAGAATCAACAGGAGTGGTAACGTAATAAAGGGGTATAAGTGAAGGAACATAAAATTTTATGCATGTATAAAATTTAAAATCAATCCATTATGTATACCACATCTGTCATTATACATTTTTCTTTTCAAGACAGGGTTTCTCTGTATAGCCCAGACTGTCCTGGAACTCACTTTGTAGACCAGGCTGACCTCGAACTCAGAAATCTGCCTGCTTCTGCCTCCCAAGTGCTGGGATCAAAGGCGTGCGCCGCCATGCCTGGCATTATAAGATATTTTAATGTGAAAGATAGCATCAAAGAAGGGTTTTTACAAAGTCGTCTTGGAATAAAAGAATTGTATGCAGTGATTTAATGATAGGATATTTCATCTTGGGCACGAACTTGTAAGCATGTCAAGACTGTGTATCTTTTCTTTTGTGTCACAAACAGCTGTCATTATGCTCACCTCCATGGTTAGGACATCTTCAGAATTCTTTATTCCATTTTTGCATGCGACTTTTCTAAGTTCCTGTAAGGCCTTCTGGGTTTGTTGTTCGCAATCAGCCACCGAGCTGACTCTGGCAGCCACCTGCTCAAGAAGAAGTGGACATAAATTCTCAAGGGATCGTTTTCTACGTTCAATTTATCCTTGTATAGTTTTATTTTTTAATCTAATCCCTATCAGTAATTCAGTTACAACAAAAATGTGTAATCTTGTATCATGAGAAGCATTGCCTATGAAAAATGAAAATGATTCAGCAATACAATGTATATGAATCTCTGGAATGCAGGGAACCACACTGGTCTTTCTCCCTCACATAGATATGTATTTTATTTATTTATTTATTTATTTATTTTACTTTTTTCTCTTTTTTTTATTAGATATTTTCTTTATTTACATTTTAAAGGCTATCCCGAAAGTACCCTATACCTTCCTCCTACCCTACTCCCCTACCCACCCACTCCCACTTCTTGGCCCTGGTGGTCCCCTATACTGGGGCATATAAAGTTTGCAAGACCAAGGGGCCTCTCTTCCCAATGATGGCTGACTAGGCCATCTTCTGCTACATATGCAGCTAGAGACACGAGCTCTGGGGGTATGGTTAGTTCATATTGTTGTTCCACCCATAGGGTTGCAAACTCCTTCAGCTCCTTGGGTACTTTCTCTAGCTCTTCCATTGGAGGCCTGTGTTCCATTCTATAGATGACTGGGAGCATCCACTTCTGTATTTGCCAGGCACTGGCATAGCCTCTCTTGAGATAGCTAAGATATGTATTTTAATGGTGGCTATAGAACTAGGATTTTTTGGACATTTCTGCAGACAACTGCTAAGTTTCTTATTAGACCGTAGGGAAATTTCACTTATCATGTATCCTTCCCTAAATTAATAATCCATGAATAAATTTTGTTCACTAATTATATTACCCAGAGAAACAAAGATGCCATGGAAATGTTCTTGACACATTACCTGAGTGATAAACATATTAACTTATAGAGACTGTGACAAATGCATTCTCTTGCCATGATTCCATGGATATGGTCACCCCACAATTTCAAAACATAGAAGAGGAACAAAAGTTCATACCTTGTGGGTATAAGAAAGAAAAATATTAAGACAGATATTGCCAGCTGAAGGTGGTGCCAGTTTCGAAATTCAAATGCCAGACCTGCCAGTAAAAGGCATCCAAACTGCTGAGAACACAATAACAGTCAGGTCACCAAGGCTTGGGATTTAGGGCTTGTCCATTCTAACACTGAAAAACAATGAAAAAAAGAATCTTGACTGCTAACAAAGAAGGGAAAGACATCTTCATCAAGTGAAATTGCGGGCAATGTCTATCAAAAGCTTTGACTTACTGAGCAAAACACTATTTGTGTTTATGGGTAGGACACAAAGCCCTGTCAGGAAGCGAAGTAAGCAGTAGATGAAGAAGGTGGGAGCCAAGGCTGTACAGGTCCCAGTCATGGCCATTTGCAACAAAGCACATCTGAAAAGTAACTTCCTCCCCGACCTGAGGAAAAAAACAATGATTCCACCAGGGAAACAGTGCAGTTGTTAAAAATAACAAACAGGCAGCACTTTGTTCCATCCCTATGTTTAATTCTTCTCATATTTTTAAACCAAGTTCTGCCATCTTGTCTTTAATACCTTTTTTGGAATCCTCCACATCTAGTAAGATGTTAGTTATAGGTCAAAAACAGTACACAGACTTTAAAACCTTAACAGAAGGGTCTGTCTGTGTTTAGTTATCTTGTATCAAATGCATGATTTGAGAACACAGTTTTCAATGACTACATTTAAAAATTATTAATTTATTAATTTACATTTTGATTTCAGCTTCCCCATCTCCTCTCCTCCCAATCCTTCCCTCTCCCCTTCTCTCTCCCTTACCCTCCTGTCCTCCCTTTCTCCTCAGAAAAGAGGAGTCCCCCAAGTTCCTGTAGGACTAGGTGCATCTTTTCACATTGTGGCTAGGCAAGGCAGCCCAGTTAGGGGAAATTGACCAAAGGCAGGCAACAGTGTCAGAGACAGCCCTGCTCCTGCTGTTAGGAGCCCCAAATGAAGACCAAACTGCACAACTGCTAAATATGTGCACAGGGTCTCTGTCCTTCTTATCCATGCGCTCTTTGGTGATTCAGTTTCTGTGGGTCCCTCTGGGCACAGGTTCATTGATTCTGTATATTTTCTTGTGGTGTCCTTGAACTCTCTGGATCTTTCAATACTTTGTCTCTTCCTCAGGATTCCCCAAGCTCCACCTAATGTTTGGCTCTGTGCCTCCATCTGTTCCCATCAATTGCTGGGTAATCATCTCATATGACAGTTATGCTAGGCACCTGTTTGCAAGTGTAGTAGAATATCATTAATTGTGTAAGGGAAGGGCTCTCTCTCATTGCATGGGTCTCATGCTTTGTCAGTTATTATTTAGCCTTTCCCTCAAATTCTGCTCCATCTTTACCCCTGCACCTCTTGTAGGAATGACAAATTGTGAGTAGAAGATTTTGTGACTGGGTTGGTTCCCAGTCTCTTCATCAGAAATTTTTTCTGGTTACTGGAGATGGCCGATTCAGGTTCCATTTCAGTCATTGCTAGGGGACTTAGCTAGGGTCACCTTCATAGATTGTTGGGATTTCCCAATGCTCTAGGTTTCTAGCTCATCCCAAAGGTGCCCTCTCACCAATTCCACTTCTCTCTACCAGTATTTTCTCTATCCTCCCCCAACTCGATCTTGCCTGCTCCCTCCGGCACCCCCACATCTCATCCAGTTCCCTCCCTCAGTCCACCCCAGATGTCTATTCTATTTCCCATACTCAGTGAAATTCAAGCAGTCCTGCTCTGGGGTTTCCTTGTTACTTGACTTCTTTGGGTCTGTGGATTGCAGCATGGCTACTTATACTTTACAATTAATATCCATGTATAAGTCAGTATATATCATGTTTGTCTCTTGGGTCTGGATTACCTCATTCAGGATTATCTTTTCTAGTTCCATCCATTTTCCTGCAAATTACAGGATTTCATTGTTTTTGATAACTGAGTAATATTCCATTTTGTAAATGTACCACCTTTCCTTTATTCATTCTTCAGATGAGGGGCATCTAGTTTGTTCCCAGTTTTGGGGGCTTATAAATTAACGTACTATAAATATAATTGAAAACGTGCCCTTGTGGTACAGTGGAGATTCTTTTTAGTATATGCCCAGGAGTGTTATAGCTGGGTCTTGAACTAGAAATATTTCCAACTTTCTGAGAAACTTCCAAATCAATTCCCAAATTGGTAGTCCAAATGTGCACTCACCAGCAATGTGCTCCTGCTTCACATCGTTGCCTGCCTGTGCTTTCCCTTGAGTTTTTGATGTTAGCCATTTTTCTGGGTTTAAGATGGAATCTCAAGAGTTATTTTGACATGCATTTCCATGATGACTAAGGATACTGAACATTCCTTTAAGTGCTTCTCATCCATTAGAGATTCCTCTGTTGAGAATTTTCTGTTTAGGTCTGTACTACATTTTTTCATTGGGTTATTTGTTTTGTTGATGTCTAGACTCTTGAGTTCTTTATATATTTTGGATATCCACTATCTGTTAGAGGTAGCATTGCTGAAAATCCTTTCCCATTCTGTAGACTGTGGTTTTGTTTGTTTGTTTGTTTGTTTGTTTTTGATGATGTCCTTTGCATTACAAAAGCTTTTCAGATTCATGAAGTCCCATTTGTTTTGGGGTTTTTTGTTTGTTTTTTGTTTGTTTTTGTTTTTGTTTTCGAGACAGGGTTTTTCTGTGTAGCCCTGGCAGTCCTGGAACTCACTTTGTAGACCAGGCTGCCTCGAATTCAGAAATCTGCCTGCCTCTGCCTCCCAAGTGCTGGGATTAAAAGCGTGCGCCACCACTGCCCAGCGAAGTTCCATTTGTTAATTGTTTATCTCAGTGTCTGAATTATTGGTGTTCTCTTCAGAAAGTTGTCTTCCATGCCAGTGCTTTCATGACTATTCCCCACTTTCTCCTCCATAATTTTCATTGAATCTGGTTTATGGTAAGGTCTTTGATCCCCTTAGGCTTGAGTTTTGTACAGTGTGATAGATATTGATCTATTCTTACAATTCTACATGCCAATATCCAGTTGTACCAGCACCATATGTTGAAGGTGCTTTACTTTTTCCTTTCTATATTTCTGTCTTCGTTATAAAAAAATCAGGTACCCATAGGTGTGTGTATTCATGTATGTGTTTTTAATTTGATTCTATGGATCAAACTGTCAGTTTTTAATTCCAATACCATGCTGTTTTTATTAGTAATATTCTATGGTGCAGTTTGAAATTGGGGATGGTGATACCTCCAGAAGTTCATATAGAATTGTTTTTAGCTATTCTGGATTTTTGTTTTGTATTTGGAGTAGAATATTGTTCTTTCAAGGGCTTTAAATAATTATAGTGGAATTTTGATGGGAATTGCATTGAATACATAGATGGGTTTTGGAAAAATGTCTGTTTTTACTATGTTAATCCCACCTATCCATGATCATGAGAACTCTTTTTATCTTCTGATGTTTTCTTTTTTTGTGTGTGGTTGGAGTAGGCATGGTTTTGTTGGGGAAGTGTGTCTTTGATGGGCTTTGTGATTTTAGAAGCTCAAGCCAGACTCAAGGGCTCTGTCTTGTGGTTCTCTGTGAATCGAGACATAGAATTCTCAGCTACTTCTCCAGCAGCATGTCTTTCTGTATGCTTCCATACTTCCTGCCAAGATAATGGACCTAACCTCTGAACTGTAACCTTTCTCCAATTAAATGCTTTATTTTAAAAGAGTTGCCTTGGTCATTGTATATTTTCCCATCAATAGAAACCCTCCGACATTGTTAACAGGAATTGGGCCTTGCTGTGACAGGATTAATTATGTTTCTTATTGCTAGAAGGCACATTTTGGCACTTTGGATTAGGAAAGCACTCTAATGCTCTAAGTGTGGATTCTTCATGGACCATATTAGTTGAAGCATTGAAGACATAGTGGCTGATTGTGATTTGAATGGTTGTAGCCCAGCTCAAGAGGTTACAGGGGAGAAGACTACTAGTATGTGACCCAGTGATCATTCTAGTGATATTTTGGTAAAGAATGTGGCTGCTTTCTGCCCTTGTCCAAACAATTGGCCTGAGAGTAAAATGAAGAGATATGGATTAATAGTTATGGCAGAGATTTTTTCAAACAGTCTAGTAGGCCAGTTTTATGCAGATCTGTAATGAAAAGAGGCAATCTGTCAAGGAAAAACAAAAGCATGTGCAATGTGTGGAGGAAAGGACCACCAGAAAAGAGTTTAAAGACTGGTCTCAAATTGAGTAAAGAGTATGGTGATTTTATGGAAAGATACTAACCAGATAAGCTTCAAACATGTGAAAAAGAACTAACTAAATCTTAGGGCCTGATGTGCAGCAAACTCCATTTATATCTGCACTTGAGAGGGAGGGGCAGGGCTATCTTTGAGTTTGAACATAGCCTGTTCTAAAGAACAATTTCCAAGACAACCAAGCTTAGTCATTGAAGGAAGCCACTGAAAAAGTAGCTTGTAAAAACATATTTAAATGAGGGAGGAATGTTCCAGCCCCAGCAAGCAGCCCAACTTGGTAGCTTTGGCCATGTGGCTCTGGCTTTGGAGTCAAAAAATTTAACAAAGTGGTTATGAAATCTCCCTCCACAACACAAAGCTGCTGATTCCAGGCATATGTTAGGGGAATCTCTGCATGGAGGCCTAGAGAAGTAATTCTGTGATGTTGTGAAGGTGAAGCCTTGATTTCCTTAGACAACTCAAGATGTTGGAGATGCCAGATTTATAGATTACCTGTCAAAAGAGCTGCTAATAAAGTGAAATACCCACAAAAAAAGAAATGTGTTGCAGCCAACAAAACTCAAATGTATTGGAGATCTGAAGATCGTTGATAGCAGACAAGGAGTTGCAGAATTTGAAGTGTGGTCAGCTTAGTGTAGTATTTAACTTCAAAAGCTCCCTTGCCTCCAGTTTGAAATGATAATATATTATTATATTAAGTTTTATTATATTATATTTTAGACTATGTGATCTTTTTCATTTTGATTTTATAGGAGATTGCAGATAAGGTATTGGGTAAGTCTCAGAAGAGACTATGAACTTTGGAACTTTAAGCATTGCTGATACTATAATTGAGTATGGGGACTTTTTGAGTTAGACAAAATGAATTTTTGTATTATGATATTACTACAAGGCTATGGGAGACAGTGAGTGGAGTGTGTTGGTTTGAATGAAAATGCCCCTCATTGGCCTATAGGAAGTTACACTCTTATATTTGTCTTTGTTGGAATACATGTTACTAGAGGAAGTTCACTGGGTAAACCGGGTGTGTCACTGTGTGGTTGGCTTTGAGGTTTCAGTAACTCAAGCCAGGCATAGTGGATGTCTCTTGGTCCTGCCTGTGGAGTCAGATGTAGAAATCTCAATTACCTCATAAGCACCATGTCAGCCTTCATGGTACCATGCTTTCTGCTATGATGATAATGGTCTTAACCTCTGAGCTGTAAGCCAGCTCCAATTAAGTGCTTACCTTTGTAAGAGTTGCCATGGTTATGGTGTCTCTACACAGTAATGAACTCCCTACCTATGACACATAATTTGTAGCTGTTGGAAACATTGATATGTAGAGAACACTGTAAAGAATAGATACTCACTTGTCTGATAAGTGTCCACCTACAAAATTTCCTGCCAACATGCCAATTAAGAATATAAATTTAGCTACTGAATTCAGTTCCTGAGATCCACACACCAGGTTCCACTGGAAGAAAACAAAATCAGCATGGCAGTCTGTCAATGAAATTTGTTCAATTTATTCAGCATGAGCTTCCAGTTTCACTGTGCCAGCCCCATCTTCCTCTCCAGCTTCCTTTTCATCCTTACCCAACCTTTTCCATTCAGTCACAGCTTAAACAAACTTTTTCCAGGAATCTTCCTATAATTCTGTAGGTTATATTTGTAACCTATGCCAAGAGATGCTCATATATTCTGACCATTTCATGATTTGATATTATTATCATTATTATTTGATTTTATATATCAGTGCACAGTTTTCTCAAAGTCTTTCATTAGGGTAGACTTCATATACAGGCTGATTACTGTTTTTATTTTATTTATTTTCTTGAATAATTTTGGCAATCCTGAGACTAAGACTTACACCCTATATACAGGTGGAGTGTACTAGAAATTACTCACATTCTGGTTTATAAAAGAATGTAAATTACCGAGAGTTTGTTTTTATTTTTGTGCATTGCCCAGTTCTGAATCTTGGGCCTCATTAAGTGCTGCAGAAACATTCTCTCACGAATCTACATTTCTAGCTATCATAATGGCATGTACAAGCATCTAGATATTTTAGGTTGCCATCAAAATAATGATGACATGTCACAACACATGAACACTTTACTTAAACTAACTTGACACACAACTCCTTCTTTTAAATATTTTTATTACTATTTATTCTCAGAATTTTTTTGCATGTCAACACTGCAAAATGATAATATCCATCCTTTTTGTGTTCTACAACTTCCTCTAAGAGGCCTGAGGACGTCTCTCTCCAAACCTCTTGTTCTTTTTTTCATATTCTATTGTTTGGTGAATGTTACCTATGTGTGCACTGGGGCATAGGTAACCTAGTATTGGTCATACTTCTAAAGTAATATTGTAGTCCCTCCCCTAGCAACCATCAATTCCCAATAGATCCTCAGCTAGGGATGCGGCCTCTGGAGCTCTGTTCCAATCCATGCTGGAATTTCAATTGGCTTGTTCTTGCGCTGGTTTTGAATAAATAATCCCTGTTTCTGTGAGTAAACCTATAAGGATATTTCACCATCATTCAACTTCTTTTTATTATTATTAAAAAATATAATCTAAAATATAACCATACTACTTCTCTCAGTGGTTATTTGAGTAGGTAATGTCTCCATTGACTCATGTGTTCCAAAGTCTTGCCCATAGTAAGTAGCACAATTGGGATGTGTGACAGTGTTTGAGTAGGTTTGGCTTTGTTGAGGAAGTCTTTTACTGTAGGGGCCAGGGTTTGACATCTTCTAAGCTCAAGCTTTGCCCAATGTGGAACACAGTAATCTTCTAGTGCATGCAAGTCAACATGTAGAACTCTCAGTTCCTCTTCCAACACCATGCCCACCTGCATGCCATCATGTTTCCCACCATGATGATAATGGACTGAACCTCTGAATTTTAAGTCAGCCACACAGAACTTTCTTTTATTAGAATTGCTATGGTCATGATATCTTCACCACAATAAAAGCCTTAACTGAGACAGAAGTGGGTCCCAGGGACTAGGGTGACTTTTGAGAGCCCTGACTATGATTTTCCTTGCAGGGATGTGCATTTTGGGACTTTGGATTATGGCACAGCCATATCTACTGGGCACAGTGATAGTCACAAAGCTAGCACCGATGCTTAAGAAAGATCCAGCAAAGGTGATCCAAGTGATGCAATCACTATTGTGCAGTCTTCCAGTTCCTGTCATGATCTCCATGTGTTGCTTAGATGTTTATTTATTTATTTATTTATTTATTTATTTATTTATTTATTTATTCACGTTACATACCAATAGCCACCTCCTCTTCTCCCAGACCTCCCACACATATCATCTCCCCTATCCTTCCTTCCTTTTTCCTTTGAGAAGATGGGTTCTACAACTTGGGATATTGAGTTGATGGGAAATTTCTTCTGAATCCCTTGCACCTTCTCCCAGGAAAAGTGCTTCTAAGCTTTCCCCAAAAAAGTCCTGGGCATATTACCTGTCATTATCAGGGTTTCTTTCTTTCTTTTTTTTTTTTTTTTTAGAGAAAGATAACCAATGTTACCTTTATTGATTTCATGGAAAATATAAGCATCTACATAATACAGCATGTAGTTTCTCTTAGAGTGTGAGTAAGATTCTAAGTATGAAAATGTACTTCACCTACATTTTAAAATAAAGCCCCAAACACATAGGAATATTTATTACTGGAAGTTCACAATGCATTGTAAATGTTAGAAGATTGAACCGATTTTATTTAAGCTGAGTAAACAATACTGAAGATTTACCACATTGGAAGAACTAAATAAAAGTATTTGGTTTGCACTAGGAGGGTGTTATTGCCTTTCCAGGTAACATTTATAAGTGATGGGAAAACAGTGACACCCTTTAGGCTGGAGGTGGAGCGGATACATCATAGCTTCCATTTATTTTGTGAACTTGAATGGCACCAGTTTTGGTAGTAATTAAGAAATGAAATGGAGGAGTCAGCAAAAATACCAGAACAGCCCTGCTTCCATCTTTCCACTTAATTATAGATTCTTCTTTTTTTCCAACTTTTATTAGATATTTTCTTCATTTACATTTCAAGTGTTATCCAGAAAGTTCCCTATACCCTCCCCCCTCCCGGCCCTGCTCCCCTACCCACCCGTTCCCACATCTTGGCCCTGGTGTTCCCCTGTACTGGGGCCTATAAAGTCTGCATGACCAAGGGGCCTCTCTTCCCAATGATGGCCAACTAGGCCATTCTCTTCTATATATGCAGCTAGAGACATGAGCTCAGGGGGTACTAGTTAGTTCATGTTATTCTTCCACCTATAGGGTTGAAGACCCCTTCAGCTCCTTGGGTACTTTCTCTAGCTCCTTCCTTGGGAACCCTGTGTTCCATCTNCATAGTGGAACATGTGTCCTTATTACCAGATGGAATATCTTCTGGATATATGCCCAGTAGGGGTATTGCAGGATCTTCCGGTAGTACTATGTCCAATTTTCTGAGGAACCACCAGACTGATTTCCAGAGTGGTTGAACCAGCTTGCATTCCCACCAACAATGGAGGAGTGTTCCCCTTTCTCCACATCCACGCCAGCATGTGTTGTCACCTGAATTTTTGATCTTAGCCATTCTTACTGGTGTGAGGTGGAATCTCAGGGTCATTATCAGGGTTTCTATTCCTGCACAAACATCATGACCAAGAAACAAGTTGGGGAGGAAAGGGTTTATTCAGTTTACACTTCCATACTGCTGTTCATCACCAAAGGAAGTCAGGACTGGAACTCAAGAATATCAGGAAGCAGCAGCTGATGCAGAGGCCATGGAGGGATGTTACTTTCTGGCTTGCTTCCCCCCTGGATTGCTCAGCTTGCTTTCTTATAGAACCCAAGACTACCAGCTCAGCGATGGTGCCACCCACAAGGGGCCCTCTCCCTCTTGATCACTAATTGAGAAAATTCCCCACAGCTGGATCTCATGGAGGCACTTCCCCAACTAAAGCTCCTTTCTCTGTGATAACTCCAGACTGTGTCAAGTTGATACACAAAACCAACCAGTACATTATCCTTCCCTATTTTGGGAGATATCTGTATCTGTCTTACTTGAAAGCGTTATTTATACCCTGGAAGTTCTGACTCTAAATAAAGATTCCACAGATCTTATGAGGATCTGACAACAAGATATTCTTGGTACATATATACTCTATACTTACTCAGGAACAAGGTAATCAGAACAAAGTAAACTAAAAGAGGTAAACAAGATTTGTTGAACTAGAGAAGATGGCCTGATTAAAAGCCTTTTCTTATTATATACTCTTTATTAAGAATGAATAATATAATGATCAGGACATAACAATCTTCCTAGGCATGCTCTGAGGTTTTCTTTCTGTCTAGTGCCCTTGAAATCACAAGATTCTTCAATATTGGGTTATGGGATTGATGAGGATAAGTGATTTTAAAAGATAATTCTGTTTTGTCACTGTTTATCAATGATGATCAAGCTTATGAGCAAGAGGATGTTAAAATGCATGTGTGGGGACAAAAATGATATGATCTATATTTTGGAACTACATGAGTCTATTCCTGTCTACCGAGTTCTATATAAACAAAGAAGGATTCCACCTGTTAGTCAGTCTGTATGCAAGATTTTCTCATATCCTCACTCACTCCTCCCTTCTCAACTACTTATGTCATTTAAGTCTCTTGGCCTTTGTCAGGGCTGGCCCCAGCAGGATTAGAAAAGTAGTGGAATACTTAAATAGTGTTTAGTTGGCCATACTAGTAGGAAGGTGGAAGAAAATGGTACTGAGGGTGACTTGAACTGTGGGGCTGTGACTCAAGTGGCTTCAGAGGAGAAGAACTTTAGTATGTGGCCTAGAGACTGTTCATCATATTTTCATGAAGAGTGGGACTGCTTTTTTCCCCTTGTCTAAAGAGTCTGCTGAAGGATTATATGAAGTGATTTTGATTAATTGCATTGGCAAAGAAAAGCTCCAAACAGCCTAGTATAGACTTCGTTGTATAATTACTAGTGTTCACTTTTATGAAGAGCTTTTTGTTGCAAAGGAGCAAGCTGATATAGGAAAAGTGCAAAATGTATGGTTCAAGGAGGAAGTGAAATGGAGCTAAATACTATGTTTAAGGAGATAAACAGATTGATGATATTAAGTGAAATGAAGGGAATGATGACCTCAGGGCCAGATTCTACCCAGCTAAGCTTCTACCTTGCAAAATGGAATTAAACATCAGTTTAGGCCAAGACATGGTGGTACACTCCTTAATCCCAGCACATCGGAGACAGAGGCATGTAAATCTCTGAATTTATGGTCAACAATTTACAATTGCTGTGTCCATGTTTTCTATGGAGTCTTCTGTACCTGAGATTCTCTCTTCCATCTCTTGTATTCTGTTGCTGATACTCACTCACATCTATGGTTCCTGATTTCTTTCCTAGGATTTCTATCTACAGAGTTGTCTCCCTTTGGGCTTTCTTTATTTTTTCTATTTCCAATTTTAAATCATGGATGGTTTTGTTCAATTCCATCACCTCCTTGGTTGTGTTTCCTATAATTCTTTAAGAGATTTTTGTGCTTCCTCTTTAAGGACTTCTACCTCTTTAGCAGTGTTCTTCTGTATTTCTTTAAGTGAGTTATTAATACCCTTCTTAAAATGCTCTACCAGCATCATGAGATGTGATTTTAAGTCTGCATCTTACTTTTCAGGTGTGTTTTGGTATCCAGGGCTCGCTGTGGTGGGCATACTGGGCTCTGATGATGCTAGTGGTCTTGGTTTCTGTTAGTAAGTTTCTTCCATTTGCCTTTGCCATCTGGTAAACTCTGGTGTGTACAGGGGAATGCCAGGGCCAGGAAGCAGGAGTTGGTGGGTTGTGGAGCAGGGTGGAGGGAGGGTATAGGGGACTTTCGGGATAGCATTTGAAATGTAAATGAAGAAAATATCTAATAAAAAATAACTAAAATTTAAAAAATGTTCTAGCTGTCTCTGGCTGGAGCTTGTCCTCCTGTGATTGTGTTAGCCTCTGTCAGCACTCCTGGGAGTTCAACTGCCTCCTGAGTCTCAGTGGTCAGAGAACTTTCTGCAGGCAAGCTCTCCTCTTGCAGGGATGGTGCAGAGAATTCTGGAGCTTAGCTCTGCCTCCTGGCTGAAGATGAAGGCCCAAAGGGACCCTGTCTAAGAAGCTCTGTTGCTTCTTTGGCCCAAGCGCTCTCCTGCATGAACTGGAGTCTGAGAGACCTGGGATACAAGATGGCACTCTCACCTGAGTCCCAGGGTCAGAGCCCTCCCTGGAGGCTGACTTTCCTCTGGAGGGGAGGGTGTCAAAAAGTCTGGGTCTCAGCTCTGCCTCCTGACTGAGGATGAAGGCCAGAAGCAAACCTGTCCAAGAAGCCCTGTTGCTTCTGTGGCCCCCACTCTCTCCTGCTCAGACTGGAGTCTCAGAGACTTGGGATACAAGATGGTGCTCTCACCTGAGTCCCAGGGTCAGAGAGGTACAGACTATTTTTGTGGTACTTTGGTGACTGTTTTTTTGCCCTTGTCTGAAGAGTCTACATGAGGTTAAGGTAAAGAGATTTATATTAATTGCATTGACAAAGGAAGTCTCAAAATAACCCAGCAGAGACTTTGTTCTCATGAAGAGCATCTTGAACACATGTAGCAAGTTTAGAAAGGAAAAATATATTGTTTGAGTATTAAAGGGGCACCAGGAAGTGTAATGGAGCTAAATCCTGTGTTCTAGGAGATAGCAAATTAAGGGAGTGGGACTATAGGGCAACATCCTACCCAGCTAAATTTAGATCCAGGCATGGTGGGACACACCTTTAATCCCACGAGACAGGCATGCAGATCTCTGAGTTCAAGGTCAATTACTGACCAAGATCCAGGACACAAGCTTAGGCAGTGAAGAAGTTTGAAAACAGAAAGCTAGTGATAATACAATAGGTCATGTTCTAGCCCTGTAAGCAGCAGAACTCCTCAGCTTCAGCCATGTGGCTCTGGTTATAGAGTGAAAAATAAAAGGGAATACTGGGATGTGACGTGCCTCCCTAGACCAGCAAGAAAGACACGCCCCCACCGGGATCTTCTCAGTCAGCTTTATTCTGGAGCACCTTGATAGTAGATTCCCAGGACCCTGGACAGCAGCAGAGCTGCTGCTTTTATACTCTCCCAGGGAGGGGGGGGGTGTCGTAGTGGATGTAGATTGGTGCACCAAGCTATACCTCATTAGTATGCGGCCCGTTCATTGGTGCCACAAACCATGCCTCATTAGCATATTTTCCCTTCGGGAGGGGCTACTGCCTAAGGAGGACCTGAAGGGAGCTGCAGGGCAGCGCTTTGGCCGTTTTCAGAGCCGGGGCGGTGCTTTGGCCACTTTCAGAGCCGGGGCGGCGCTTTGGCCACTTTCAGAGCCAGGGCGGCGCTTTGGCCGCTTTCAGAGCCAGGGTAGCGCTTTGGCTGCTTTCAGAGCTGCTGGCTTCCTACATCTCCCCCTTCTTTATTAATTAAATATGAAGTCCTACAAATCTGGTCAGCAAACACCCCAGCCTGAGGGAGCAGCCTTTGACAAGTGACTGATAGGAAATCGGGCTACCATCAGACATGACCACCAGTCTGTCTCTGCAGAGATCTGGAGTAGGAGGAGATGCCACCAGCACGTTGCTGGCGGACTTGGCTGTAACAGAGGTCAAATTGTGCAATCGTGAGACATTGTAATGAATTTCCGACCTAGTCGTTGATAGGCGTACTTTAGCATACCCGTCTCCATGTCTTTTTATCAGGGGGAGGATAACATCCCCTGCACTGTATTGTGACACTCTGTCAGCAAAATTGAGTTTCCTTACTTCGTCATCCTTTGAGGTGGTATAGTGGGAGTCACTAGGTCTGTCCCTAAACTGGGGAAGTATGGGCAAACCAGTCTGCTAGGAAATCATTACAGACTTTTAAGAGAGACCAACCAGAACTCAGGCGAAATGCCCTTGTCTATGGCCATCAGGGCTTGAACAACGGCAGCCTTCTGCCGAGCCTGAGTGCATCTCATACAACATAACAGCCAGAGGCAAAGTACACAACCTGCAAACACCAGGACACCCCAAAATAGCATCCCAGCCCATTCTTTAGAAAAGGAAAAGGCATTGGACAGTCAAGAGGTGACGTCTCTCAAGGTGACAGGGTCGACTCTAGTGCCATTCAGGATGGAAATCTGGATAAGGAGCTTCCGGGAAAGTCATTCTGCCTCCGCAGTCCAATTCCCTTGAAGATACTCCGACAACTCCCTGATATAATTAAAGTTTTCAGACATATCAGCAGTTAGTGGGGTAATACACAAATTCTTAAAATGGGAAACACAGGAAAATTGAATCAACCGAAATAGATCTTCCATGTTTTCTTGAAGTAAATCAATTCTTTGATTTGCCAATAAAATGCCAGATGACAAATGGGCATTAACCTCTTCTTGAACCATCAGAGCAGTGGATGCTCGATCCACAATATTACTAATTGTTTCTGCTGCTTGTATTTGATTTGCCATGACTACAGCCACGGTAACTGTGGCAGTTGCTGAGATAGTGATGGCAGCAATGATAGCAGCAGTAACACCAAAATCTCTTATGTCTAGGAGTGCAAAAGGAGTGAGGGAAGTTGGGCAAAACAGCTGAATTACTATGTACTGACATAGGGACTGGCCAAGTGCGGGCGACAGTCCATAATTTTAACATATTACCCATTTGTAAATTCATCAGGAGTATCAATAGATGTAGGTGTTTCTTCATTATCCTTTTTCTCTGCTGCATCTTCCAAGGGAGGGGAGCACTCTTCATATCAGTCTCTCGGGTATCCAAATTGGTTCTTTGTCCCTAGGAAAAACACAAACTGCTCCCTGGGACTGTGAAATAACTGGGTCCGGACCTAGCCATGACCCGGATAACACATCTTTGCATTTAACATATTGTGAATGTATAGGGATTATGGCAGCGTGCCTATCAGCTGCCAAAAGGCCATTACTATCCAAAATTTAAAAATTTAAAGTAAAAAGGGCTAAGGATAGTCTTTCTTTAGGTGATCTACCATGTTCTATTCCCTCGTTTTGTTTTTATAAAATTTCTTTGAGGGTTCTATGAGTTCGTTCAATAATGCCCTGACCCTGGGGATTATAAGGGATTCCAGTCGTATGGTGCACCTGCATAGAAGTGCAAAATTTATCAAAAGATGAGGAGGTATAGGCTGGGCCATTGTCCGTTTTAAGGTGTGAAGGTTTTCCCCAAGCTGCCCATGCTTCAAGGCAGTGGGACACAACCTTTTTACAGGTTTCTCCAGTTGCAGGGGAGGCGTGGACCACGCCTGAACAAGTGTCTACTGACACATGGACATATTTAAGGGTACCAAAGGATGGAACATGCATTACATCCATTTGCCATATATGTAAAGGTTTAAGACCACAAGGATTGACTCCTGTGTGAGGCGGGTGATGGAACTGTACACAATTGGAACACTGAAGGACAATCTCACGAGCCAATGCTCTAGAAATATGAAAATTTTTCTGTAAGGTGGTACAGCTTATGAAATTCTCGAGCTCGTTCTATTGGTGATGTAAAAAAGATAAAGGTGGCACGAGTGCTAGCGTCCACCAAAGCATTGCTATGACTCATTGAACCAGGTAAAGAAGTATGAGCTCGAATATGTTGGATAAAAAATTTGCAGGTTCTGTTCCATATCAAGTTTTGTATTTTTGCCAGGATATTTGCAACAGGGCTGGAAATTTTAATAGGCCCTGTTAATTCCAGCATTTTCACTGCATTTACCACATAAACTGAGTCTGATATTAAATTGAAAGGTGTGTGAAACCTTTTAAATACTTCCAGGACAATTAAACATTCCACCAATTGGGGTGTTCCTGGGATAAACTGTATCATAACAGGTTCATTGCTATTTACCATATAGGCACCTATGCCTGTTTTTGAGCCATCTGTGTAGATGTCTAGACCATCAGGTATGGGTTCTAATGAGGTCACTTTAGGAAATATAATGGGGTGTTCTGTTATGAATTGTAACAAAGGATGTTTTGGATAATGATCATCTATAATACCTGAATAGCTACAAAGAAATATTGTCCAATCATCTACCAGGGCTGCTAAAGTCTGAACCTGATGGACTGTGTAAGGCACTATAATTTTTGAGGGGGACAATCCAAAACCCTGTATGCAGCTTTTTATACCTAATATGGCTATTTGGGCAACCGTGGCTGGATAATATTCTAATGTTTTGGAGGGTGAAATATGAAGATGAATCCACAATAGAGGTCCGGTTTGCCAAATAACCACAGTAGGTTGTTTATAGGTTTTAAGAATACATAACATTAGTGGTTGGTCTGGAGAAAACTTTTGCAGGCAGGCCTTACTTAAATTTTCCTCTATCTTATTCAACACTTGACGCGTTTGCGGCGTGAGTGTGCGGGTGGACGAGATCTGAGAATCCCCTTTCAGAATATTGTATAATGGTTGCAACTCTGCATTAGTCAAGGACAAATAGGGGCAAATCCAATTAATATCTCCTAACAATTTTTGAAAGTCATTTAATGTGCGTAAATGATCTTTCCTAATTTCCAATTTTTGTGGCTAAACATAATTTGAATATATTCTTGCTCCTAAAAATTCTCCAATTTCTCCCATCTGTACCTTTTCAGGTGAAATATACAATTTTCTCTCTTTTAAGGCCTCAATCAATGCCAAATAAGTGGCCTGCAAGTTATCAATATCCTTACTCGTAAGCAAAATATCATCCATGTAATTCAAAATTTTGGTTTTAGGGTACTTCTGTCTTACTGGGCGAATGGCCTCCCCTACGTCTAACTGACACATAGTAGGGCTATTGGCCATACCCTGTGTCAAGACTACCCACTGGTATCTTTCATCAGGGTACTCATTATTTTGGGATGGGATGGTAAAGGCAAAACGTGGAATTTTCTGAGGAACCACCAGACTGACTTCTAGAGTGGTTGTACCAGCTTGCAATCCCACCGCAATGGAGGAGTGTTCCTCTTTCTCTACATCCTTGCCAGCATCTGCTGTCATCTGAATTTTTTGTCTTAGCCATTCTTACTGGAGTGAAGTGTAATCTCAAGGTTGTTTTGATTTGCATTTCCCTGATGATTAAGGATGCTGAACATTTTTTCAGGTGCTTCTCAGCCCTTTGGTATTCCTCACTTGAGAATTCTTTGTTTAGTTCTATTCCCCATTTTTTAATGGGGTCATTTGAATTTCTGGAGTTCAGCTTTTGAGCTCTTTGTATATATTGGATATCAGATTTAGGGCTGGTAAAAATCCTTTCCCAATCTGTTGGTGGCCTTTTTGTCTTATTGACAGTATCTTTTGCCCTACAGAAGCTTTGCAATTTTATAAGGTCCCATTTGTTGATTCTTGATCTTACAGTACAGGGCATTGCTGTTCTGTTGAGAAAATTTTCCCCTGTACCCATATCTTTGAGGGTTTTTCGCACTTTCTCCTCTATAAATTTCAGTGTCTCTGGTTTTATGTGAAATTCTTTGATCCATTTCGACTTGAGCTTTGTACAAGGAGATAAGAATGGATCAATTCGCATTCTTCTGCATGATAACTGCTAGTTGTGCCAGGACCATTTGATGAAAATGCTGTCTTTTTTCCACTGGATGGTTTTAGCTCCTTTGTCAAAGACCAAGTGACCATAGGTGTGTGGTTTCATTTCTGGGTCTTCAATTCTATTCCATTGATCTACCTGTCTGTTGCTGTACCAGTAACATGCAGCTTTTATCATAATTGCTCTGTAGTACAGCTTGAGGTCATGCATGGTGATTCCCCAGAGGTTCTTTTATTGTTGAGAATAGTTTTTGCTATCTTAGGTTTTTTATTATTCCAGATGAATTTGCAAATTGCCCATTCTAACTCAGTGAACAATTGAGTTGGAATTTTGATGGGGATTGCATTGAATCTATAGATTGCTTTTGGCAAGATAGCCATTTTTACTATATTGATCTTGCCAATCCATGAGCATGAGAGATCTTTCCATCTTCTGAGATCTTCTTCAATTTCTTTCTTCAGAGACTTGAAGTTCTTAACAGATCTTTTACTTTCTTAGTTAGAGTCCCACCAAGGTATTTTATATTATTTGTGACTATTGTCAATGGTGTTGATTCCCTAATTTCTTTCTCATCCTGTTTATCCTTTGTGTAGAGAAAGGCCCACTAATTTGTTTGAGTTAATTTTATATCCAGCTACTGCACTGAAGCTGTTTATCAGGTTTAGGAGTTCTCTGGTGGAATTTTTAGGGTCACTTATGTAAACTATCACATGATGTGCAAACAGTAATATTTTGACTTCTTCCTTTCCAATTTGTATCCCCTTGATCTCCGTTTGTTGTTGAATTGCTCTGGCTAGGACTTCAAGTACCATATTGAATAGGTAGGGAGAAAGCTACATGTCTTTTAAAAGCAATGGCTTCATAAAATTCTTAGACAAATGGATGGAACTATAAAATATCACCTTGAGTGAGATAATCCAATAACAAATGGATGGAACTATAAAATATCATCCTGAGTGAGGTAACCCAATCACAAAAGAACACACATGGTATGCACTCACTGATAAGTGGATATTAGCCCAAAAGCTTGGAATACACAAGATACAATTCACAGACCACATGAAGCTCAAGAATAAGGAAGATCAAAATGTGAATGCTTCAGTCCTTTGTAGAAGGAAGAACAAAATACTCACCGGAGGGAGAGGGTTGGGGGGACTTGGGAAGAAGAGAGGAGGGGAAGGGAGAAAAAGAGGGATAGGATCATGTATGGGAGGAGATTGGGATGATATACAGAGGATCAGCATTTTGAACAGAAGTGTGTAGCAATGGGAGTTGGGAAAGTGGGGGAGCAACCTGTAAGTTTCAGATACTAGGAAAGAAAGAAGATCCCAGGATCCAGCAGGGATTAGCTGAAATGCCCAACAAAGGGGAGGGAGAACCTGTAGAGACCATATCCAGAGGTTAGTCAAGGCAGAGGATGGGGCTACCCACTCATCTCCAAATTCTTAACCCAGGAGGGCTCCTGTCTAAAGGAAATACAGGGACAAAGTTTGGAGCAAAGACTGAAGGAAAGGCCATCCAGAGACTGCCCCACCTGGGGATCCAACCCATATACAGACACCAAACTCAGACACTAATGAGGATGCCAGGAAGTTCATGAAGACAGGAGCCTGATATAGCTGTCATCTGAGAGGCTCTGCTAGAGCCTGACAAATACAGAGGTAGATGCTTGCAGACAAATATTGGACTTAGGATGGAGTCCTCAATGGATGAGTTAGAGAAAGGACTGAAGGAGCTGAAGGAGTTTGTGAGCCCATAGGAAGATCAGCAGTATCAACCAACTAGGCCCCCTCAGAGTTCCTAGGGACTAAACCACTATCCAGAGTACACATGGAGGGACACATGAGAGAATGGCATTGTCTGGCATCAAAAAGAGAAGAAACCCTTGGGCTTGTGATGGCTCTATGCCCCAGTGTAGGGGAATGCCAGGGTGGTGAGAGGGTAGTGAGTGGGTGGAAGGGAAGCATCCTCATGGAAGTAAAGGGAATGGAGATGGGAGAGGGGAGATTTTAGAGAGGAAACCAGTAAAAGGGATAACATTTGAAATGTAAGAAAAAGAAATGAAAATAAAAAAATAAAAATAAAAGAAATACAGGAAAACACAATCAAACAGGAGAAGGAATTGAAAAAAAAATAAAAAAAACATCCAGGATCTAAAAATGGAAATAGAAACAAAAAGAAATCACAAAGAGGAGACAACCCTGGAGCTAGAAAACCAAGGAAAGAGATCAGGAGTCATAAATGCAAGCATCACCAAGAGAATACCAAAGATAGAAGAGAGAAAATCCAGCATAGAAGATGCCATAGAAGACATTGTCAGAACAGTCAAAGAAAGTACAAAAAGCAAAAAGCTACTCAAAACATTCAAGAAATCAAGTACACAATGAAAAGACCAAACCTAAGAATAATAGGTATAAAAGAGAGAGAGTAAGGATTCCCAACTCAAAGAGCCAGCAAACATCTTCAACAAAATTATTAAAGAAAACTTCCCTAACCTAACAAAAGAAATGTCCATAAATATACAAGAAGCCTACAGAAAACCAAACACAGAGAACCAGAAAAGAATTTCCTCTTGTCATATAATAATTAAAACACCAAATACACAGAACAAAGAAAGAACATTGAAAGCAGTAAGGGAAAAAAAATCAAGTAACATATAAAGGCAGACCTATCAGAATTACAAGACTTCTCTACAGAGATTCTAAAACCCTGAAGATTGTGGGCAGATGAAATACAGACCCCCCCCCCCCAAAAAAAATGCCAGCCCAGATTAATATATCCAGCAAGATTTGCAATTGCCATAGATGGAGAAACCAAGGTATTCCAAGACAAAATCAAATTTAAGCAATATCTTTTCACTAATCAAGCCTTACAGAGGATAATAGAAGGAAAAGTCCAAGAAAAGCAGGGAAACTACACCCAAGAAAAAGTAATAAATTAATCTTTCAAAACAAACAAAAGGAAGAAAAACACACAAACATAATTCCACCTCTAACAACAAATAGGAACAAACAATCACTGGTCCCTAATATATCTCAACATCAAATGACTAAATACCCCAATAAAAAGACATAGGTTCACAGATTGGATACATAAACAGGATCCAGCAATTTGCTGCATGCAGGAAACACACCTGAGCGACAAAGACAGATATTACCTCAAAATAAAAGGCTACGAAAAAATTTTCTAAGCAATTGGTCCCAAGAAACAAGCTGGAGTAGCCATTCTAATATCCAAGAAAATAAACATTCAAACAAAAGTTATCAAAAAAAAAAAAAAAAAAGATGGAGAAAGACACTACCTATGCATCAAAGGAAAAATCCACCAAGAGAAATTCTCAATATTGAACATCTATTCCCCAAATCCAAGGGCACCCACATTATTACTAAACATATAGAAATTTACACAATAATAGTAGGAGATTTCACTCTCACCAATGGACAGATCATGAAAAAAGAAACAAAAGAGAGACACTGTAAAACTAAAAGAAGTTATGGACCAAATGGTTTTTAACAGATATCTACAGAACATTTCACCCTAAATCAAAAGAATATACCTTCTTCTCAGCACTTCATGGTGCCTTCTCAAAAACTGACCATATACTCAGACACAAAACAAACCTCAACAGATACAAGAATATTAAATTAATCCCATGGATTGTATTAGACCACAGTGGACTGAGGCTGGTCTTCAACAGCAAGAAAAACAACACAAGGCCCACATACATGTGGAAGCTGAACAACTATCTACTTAATAATAACTTGATGAGGGAAGAAATAAAGAAATTAAAGACAAAAGTCAATGAATTCAATGAAAATGAGGGCACAACATACCAAAACTTATGGGACACAATGAAAGCAGTGCTAAGAGGAAAATTCATAGCCCTGAGTGCCTCCATAAAGAAACTGGAAAGAGCGTACACTAGCAGCTTAACAGGACATCTGAAAGCTCTAGAACAAAAAGAAGCAAATACACCCAAGAAGAGTAAATGGCAGGAAAAAATCAAACTCAGGGCTGAAACCCATCATGTAGAAAGAAAGAAAACTACAAAAAGAGTCAACAAAACTAGGAACTGGTTTTTTGAGAAAATTAACAAGACAGATAAACCCTTAGCCAGCCTAACCAGAGGACACAGAGACAGTATGTAAATTAACAAAATCAGGAATGAAAAGGGAGACATGAGAACAAAACCCAAGGAAATTAAAAGAAAAAATCATCAGATCCTATTACGAGATTACACTCAACAAAATGGAAAAACCTGGATGAAATGGATGATTTTCTAGACAGATACTAGGTACAAAAATTATATCAGGATCAGATAAATTATATAAACAGCTCCATAACCCCAAGGGAATAGATGCAGTCATTAGAATTCTCCCAACTTAAAAAAAAATCCCAGGGCCAGATGGTTTTAGTGCAGAAATTTTCAAATTATTCCATAAAATAGAAATAGAAGGAACACTACCCAATTCATTCTATGAAGTCACAATTACTCTGATACCTAAACCATAAAAAGACCCAACAAAGAAAGAGAACTTCAGAACAATTTCCCTTATGAGTATTGATGCAAAAATACTCAATAAAATTCTCGTAAACCAAATTCATGAACACATCAAAATGATCATCCAACATGATCAAGTAGGATTCATCCCAGGAATGCAGGAATGGTTCAATGTATGGAAATCCGTCAATGTAATTCACTAAATAAACAAACTCAAAGAAAAGACACACATGAAAAGACAAAATCACTATTTGCAGATGATATGATAGTATACATAAGTGACTCCAAAAATTCTACCAGAGGGCTCTGGAAGATGATAAACACCTTTCACAAAGTGGCTGAATATAAAATTAACTCTAACAAATCAGTAGCCTTCCTCTACTCAAAGTCAGAAAGGGCTGAGAAAGAAATTGTGGGAACAACACCCTACAAAATAGTCAAAAATAATATAAAAAACCTTGATGTGACTCTACCTAAGAAAGTGAAAGATCTGTATGATAAGAACTTCAAGTCTCTGAAGAAAGAAATCCAAGAAGATCTCAGAAGATGGAAGGGTCTCCCATGCTCATGGATTAGCAGGATCAATATAGTAAAAATGGCTATCTTGCCAAAAGCAATCTATAGATTCAATGCAATCCCCATCAAAATTCCAACTCAATTGTTCACTGAGTTAGAAAGAGAAATTTGCAAATTCATCTGGAATAATAAAAAACCTAGGATAGCAAAAACTCTTCTCAACAATAAAAGAACCTCTGGTGGAATCACCATGCCTGACCTCAAGCTGTACTACAGAGCAATTGTGATAAAAACTGCATGTTATTGGTACAGTGACAGACAGGTAGATCAATGGAATAGGATCGAAGACCCAGAAATGAACCCACACACCTATGGTCACCGGATCTTTGACAAGGGAGCTAAAACCATCCAGTGGAAAAAAGACAGCATTTTCAACAAATGGTGCTAACACAACTGGCGGTTATCATGTAGAAGAATGCAAATTGATCCATTCTTATCTCCTTGTACTAAAGTCAAGTCTAAGTGGTTCAAAGACCTCCACATAAAACCAGAGACACTGAAACTTATAGAAGAGAAAGTGGGGAAAAGCTTCAAAGATATGGGCACTGGAGAAAAATTCCTGAATAGAACAGCAATGGCTTGTGATGTAAGATCGAGAATTAACAAATGGGACCTCATGAAATTGCAAAGCTTCTTTAAGGCAAAAGATACTGTCAATAAGACAAAAAGGCCACCAACAGATTTGGAAAGGACCTTTACCAATCCTAAATCAGATAGGGGACTAATATCCAATATATATAAAGAACTCAAGAAGGTGGACTCCAGAAAATCAAATAACCCCATTAAAAAATGGGGCACAGAGCTAAACAAGGAATTCTCAACTGAGGAATACCGACTGGCTGAGAAGCACCTGAAAAAATGTTCAACATCCTTAATCATCAGGGAAATGCAAATCAAAACAACCCTGAGATTCCACCTCACACCAGTCAGAATGGCTAAGATCAAAAATTCAGGTGACAGCAGATGCTGGCGAGGATGTGGAGAAAGAGGAACATTCCTCCATTGTTGTTGGGATTGCGAGCTTGCACAACCACTCTGGAAATCAGTCTGTCTGTTCTTCAGAAAATTGGGCATAGTACTACCAGAGGATCCTGCAATACCTCTTCTGGGCATATATCCAGAAGATGTTCCAACTGGTAAAAAGGACACATGCTGCACTATGTTCATAGCAGCCTTATTTATAATAGCCAGAAGCTGGAAAGAACCCAGATATCCCTCAACAGAGCAATGGATACAGAAAATGTGGTACATATATACAATGGAGTACTACTCAGCTATTAAAAACAACAAATTTATGAAATTCCTAGGCAAATGGATGGATCTGGAGGGTATCATCCTGAGTGAGATAACCCAGTCACAAAAGAACTCACATAACATGTACTCACTGATAAGTGGATATTAGCCCAGAAACTTAGAATACCCAAGATACAATTTGTGAAACACATGAAACTCGAGAAGAATGAAGCCCAAAATATGGACACTTTGCCCCTTCTTGGAATTAGGAACAAAACACACATGGAAGGAGTTTCAGAGATCAAGTGTGGAGCTGAGACAAAAGGATGGACCAACCAGTGACTGCTGCAGCCAGGGATCCATCCCAAAATCAGCCACCAAATGCAGACACTATTGCATACGCCAGCAATATTTTGCTGAAAGGGCCCTTATATTGCTGTCTCATGTGAGGCTATGCCAGTGCCTGGCAAACACAGAAGTGGACGCTCACATTCATCTATTGGATGGAACATAGGGTTCCCAATGGAGGAGCTAGAGAAAGTACCACAGGAGCTTAAGGCGTCTGCTACCCTATAGGTTGAACAACAATATTAACTAACCAGTACCCCCAGAGCTCGTGTCTCCAGCTGCATATGTAGCAGAAGATGGCCTAGTCAGCCATCATTGGGAAGAGAGGCCCCTGGGTCTTGCAAACTTTATATGCCCCAGTACAGGGGAACTCCAGGGCTAAGAAGTGGGAGTGGGTGGGTAGGGGAGCAGGGCGGGGGATGGGAAGGGTATAGGGGACTTTCAGGATAGCATTTATAATGTAAGTGAAGAAAATATCTAATAAAAAAATAGAAAAAAAATCCACAGACAGTAAGAAGTGTAACAAGTTGAAAAGCCCAAGTGGGGTTGTTTCAATTCCACTGAGAAGGCGGAAGGAAATAATCAAGGGAGGCAGAGATAGGCAGGGACCTGGGTGGGAAAAGGGCGGAGGAAAGGGGAACAGCACCAGATTTGGTGGAGAGAAGCTCAGAGGGCCAAGAGAATGAACTGAAATAAGTAGCCCCAGGAGTGGGATGTGTGGGGATCCTCTAGAAAGTCACAGAGACCCGGGAGGGGCGAGACTCTAAGGACTCAATGGACATGAACTTAGTCAAACTGCCCAACAAGGGGCAGAGGGAACTCAGAATCCACCTCTAGTAGATACACAGGGCCTCAAGCAGAGGGGACAGTGTTACCAAACCACAGTCAAAATTTCTGACCCTGAACTGTTCCTGTCTAAAAGAACTGCAGGGACAAAAATGGAGAAGAGACTGAAGGAAAAGTAGTCCAATGACTAGTCCAACTTGGGATCCATCTTATGCCTTAGTGTCCACCAAGGCCTGACAATATTACTAATTCTATGATGTACTTACAGATGATAGCTCGGCATAGCTGTCCTCTGAGAGACCCTAACAGCAGCTGACTGAAACAGAAACAGATACTTATACCCAACTATTGGACTTAAGTCAGAGTTGAATTATGGTTTAATTAGGGGAAGGACTGAAGAAGATAAAGGGGAGAGTGACCCCACAGGAAGACCATCAGTCTCAACTTACTCAGATGTCAGGAAGATCTCAGACACTGACCCACCTACAAGGATCATTCAAGGGCCAGTCTGAGGCCCCTGGCACAAATATAACATCAGCCTGGCTGGTCAGGCTTTAGTGGGAAAAGTTTTGCTTAATCCTGTGGAGACTTGAGGCCACAGGGAAGAGGGGGAGGCTGATAGCAGGGGAGCACCCTTTCAGAGGCAAGGGGGAGGAACAATGGGATGAAGAAATGTGGGAGGAGGACAGGGAGACTTGACAATGACTGGCATGTAAATAAGTAAAATAATGATAATTGAAAAAAATAAAAGCAAAAACAAACAAAAAAAAAAAAGGAAAGAAAAAGAATCTACACACCTATGGTCACTTGATCTTTGACAAGGGAGCTAAAACCATCCAGTGGAAAAAGGACAGCATTTTCAACAAATGGTGCTGGCACAACTGGCGGTTATCATGTAGAAGAATGTGAACTGACCCATTCTTATCCCCTTGTACAAAACTTAAGTCTAAGTGGATCAAAGACCTCCACATAAAACCAGAGACACTGAAATTTATAGAGGAGAAAGTGGGGAAAACCCTCGAAGATATGGGCACAGGAGAAAGATTCCTAAACAGAACAGCAATGGCCTTTGCGGTCAGATCAAGAATTGACAAATGGGACCTTATGAAATTGCAAAGCTTCTGTAAGGCAAAAGAAAGATGTAATAAAATAAAAAAAGATGGAACACAGGGCCCACATTGGAGAAGCTAGAGATAGAACCCCAGGCTCTGAAGGGGTCTGCAACCCTAGAAGAGGAACAACAATATGAACTAACCAGAACCCCCAGAACTCGTGTCTCTAGCTCCATATATAGCAGAAGATGGCCTAGTCAGCCATCATTGGGAGGAGAGGCCCCTTGGTAATGCAATCTTTATATGCCCCAATACAGGGGAACGCCAGGGCCAAGGAGTGGGAGTGGGTGGGCAGGGGAGCAGGGAGGGGGGAGGGGGGAGGAGACTTTTGGGATAGGAATTGAAATGTAAATTAAGAAAAGATCTAATAAAAAATTGAGAAAAAAAGAAATGTAAATGACGAAAATATCTAATAGAAAAAATAAAATTAAAAATTTTAAAAGAAAAAAATGTTACATAGAATGGGACATATAGAAGGATGCTGGTATTAAGCTCAAAGCAGTGTTTCATTGTATATGCTTGTCATAAGTTCAAAGCAACCGTTTTTTAATGGCATTGCATTATCATAGTGCATACCTGTGACTTTATCCTTGGACCTAAATATTTTACATGGAACACAAATTTGTCCCAAATCTATTTCTCTTTTTAGTGTAATTATGAAAGCTCATTGTATTTATTATGCAGCCTTTACATACTATTATGAGGAGTGGGCACATTCTATTCTTGCAAGATTCTAGCTTTATTACATCTTTCAAGTAACTAATACCATCCCTAAAAACTTTTTTCCTAAAATTACTTGAATCAAATCAGGAATTCTATAGAATCATTATCTATTTGTCTCTATAGCAACACTACAAAATAATATATCTTCATAGGTCTACAGAAATCTGCTCAAAAAGGTGAGTCAGTACCTAATGATTATTATATATTTAATAATAACAAGAAAAGCATATCAATAGCAAAAGCCTTTCCTTAAATGTAAATCTCAACTTAAAGGGCCAGCAAATATCTTCAACAAAATAATAGAATAAAACTTCCCAAGCCTAAACAAAGAGATGCCCATGAACATACAAGAAGCCTACAGAACTCCAAATAGACTAGACCAGAAAAGAAACTCCTCCCGACACATAATAATCAGAAAAACAAGTGTACTAAATAAAGACAGAATATTAAAAGCGGTAAGGGGAAAAGGACAAGTAACATATAAAGGCAGGACAATTAGAATTACTCCAGACTTCTCACCAGAGACTATGAAAGCCAGAAGATCCTGGACAGATGTTATACAGACACTAAGAAAACACAAATGCCAGCCCAGGATACTATACCCAGCAAAACTCTCAATTACCATAGATGGAGAAACCAAAATATTCCATGACAAAACCAAATTCACACAATATCTTTCCACGAAACCAGCCCTTCAAAGGATAATAAAGGAAAAACACCAACACAATGATGGAAACTACACCCTAGAAAAAGCAAGAAAGTATTCCTTTAACAAAACTAAAAGAATACAGCCACAAGAAGAGATTCCCAACTTTAACAACAAAAATTACAGGAAACAAAAATACTTTTCTTTGATTTCTCTTAACATCAATGGACTCAAATCCCCAATAAAAAGACATAGACTAATAGACTGGCTACACAAACAGGACCCAACATTTTGCTGCTTACAGGAAACCCACCTCAGGGATAAAGACAGACACTACCTCAGAGTAAAAGGCTGGAAAACAATTTTCAAAGCAAATGGTCCAGAGAAACAAGCTGGAGTAGCCATTCTAATATCGAATAAAATAGACTTTCAACCCAAAATTATCAAAAAAGACAAGGAGGGGCACTTCATATTCATGAGAGGTAAAATCTACCAAGATGAATTCTCAATTCTAAATATCAATGCTCCAAATGCAGGGGCAGCTATGTTCATTAAAGAAACTATAGTGAAGCTCAAAGCACACATTGCATCTCACACAATAATAGTGGGAGACTTCAATAGGCCACTCTCACCAATGAACAGATCCTGGAAACAGAAACTAAACAGAGACACATGGACACTAACAGAAGTTATGAAACAAATGGATTTAAAAGATATCTACAGAACATTTTATACTAAAACAGAAGTATATACCTTCTTCTCAGCACCACATGGTACCTCCTCCAATATTGATTATATAATCAGTCACAAAATAGGCCTCAACATATACAAAAATATTGAAATTATCCCATGCATACTATCAGATCATCATGGACTAAGGCTGATCTTCAATAACACCATAAATAATAGAGAGCCAGCATTCACGTGGAAACTGAAAAACACTCTACTCAATGATACCTTGGTCAAGGAAGAAATAAAGAAAAAATTAAAGACTTTTTAGAGTTTAATGAAAATAAAGCCACAACATACCCAAACTTATGGGACACAATGAAGGCATTCCTAAGAGGAAAACTTATACCCCTGAGCCTCCAAAAAGAAACTAGAGAGAGCATACACTAGAAGCCTGATAGCACACCTAGAAGCTCTAGAACTAAAGGAAGCAAATTCACACAAGAGGAGTAGACAGCAGGACATAATCAAACTCAGGGCTCAAATCAACCAAGTGGAAACAAAAAGAACTATTCAAAGAATCAACCAAACCAGGAGCTGGTTCTTTGAGAAAATCAACAACATAGATAAACCCTTAGCCAGATTAACTAGAGAGCACAGGGAGAGTATTCTAATTAACAAAATCAGAAATAAAAAAGGACACATAACAGCAGAACCTGAGGAATTCCAAAACATCATCAGATCCTCCTACAAAAGGCTATACTCAACAAAACTGGAAAGCTGGATGAAATGGACAACTTCCTAGACAGATACCAGGTACCAAAGTTAAATCAGTATCAGATTAACGATCTAAACAATCCCATTTCCTCTAAAGAAATAGAAGCAGTCATCATTAGTCTCCCAACAAAAAAAAAGCCCAAGACCAGATAGGTTTACTGCAGAGTTCTATCAGACCTTCAAAGAAGACCTAATTCCAACTCTCCTCAAACTATTTCACAAAATAGAAACAGAAGGTACTCTACCCAATTCATTCTATGAAGCCACAATTACTCTGATACCTAAACCACACAAAGATCCAACAAAGAAAGAGAATTTCAGACCAATTTCTCTCATGAATATCAATACAAAAATACTCAATAAAATCCTCGCAAACCGAATCCAAGAACACATCAAAACGATTATCCATCATGACCAAGTAGGCTTCATCCCAGGAAGACAGGGATGGTTTGATATAAAAAAATCCATCAACGTAATTCACTATATAAACAAACTCAAAGACAAAAACCACATGATCATCTCCCTATATGCTTAGAAAGCATTTGACAAAATCCAACACCCTTTTATGATGAAAGTCTAGGAAAGAACAAGAATGCAAGGCCCATACCTAAACATAATAAAAAGCAATCTACAGCAAACCAGTATCCAACATCAAACTAAATGGAGAGAAACTCGAAGCAATCCCACTAAAATCAGGAAATGGACAAGACTGCCCACTTTCTACCTACCTATTCAATATAGTACTTGAAGTCCTAGCCAGAGCAATTCGACAACAAAAGGAGATCAAGGGGATACAAATTGGAAAGGAAGAAGTCAAAATATCACTATTTGCAGATGATATGATGGTATATATAAGTGACCCTAAAAATTCTACCAGAGAACTCCTAAACCTGATAAACAGCTTCAGTGAAGTAGCTGGATATAAAATTAACTCAAACAAATCAATGGCCTTTCTCTACACATAGGATAAATGGGCTGAGAAAGAAATTAGGGAAACAACACCCTTCATAATAGTCACAAATGATATAAAAAACCTTGGTGTGACTCTAACTAAGGAAGCGAAATATCTGTATAATAAGAACGTCAAGAGTCTGAAGAAAGAAATCCAAGAAGATCTCAGAAGATGGAAAGATCTCTCATGTTCATGGGTTGGCAGGATCAATATAGTAAAAATGGCTATCTTGCCTAAAGCAATCTACAGATTCAGTGCAATCCCCAACAAAATTCTAACTCAGTTCTTCACTGAGTTAGAAGTAGCAATTTGCAAATTTATCTGGAATAATAAAAAACCTAGAATTGCAAAAACTATTCTCAACAATAACAGAGCCTCTGCTGGAATTACCATCCCTGACCTCAAGCTGTACTACAGAGCAATTGTGATACACTTGCATGGTACTGGTACAGTGACAGACATGTAGATCAATGGAATAGAATTGAAGACCTAGAAATGAACCCACACACCTATGGTCACCTGATCTTTGACAAGGGAGCTAAAACCATCCAGTGGAAAAAAGACAGCATTTTCAACAAATGGTGCTGGCACAACTGGCGGTTATCATGTAGAAGAAAGCAAATTGATCCATTCTTATCTCCTTGTAAAAGCTCAAGTCTAAGTGGATCAAAGAACTCCACATAAAACCAGAGACTGAAACTTATAGAGCAGAAAGTGGGGAAAAGCCTTGATGATATGGGCACTGGGGAAAAATTCCTAAACAGAACAGCAATGGCTTGTACTGTAAGATCAAAAATTGACAAATGGGACTTCATGAAATTGCAAAGTTTCTGTAAGGCAAAAGACACTGTCAATAAGACAAAAAGGCCACCAACAGATTGGGAAAGGATTTTTACCAATCCTAAATCTGATAGGGGACTACTCCAATATATACAAAGAGCTCAAGAAGCTGGACTCCAGAACTTCAAAGAATAAACAAATAATTCTTAAGTGGGGAATACTGAATGGCTGAGAAGCACCTGAAAAAAATGTTCAACATCCCTAATCATCAGGGAAATGCAAATCAAAACAACCCTGAGATTCCACCTCACTCCAGTCAGAATGGCTAAGATCAAAATTTCATATGACAGCAGATGCTGGCAAGGATGTAGAGAAAGAGGAACACTCCTCCATTGCTGGTTGGATTGCAAGCTGGTACAACCACTTTGGAAATCAGTCTGGAGGTTCCTCAGAAAATTGGACATAGTACTACAAGAGGATCCTGCAATACCTCTCCTTGGCATATACCCAGAAGATGTTCCAACTGGTAATAAGGACACATGCTCCACTATGTTCATAGCAGCCTTATTTATAATAGCCAGAAGCTGGAAAGAACCCAGATGTCCCTCAACAGAGGAATGGATACAGAAACTGTGGTACATTTACACAATGGAGTACTATTCAGCTATTAAAAACAATGAATTTATGAAATTATTGGGCAAATGGATATATCTGGAGGATATCATCCTTAATGAGGTAACCCAATCACAAAAGAAGTCACTTGATATGCACTCACTGATAAGTGGATATTAGCCCAGAAACTTAAAATACCCAAGATACAATTTGCAAAACACAAGAAAATCAAGAAGGAAGACCAATATGTGGATACTTCATTCCTCCCTACAATACGAAATAAAATATCCATGGAAGGAGTTACAGAGATAAAGTTTGGAGCTAAGATGAAAGGATGGACCATCCAGAGACTACTCCACCCGGGGATCCATCCCATAATCAGCCACCAAACCTAGACACTATTGAATATGCCAGCAAGATTTTGCTGAAAGGACCCTGATATAGCTATCTAGAGTGAGGCTATGTCTGTGCCTGGCAAATACAGAAGGGGATGCTCATAGTCATCTATAGGATGGAACACAGGGCCCCAATGGAAGAGCTAGAGAAAGTACCCAAGGAGCTGAAGGGGTCTGCAACCCATAGGTGGAACAACTATATGAACTAACCAGTTACTCCAGAGCTCATGTCTCTAGCTGCATATGTAGTAGATGATTGCCTAGCTGGCCATCATTGGGAAGAGAGGCTCCTTGGTCTTACAAACTTTATATGCCCCAGTACAGGGGAATGCCAGGGCCAAGAAGTGGAAGTGGGCTGGTAGGGGAGCCTGGAGGGGGTAGGGGGTATAGGGAACTTTCAGGATACCATTTGAAATGTAAATAAAGAAAAGCTGTCTCCTGTGAGGCTTTGACTGTCCCTGACAAGTACAGAAGTGGATGCTCACAGTCATCTATAGGACAGAACACAGGATCCCCAATGTAGGAGCTAGAGAGAGTACCCAAGAGATGTAGGGGTCTGCAACCCTATAGATGGAACAACAATATGAACTATTCAGAACCCCCAGAGCTCATGTCTCTAGCTGCATATGTATTGGAAGATGGCCTAGTTGGCCATTATTGGGAAGAAAGGCCTGTTGGTCTAGCAATCTTTATATACCCCAGTACAGGGGAATACCAGGGCCAAGAAGTGGGAGTGGGTGGGTAGGGGAGGAGGGCGGGGGGGGGTATAAGGGACTTATGGGATAGCACTTGAAATGTAAATGAAGAAAATATCTAATTTTTAAAATGTGAAAAAAAAGGAAATATCTAATTAAAAAAAAGAATACAGAGTAAAAAAAATCTCTGAAGATTTACTTCACTGTGTTATGTTCTCCTTTAATTTTGTTATGGAGATAATTTGTGTATCAGTTGAGTATGAAAATTTTAAATTTAATATGAACTTTTTGCTATGTTGTTATTTGATTAAGAATTTTGCTATATCTAGAGTGAACCTGGACCATCATAAATCTCAGTGACAGTTTTCTTATCTTGCTGCTCCTCAGATTTCAGTTCTTGGAGTTCCTTAAAACTGTGTCACTTTGATGAAAGTATCTTTATGCTTTGCTTGTCTGGAGACTCTTCCTCTGTAACACACACAGCAAACATGAGAAACACAGTAAACCTAAAAGAACACTGAGAAAAATGACATCCCCTACATCTTCATCTTTCCCCCAACTGCTTTGAAAACATCCATTATTTCTGCCAGAAATTATTTTAATACATCCTGTCAAGTAAAAGGCCAACCTCCTGGTAACTTCTGTGTGATGGCTAATCTTGGTTGCCAACTTGACATACTTGAGAAGCAAGAATTACAGTTGAGGAACTGATTCATCAGATTAGTCTGTGGCATGACTTTAGGGAAATTTTCTTGATTGCTAATTGAGATAAGAGGGCCCAACTCATTGTGGTGATATATTTAGGCAGATAGTCTGAGCTGTATATAAAAGGTAGCTGAATATGCCAGAGGAAGCAAACTAGTAAATAACATTGCTTGATTGGCTTCTGATTGAGGCTCCTGTCTGAGCTTCTCTCAGTAATGGACTAACCTATAAACTAAATTAACCCTTCATTCCTCAAGTTGTATTTGCTCAGTGTTTTATCACAGCAACAGAGAAGCAAACTAAAGCACTGGTTTGGCTATAACTTGGCTATCATGGTATTCTTCAAGGATATTTGGGTGAGGGGAGGCAGTAGAAATGCCTCATAAGTTTTGAAATTCTGCCCATTATTTCATATTCTATGACCTCTTTGTTCACGAGTCCCTTCTTCTCTGCCATGAACACTTTCATTCCTAGTGTAACAAAAATAATCTGAATCTCATAGCAAAAACAAGATTCCTCCACTCAGATACAGTGTCATTAGTGGCAGGCCCTTTAGACCTATATGTAATTTCCTTTAAGTTATTCAGTGACCATTGTACACACAAGCATATAAGTACTGTGAGTTTCAGACAGCTTACCAGCACTTACCAGGTATAAGGGATAAAATGGCACTTGTGTTTGTTCATGCTTGTGAAATATTATCAAGGATATGTGCTTCACATAAGGTCAGAGAGAACAAAAGACATATATTCTTGTCCTATTTATCTCTAAATCTCCCTATGCTGGTCTTTGTTATTTAGAGAGTTTCCAGGCACATCTGGAGCCAATGTATAAACATATATACAAATGGTTCCTATACCAAATACAATTTCCGTGTGTAAACAAACAAATAAACAAAACCAGCTAGTTATCAGCCTGCCTGACACACCACCTGCCTCATCACAGACATTAGCACCCAAGTCCTATGAGGGACAGGGTTCTACTTACTCATTTTCCACATCTTGTATGGAGTCAGGCAGAGGCTGATTCTTGGTCTCAGGAAGGAGAAAGACAACAAGGCCACCAAGGAAGGAAAGAACCCCATAGATGATCCAGGGCAAGGAGGCAGAGTATGTTCTGAGGATCATAAATAGAGGAGACAGGGCTGCCCCAATACTGCCAGCAATTCCAATGACTCCTAAAGCAGTTGCCCTTGAGCATAAAACAAAATGCAGAAATAACCCCATGAGGATGCACATTTGAAATGTGTGACTTAGCCCTTGCATCAATTATGGAAATAAGCAGTATATTTAGACGTAACAATGTTGATAGTTTTTACTCTTTTCTCAAGACCACATATTAAAACACTCATTTATCACTTACAAAACAAGATGTGGGAAAAACAAAATACTATACCTTTTCTCTACTGTGAAAATCCTAGATTTTAGCTTTTATGTATATGTTTACATGGGGTGGAGATATTGATAGAAGCTTGGAAACTCTAGAGGGGATAATGAGGGGGAAAGAAAAGATCTTAAGTGAAAAAGAAGTTAATGATACACACACGTGTACATATACAAACACACACACACACACACACACACACACACACACACACACACACTCACATGAACACTCAACTGTGACCTGAAGGGAATAGGTGGTAAGCAGAGCAATGGGGGTAAACTAGCAGAAAGGAATTGGACAAAAGCGGCAGAGCAACCAAAACAGAGTAGATGTGAAAATGTATAATAAGCCTATAATTCTTGTGTGTGTGTGTGTGTGTGTGTGTGTGTGTTTTCTTTCTTTCTTTTTTCAATTTTTATTAGATATTTTCTTCATTTACATTTCAAATGTTATCCCGAAAGTCCCCTAAACCCTCCCCTATCCCCTGCCCTGCTCCCCAACCACCCACTCCCACATCTTGGCCCTGGCATTCCCCTGTACTGGGGCATATAAAGTTTGCATGACCAAGGGGCCTCTCTTCCCAATGATGGCCAACTAGGCCATCTTCTGCTATATATGGAGCTAGAGAAATGAGCTCTGGGGTACTAGTGAGTTCATATTGTTCTTCCACCTATAGGGCTGCAGACCCATTCAGCTCGTTGGGTACTTTCTCTAGCTACTCCCTTGGGAACCCAGTGTTCCATCTAATAGCTGACTGTGAACATCCACTTCTGTGTTTGCCAGGCACTGGTATAGTCTCCCACGAGACAGCTATATCAGGGCCCTTTCAGCAATATCTTGCTGGCATATACAATAGTGTCTGCATTAGGTGGCTGATTATGGGATGGATCCCCAGCTGCAGCAGTCACTGGTTGGTCCATCCTTTTGTTTCAGCTCCACACTTGATCTCTGTAACTCCTTCAATGTGTGCTTTGTTCCTAATTCTAAGAAGAGACGAAGTGTCCACACTTTGATCTTCATTCTTCTTGAGTTTCATGTGTTTAGCAAATTGTATCTTGGGTAATCTAGGTTTCTGGGCTAATATTCACTTATCAGTGAGTACATGTTATGTGAGTTCTTTTGTGATTGGGTTACCTCACTCAGGATGATGCCCTCCAGATCCATCCATTTGCCTAGGAATTTCATGAATTCATTGTTTTTAATAGCTGAATAGTACTCCATTGTGTAAATGTACCATAATTTCTGTATCCATTCCTCTGTTGAGGGATATCTGGGTTCTTTCCAGCTTCTGGCTATTATAAATAAGGCTGCTATGAACATAGTGGAGCACGTGTCCTTATAAGCCTATTATTCTTTATGCTAACTTTTTAGAATTGATTTTGAAAGGTAAAACACACACACACAGGAAAGTAGATGATTTCTCATGACGTGTCTTTTCTGAGTTTCAAATATTACATGAGATTAAATTAGTGGTACATGTAGATTTAACAGGAACTGACCAAAAGGTAACTTTGAAGAAACTTTAGACATATTTGTTGTTATCATCACAATCAATTGTTTTAGATAACTATCCAGTCAATGAATGTAAATAAGCTAAGAAGCCAGAAAAATAACTCAGCAGGTAAAGTGTTTGCCATCAAACTTAATGACTTGATTTCAAAAGGAGTTACAGAGACAAAGTTCAGAGCAAAGACAGAAGAAAGAACCATCCAGAGACTGCCCCACCCAGGGATCCATCCCATAAATAACTACCAAACCCAGACCCTATTGCATATGCCAGCAAGATTTTGCTGACAGGACCCTGATATAGCTCTCTTGTGAGGCTACGCCAGTACCTGGCAAATACAGAAGTGGATGCTCACAGTCATCTATTGGATGGAACACAGGGCCCCCAATGAAGGAGCTAGAGAAAGTACCCAAGGAGCTGAAGGGGTCTGCAACCCTATAGGAGGAACAACAATATGAACTAACCAGTACCCCCAAGAGCTGTGTCTCTAGTTGAATATGTAGCAGAGTTTGGCCTAGTCAGCCATCAATGGGAGAAGAGGCCCTTGGTCTTGCAAAGATTATATGCCCCAGTACAGGGGAATGCTAGGGCCAGGAAGCAGGAGTGGGTGGGTTGGGGAGCAGGGTAGAGGGAGGGTATAGGGGACTTTCAGGATAGCATTTGAAATGTAAATGAATAAAATAAGGAAAAAAAAGAAATCTGTGACTAAACACACACACACACACACAAAAAAAAAAAAAAGAGTAGAAGAAGAGAATCAACTCCTGAAAGTTATCTTCTGACCACCCTGGGCACATGGTAGTAAGCACCTATCATATATTCACATACATATGCACAGAAATTTTTAATTAATTAATTAAAAAGTTTATTCTGAACCTGACAGTGAACCTTGAGTCTTGTACCTGATTATAGTGGGAAGTAGCTCATTTGCATGCACAACAGTACAGCCAACAGAAACAAAAGAAAATGCTCCTCCCAAAGTCGCCAAAACCATGCGTAGGATCAGCATTTCTAGAGAGAGGAAGACCAAGGAGAATCATGAAATATGAACTGTGGAATTTGTACTTCCCAAATCACAAATGGAAGCCATCCTTACTGGGGGTGAGTAAAAGTGTAAAATATAATGTAGAGAAAGTGTACAAAGGTAGAATCCCCTCAGTGGCTAATAAATTGAAGAATATGACCTATCTTTATATATTAGTTTGGGGGAATCAAAGCTTCTAAACAACTGGATTCATATGCCTCTCTTGATATTTACTTAAGAAGTAGAAAACTGGGTGAGTTCAGAAGGAGCTCACGTTCATATTTTTTATCCGGTCTCTCAGAAATTTCTCATGGAGAATGTAGGAATGTTGTGGAGAAGTGACCAAGGACTGTGTATCCATTCAGATATTCACAGACAATGATCTACAATACTGCAGAATCATGTTATGAAAAGATAGAATCATGCTGGAGAGATGGCTCAGTGGTTAAAAGTACTGACTGTTCTTCCAGAGGTCCTGAGTTCAAATCCCAGCAACCACATGGTGACTCAACCATCCATTATGAGATCTGATGCCCTCTTCTGGTATGTCTGAAGACAGCTACAGTGTACTTACATATAATAAATAAATAAATCTTTGAGCTGAAGTGAGTGGTGCCGAAGTGAGCATGGCTGGAGTGAGAAGGAAGAAAAAAGAAAAGATAGAATCCCGACAATGGTGTGCAATTTGAAGATTCGTTTAGTTTGAAATAATGTCTCGAGACTCAAGAACTGCTGCTAGGAAGCATGTCAGGCTTTTAAAAACCACCCAAGGAAATTTTCATAAAGTCATTTTCTACACAATTTGGTGTTATATAAGATCCAAACTTTGCACTAAGCCTTCATGTGAGGCAAAAAAAATTTACATCATTGCTGATATTCAAGAGTTATGACCACCTGTGTACTGCTATCTATTACTTAAGTCTATTTAAATTCAGTGTAGTTGGTTCTAAAGTCTTTTTTGTCTTTTTTTAATTAGATATTTTCTTTATTTACATTTCAAATTTTATTCCCTTTCCTCATTTCCCCTCTGAAAACCCCCCATATCCCATTTCCCCTCCCCCTGCTCACTAATCCACCCACTCTCGCTTCCCTATCCTGGTATTCCCCTATACAGGGGCATCTCAATACAAGTCACACCCATTTTCTTGATTTCCAAATGAGGGTTGTATTTGTGTCCTTATATCATGAGGTTCATAAATTAGACACACAGAGTTCAGAAAATAAATTCTTACTGAAGATGAAATAATAAAATAGAGCAGGACATGGTCGATTAGATTATAAGGTCTTATGTGGAATAACAAAACTTGGGAATAATTGGCACCAGTTTTCATGTACATCTTGAATATAATAAACATTCATCTACTATAACCAAATGTTGCTGACTTTTGACTCTAGGTATCTTAATGGAATAGTGTGCTCTAAACACCCAGATTAGCCACACAAAGAAAACCTTAAAACATGTTTTGTTTTGATTTTATAGGTGAGCCTATAAGTCCCAAGGAAAGAGAAGGAGATCATTTCTTTGCTCACCCTGTATCTTTTTCTTACCTTGAGGCACAAAAACTATGGCCAAAATGGAAATTCCAATCAGGCACATGATAAATAGTTGACTTATTCTGCGGCCCAAGTGATTCACCAAAAAAATTCCAACTAAAATGGCTGGAATGGTGATTGTACCAAAAAGACACTGCAATAGGAAGACATTAGTCCTCAGGTGCTGGAAGTTGATCAGCAAGCCATACAGAGATATCATCACTACAAATCTGTAAAGAACAAATAAAAGGTACATCATGAGTCTGGAGTTGATGTCAAAGAAGCCAGTTTCAATTGTTAAAATATCAAGGAATACAATCCACAGAACTCAAGAAGGTTAGCAAGCCGAAGGGCCCAAGTGAGGATGCTTCAAACCCACTTGGGAGGGAGAAGAAAGTAATCATGGGAGGTAGAAGGGAGAGGGACCTAGATGGAAGAGGAGAAGGGAAGGGAAAGGGGGAACATGATCAGGTATTAGGAGGGCAGGAACAGGAGAGAAGCCCTGAGGGCCAGCAGAAAGAATGGAAATATGCAACCTCAAGAGGTGGGAGGTGGGAGGAAGGACCCTCTAGAATATACCAGAGACCTGGGATGTGAGAGACTCTCAAGGATTAGAGTCCACCTCAAGTAGGTAGACAGGCATCAAGTGTAGGAATGGGGTTGCCATCCCATAGTCAGAAAACTCTGACCCAGAATGTTCCTGTCTAAAAGAACTGCAGGGAGAAAAGTGGAGAAGAGACTGAGGGAAAGGAGGTCCAGTGACAGGTCCAACTTAGGATCCATCTCAAGGGAAGGCTCCAAGGCCCGACATTATTACTGATGCTATAATAGTGTGCTTACAGACAGGAGCCTAGCATGGCTGTCTTCAGAGTCCCAACATGCAGCTAACTGAGACAGAGGCACATACTTACAGTCAATCAATGGACAGAAATTGGGGATGCCAGTGGTTGAATTAGGAAAAGGCTAGAAAAAGCTAAGGAAGAGGGCAACCCCACAGAAGACTAGCAGTCTCAACTAACCTGGACCCCTGAGAACTCTCAGATACTGAGCCACTAATCAGGCAGCATATATCTGGTATGAGGCCCCCAAACATATACAGCAGAGAACTGCCTGGTGTGGCCTCAGTGAGAGAAGATGTGCCCAATCCTCGAGAGGCTTGAGGTCCTAGGGAGTAGAGAGGCTGGAGTTGGGAGGGAAGGGAAGGATGGAGAGGTGAGGAGATGGGAACAGTCTTTGGAGACAGGAGAGGAGGGATGGGATGTGGAACTGTGGGAGGGCAGACCAGGAGGAGGTAATGACTGGACTGTAAAAAGTAAAAGTTATAATTATATGTATCAAGGAATAGCTATATTTGTTAGATTCCCCAAAGAGGAGTGCTAGTGACAATGACTCGACTTCCACCAGAAGTGGGTTTTGCTAGAAAACAGAAACCTAAAGCATTTCTCAGAAGCCCGTAAAGACTGCCTGAGAGGGATGGAGAATGGCTGGGCAGTCAAGAGCACTGACTGCTCTTGCTGAATCCTATGAGTTCAACAACTAATCAGACCCCCTAGAGCTCCCAGGGACTAAACCACCAACTAAGGAGTGTACATGGAGAAAGACCCATGGCTCCAGCTGCATATGTAGCAGAGTAGAGGCCCTTGATCCTGTGGAGGCTAGATACCCCAGCGTAGGTCGATGTTAAGGCAGTGAGGCAAGAATAGATGGGTGTATGGGGGAGTACCTTCATAGAGACAGAGGGAGGGGGAATGGAATAGAAGGGATTGCGGTGGGTAAACAGAGAAGGGGGACAACATTTGAAATATAAATAAATAAAATAACCAAAAGGAAAAAAGGGCTTTGTGGATGTTCATAATTACAACTGTCAATACCTCACCTGTCTGACAGAGTCCCCATGTTAACCACCTGGCTTTTCCAGCTTCTGAGTACTGACCCCGCCCCCCCATCACCAGGCTCTATCCACCCACATAAAACCCAACTAGCTTCTGCAGATGCTGCTGAACTCTACTGTCTGAGGCAGCTTGACATATTTTAAATTAAACTGTTCTTTTATCCACTGAAAATGGCTGTTTGGTTGTTTATTTTTACACCTGCTTACATTTGGTGCCAAAAACCCTGAAGAGATACCATTGGGAAATAAATTTCCCCTTTCACTAAACCAAAAACTGACTGCTGGACTTTTCCACGGTGCAGATCATTTGCTTCGGTCATACTCCATATTTGACTCCAGATTCCGAATCTATCTCTCTCACCATTTCTTTCTCCTGAATGCCTACTCACATCTCCCTACAGACTAGGGCAAATGCCCTTCTCTGTGGACAGTTTCAGATTTTCTCTCATCCTCACCAAAGCCTGCCACAAAAGTCTTGCTGTACACCAGGCAGTTTCTCACACCCTCAACATCCTTCACTTGGTTTGGGACAACCATCTCTCACAATCTGGGAATTCACTTGAACTTCACTACAGTGGGGGGAACCCTCTGGATTGAGTTTCCATCCAGAGACACTTACCCCACCCCTCCACCAGCTCACCACTTCCTCCTTCTGCATACTTATGATCAATCTGTAATCCCTCCGACCTTTCACTTGTATAAGCCACTGGTCTCCTCTTTCTAGCAGATCTTCTCCTTACATATTCCAGTGTCTGGACTTAGAAGGAGAGACTTTTTCTAACTGTTTCCTATCTACCTTTTGTTCTGATACTGTGATTCCTTTTCTGTTCCTTCCACCTCAGCTCTCCAACATCTCATCACCATAGGCTCCTCCCACTATCGGCTAGATGTTACCTACCACTCCTTTGCCTGCCTTCTCAAGTCTCTGTCCCTCTTCAGATTCAGATTTCATTAGGCCTTACTGCCTTATTTTAACTGCAAACTAGAAAATCAATCTCAATGGCCAGAAAATGGTGCATTCAACATCCTAATTCACAAAGATTGTAACAACCAAGGTATTTCATGACAAAACCAAATTCACACAATATCTCTCCACAAATCCAGCCCTTCAAAAGATAATAAAGGAAAAACTCCAACACAAGGATGGAAATTACACCCTAGAAAAAGCAAGAAAGTAATCCTTCAAGAAGACAGCCGCAAGAACAGAATCCCAGCAATAAAAAATAATAATAATAATAACAGGAAGCAACAATTGCCTGTCCTTAATATCTCTTAATATCAATGGACACAATTCTCCAATAAAAAGAGACAGACTAACAGACTAGCTATATAAAAAAGAACCAACATTTTGCTGCTTACAAGAAAACCACCTCAAAAACAAAGACAAACACTGCCTCAGAGTAAAATGCTGGAAAACAATTTTCCAAGCATATGGTCCAAAGAAAGAAGCTGGAATAACAATTCTAATATCCAATAAAATCGACTTCCAACACAAAGTTGTCAAAAAAGACAAAGAGGGGCACTTCATTCTCATCAAAGATAAAATCTTGCAAGATGAATTCTCAATTCTGAATATCTATGCTCCAAAAGCAAGGGCATCTACATTCATTAAAGAACGATAGTAAAGCTCAAAGCACACATTGCACCTCACACGATAATAGTAGGAGACTTCAATACCCCACTGTCATCAATGGACAGATCCTGGAAACAGAAACTAAACAGAGACACATGGAAATTAACAGAAGTTATGAAACATATGGATTTATCAGATATCTACAGAACATTTTATCCTAAAACAAAAGGATATACCTTCTTCTCAGTACCTCATGGTACCTTCTCCAAAACTGACCATATAATCAGAAACAAAATAGACCTCAATATATAAAAATATTGAAATTATCAATGCATCCTATCTGATCACCATGGACTAAGGCTGATCTTCAATAACAGCATAAAAAATAGACAACATTCAAATGGAAGCTGAACAACACTCTACTCAATGATTCCTTGGTCAAGGATGAAACAAAGAAAAAAGTTAAAGACTTTTTTTAGAGTTTAATGAAAATGAAGTCACAACATACCCAAACTTATGGGAGAAAATGAAAGCAGTCCTAAGAGGAAAACTGATAGCTCTGAGTGCCTCCAAAAAGAAACTAGAGAGAGCTCACACTAGCAGCTTGACAACACACCTAAAAGCTCTAGAACAAAAGAAAGCAAATTCACCAAAGAGGAGGAGATGTCAGGAAATAATCAAACTCAGGGCTGAAATCAACCAAGTGGAAACAAAAAGAACTATTCAAAGAATCAACCAAACCAGGAGCTGGTTCTTTGAGAAAATCAACAAGATAGATAAACCCTTAGCCAGACTAACTAGAGGGCACAAGGACAGGCACAAAATCAGAAAGAAAAAAAAAATGGGCGGGGGGAGGGCATAACAACAAAACATGAGGAAATCCAAAACATTATCAGATCCTACTACAAAGGGCTATACTCAACAAAACTGGAAAACCTGGATGAAAGGACAAATTTCTAGACAGATATCAGGTACCAAGGATCAGATCAATGATCTAAACAGTCTCATATCCCCTAAAGAAATAGAAGCAGTCATTAATAGTCTCTCAACTAAAAAAAGCCCAGGACCAGATGGGTTTAGTGCAGAGTTCTATCAGACCTGCAAAGAACACCTAATTTCAATTCTCCTCAAAATATTCCACAAAATAGAAACAGAAGGTACTCTACCCAATTCATTCGATGAAGCCACAATTACTCTGATACCTAAACCACATAAAAACACAACAAAGATAGAAAACTTCAGACGAATTCCCCTTATAAATATCAATGTAAAAATACTCAATAAAAGTCTCACTAACCGAATCCAAGAACACATCAAAATGATCATCCATCCTGATCAAGTTGGCTTCATCCCAGGAATGTAGGGATGGTTTAATATGCAAAAATCCATCAATGTAATCCACTATATAAACAAACTCAAAGACAAAAACCACATGATCATCTCGTTAGACATTGCGAAAATAATTGACAAAATCCAACACCCATCCATGAAAAAAGTCTTAGAAACATCAGGAATTCAAGGCCCATACCTAAACATAATAAAAGCAATCTACAGCAAACAAGTAGCCAACTTCAAACTAAATGGAAAGAAACTTGAAACAACCCCACTAATATCGGGGACTAGACAAAGCTGCCTACTTTCTCAGACATATTCAATATAGTACTTGAAGTCCTAGCCAGAGCAATTCAACAACAAAAGAGGATCAAGGGGATACAAACTGGAAAGGAAGATGTCAAAATATCACTATTTGGGGATGATATGATGGTATATATAAGTGACCCTAAAAATTCCACCACAGAACTCCTAAATCTGATAAACAGCTTCAGTGCAGAAGCTAGATATAAAATTAACTCAAACAAATCAATGGCCTTTCTCTACACAAAGGATAAACTGGCTGAGAAAAAAAATTAGGGAAACACCATTGACAATAGTCAAAAATAATATAAAATTCCTTGGTGTGACTCTAACTAAGGAAGTGAAAGATCTGTATGATAAGAACTTCAAGTCTCTAAAGAAAGAAATTGAAGAAGATCTCAGAAGATGGAAAGATCTCCCATGCTCATGGATTGACAGGATTAATATAGTCAAAATGGCTATCCTGCCTAAAGCAATCTACTGATTCAAGGCAATCCCCATCAAAATTCAAACTCAATTCTTCACAGAGTAAGAAAGGGCCATTTGCAAATTCATCTGGAATAATAAAAAACCTAGGATAACAAAACCTATTCTCAACAATAAAGGAACCTCTGGTGGAATCACCATTCCTTATCTCAAGCTGTTTTGCAGAGAAATAGTGATAAAAACAGCATGGTACTGGTACACCATCAGACAGGTAGATCAATGGAATAGAATTGAAGACCCAGAAATGAATCTACACACCTCTGGTCACTTGATCTTTGACAAGGGAGCTAAAACCATCCACTGAAAAAAAGACAGCATTTTCAACAAATGGTGCTGGCACAACTGGCGGTTATCATGTAGAAGAATACAAATTGATCCATTCTTATATCCTTGTACAAAGCTCAAGTCTAAGTGGATGAAGGAACTCCACATAAAACCAGACACTCTGAAAAGAGTGACTGAGCAGACTAGAGAAGCAACACAGCTTCTGGGACAGGCCCAGTTTCAGGCTCTAGACATCTGGGCACTTTCCCCACCTGAGGAGAGGTGTCTGCCCAGGAGGGCTTTGCCTGCTGGAGCTCGTGAGGGAGCCCTCTCGGATCCCAGGTCTCTGTCCTAGTCGGCCATCAATGGGAGGAGAGGCACTTGGTCTTGTGAAGATCATATGCCCCAGTATATGGGAATGCCAGGGCCAGGAAGCAGGAGTGGGTGGGTTGGGGAGCAGGGCGGGGGGGAAGGTATAGGGGACTTTCAGGATAGCATTTGAAATGTAAATGAAGAAAATATCTAATTTTTAAAAGAAAGATGTTTAATGGAAGGGAGGAGTAAAAGGCTTCCTGTGACAGACAGAAATACCAGCTTCTGGCAACAGCCCTGAGGCCACTCCCACCAAGGAAGATAGGCACTAACAGATTCTACTTGGGACCTGCCTCAAGTGTGGCAACACTGGCTCCTGAGCAAAGAATTGCCCCAAGTCTCACCCACCACTGAGGTCCTGCCCAAACTGTGGGCAAGCAGGAGACTGTACAGTTGATTGCACCATCCTGTCCCACCAAATTAGATCATCCAAAGACTGATGCTGCCCTGAGACTTCTGCCTCCAACAAAGCCATCAAATGTATCACGGAGGAGCCTAGGCTGACGGTCCAGGTAGCAGGTAAGTCTTTGTCATTTTTAATTTATACAGAGGCTACTTGGTCTATATTTCCTGCTCACTCCGATAAAACTTACCTTTCTCAGATCTCTGTGATGGGTGTCGATAACCAGCCCTTCCAACCTAGGACTACAGGGCCTGTACTCTGTACTCTCTGTGGCCACCTAACTGCTCACTCCTTCATTATTATGTCTAATTACCTAAGCCACTGGTTGGTCAGGGATTATCATCCCTAAATTTTGTTTTTCCTTCTCTTTCATCCAACTCCTTCCTGAATGTTCCCTCTTCTCCTAACCTCTGAGGACAAGCCCCTGTGGTTTAGCTTTCTTTTAAATACAAACTGAATATATTTTTTCTATTTTATATTAAATAAATAAATTATGCCTATCATGGGAAAAACAGAGATGCGTAGACAGATACCATCTTTTGGTGCTTCATCTGGTCAAAGTTTAAAAGCCTGCTTTCACCATTAAAACATTCTCATTTTACAATAACTTTGGGTATAAGAGATAGATGAACATGTTGCTTAATGGTGAGATAAATGTAAGACCTTTAAATAAAAGCTTAAATTATCTAAGCTCCATAAGTAAAAATGTTTCAGAACAAAAGGCTCAATTTCCTGCCAGCCTAAAATGGTTATAAAAAATGTATTAGACCTATAACTGGTTCAAATAGCTTCCTACTGAAAAGGGTAAACTTACAAACAGGTTTCAATGACATCATAAGTTCAAAACTGCCAGCCTGTTGTTATTGACTTAAAATTTTTACTTTTTACTATTATAAAAATTTTACTTTTTACTATTCCTTTATGCTCCAATGATGATTTTAAAAGACGTGTGTTTTCTGGAGCCCAGGGAATTCTGAGGAAGAAGGACAGGAAGGATTTTAGGAACCAGAAGAGTCAAGGAACTCATAAGAACATGGCCCACAAAATCAACTAACCGGGGTTCATAGGGCCTCACAGAGACTGAATTCACAACCAAGAAGCCTGAATAGGTTTGACCTAGGTCCTCTGCATATATGTTGTTGTGTAGCTACGTGTTCTTTGGGGGCTTCTAACAATGAAAGTGCAGCTGTCTCTGACTCCTTTTTTTTTTAAAGATTTATTTATTTTATATATGTAAGTATACTATTACTCTCTTCAGACACACCAAAAGAGGGCATCAGGTCCCATTATAGATGGTTGTGAGCCACCATGTGGTTGCTGGAAATCGAACTTAGGCCCTCTGGTAGAGCAATCAGTGCTCTTAACTACTAAGCCATCTCTCCAGTCCCTGTCTCTGACTCATATGCCTGCTTTTGGAACCCTTTTCCATCTACAAGGTTGCCTCCTGCAGCCTTGATATAAAAGCATGTGCCTAGTCTTATTGTAAATTGTTAACAAGTGCTGTGTTTGGCTGATACCTCTGGGAGGCTGCTCTTTCCTGAAGGGAACTAAGGAGAGAGTGGATCTGGGGAGCTGGGGAGGTGTGAGGAGGGGCGGATATGAGAGGAGGAAGCAATAAACACAGTCAGTATGTAATGTATGAGAGAGGAATACAGAAAATTAAAAGAAAAGAAAAAAGATTTGCCTTTTCGATAAATACTCTCAATAATCAAGCACTTATGTCTCATAGTAAATGACTAAATATTTATGCAATTTAGAAATGTCTGAAAAAATTGTTTGTGAAAATGAGACTTAATGATAATATATAATATTAAAATTTTAAAATTCAAGGTTTGTCATATTAATCAATTGAGTTCTGATAAGATATATTAATCTAGTCTTAGTACAGTTGTAAGTACTGGCTACTAAAACTTTTTTTAAATAATTAAAATTATTAATAGTCATGAGCTGAAAAAAATTTTAATTTCCTCTGGTTGCTTTCTTTTCTAAATATAGAATTTTAAAAGTACTTCTCTTTGTGCTGGAGATATCTCTACTGTTCAACCTATACCCACCTATCCCCTTCTACTGGTAACGTGACAACAATCGGCCCAAAGAAAGACTATTAATATTTCTATCTCAGAACTATATTTCAGGCCCTAAAGCTCTTTCTTCCCTTTGTCCTCTTTCCTGCCAGAAGTTTCTGTCTTATTAAAGATGCATGTTCGTGTTTATGTTGACAAATATCCAGGCTTTACTTTTGTTATGATTTGAAGGAGTGTACCTGCTTGAGCTGTATGCAGACACTTATTAACTGTTTACCCTACAGTGAGGATTTCTATGCAGATTAAAACAGGCAGTAACACTACTAACCCCTTCTTGTCAAGTTTAAAACACTCATGTAAGCTTCAAGGAGTCATGATTTGGCTCCATCTGCCACAGTTCAAACTGGATAAAGAACCTTTATCTGATTAAGTACTCCTTTTAGTGAAAACCTTAAACTTTCCTGCCCACCACCTGGCCCTAAGAGTGATTCCTTTCTTTCACCTGGTCTTGAGGCTCTTTTATACTCTTATACCATTGCCTGCTAATTTGGTCCTCTGCTTTGGCTCAACATTCCAGACCCCCTTTTCTCACATCCCCACTCAGCCAGAAGTAGTCAGAATATGGCCATCGCCCCTTATCATCAACAAAAGGCTATTACGTTAAATTGCCAAAGCTGGTCCAAAGTGATGGCAGAGCTGATGGCAATGACTTGACCCCCTCCTGAGCTGGGGTTTGCTAGGAAATTGAAACCTAAAGAGTTTCTCAGATGCTCTTAAAGGCTGCCTGAATGTTCCTGACCACAACTATCAGCACTTCATTTGTCTTAAAAAAAAAAAAAAAAAAAAAGTCCCCAAACTAACCTCCTAGTTCCCCCTGGAAAGCTACTTGAGCAAACTCCTTTTGCCATCAACCCATAAAAAAACTGAACAAGCATTTGCAGTTGCTGCTATACTCCCAAGGCAGTTGGACAGGATTTTTTTAAAGTGTTCTTTCTCTCCACAGAGAATGGCTAGTTGTTAGGTGTTGTTGTTGTTGTTTGTGCATTCTTACATTCTGTTCTCTGTAAATAATAACTTTATAATTTATTTTTATTTTTATTTATTTTCTTATTAGAGAAATTCGTCATTTACATTTCAAGTGTTATCCCAAAAGTCCCCAATACCCACCCCCCCGCCCTGCTCCCCTACCCTCCCCCTCCCACTATTTGGCCTTGGCATTCCCCTGTACTGGGGCATATAAACATTGCTAGACCAGGGGCCTTTCCTCCTGAATAATGGCCAACTAGGCCATCTTCTAATACATATGCAGCTAGAGACATGAGCTCTGGGGGTTCTGATTAGTTCATATTGTTGTTCCATCTATAGGGTCGCTGACCTCTACAGCTCTTGGGTACTCTCTAGCTCCTACATTGGGGACCCTGTGTTCTGCCCTATAGATGGTTGTGAGCATCCACTTCTGTATTTGTCAGGGACTGTCAAAGCCTGCCAGGAGACAGCTATATCAGGGTCCCATCAGCAATATCCTGATGGTGTGTGCAGTAGTGTCTGCATTTGGTGGCTGATTATGTGATGGACCGCCCGGGTGGGGCATTCTCTGGATGGTCCATCCATTCGTTTAGCTCCAAACTTTGTCTCTGCACCTCCTTCCATGCATATTTTAATCCCTATTATAGGGAGGAATGAAGTATCCACGCATTGGTCTTTCTTGATTTTCTTGTGTTTTGGAGATTGTATCTTGGGTGTTCTAGGTTTTGGGGCTAATAACCACTTATCAGTGAGTGCATGTTAAGTGATTTCTTTTGTGATTGGGTTAGCTCACTCAGGATGATATCCTCCAGATACATCCATTTCCTCAAGAATTTCATGAATTCATTGTTTTTAATAGCTGAGTAGTACTCCATTGTGTAAATGTACCACATTTTCTGTATCCATTCCTCTGTTGAGGGACATCTGGGTTCTTTCCAGCTTCTGGCTATTATAAATAAGGCTGCTATGAACATAGTGGAGCATGTGTCCTTTTTACCAGTTGGAATATCATCTGGGTATATGCCCAGTAGAGGTATTGCTGGATCTTCCGGTAGTACTATGTCCAGTTTTCTGAGAAACCGCCAGACTGATTTCCAGAGTGGTTGTACCAGCTTGCAATCCCACCAGCAATGAAGGAGTGTTCCTCTTTCTCCACATCCTCGCCAGCATCTGCTGTCACCTGAATTTTTTATCTTAGCCATTCTGACTGGTGTGAGGTGGAATCTCAGGGTTGTTTTGATTTGCATTTCTCTGATGATTAAGGATTTTGAACATTTTTTAAGGTGCTTCTCAGTCCTTTGGCATTGTTTCATTGAGAATTCTTTGTTTAACTCTGTACCCCATTTTTTAATGGGGTTATTTGAATTTCTGGTGTTCAGCTTCTTGAGCTCTTTGTAAATATTGGATATTAGCCTCCTATCAGATTTAGGATTGGTAATAATTCTTTCCCAATCCGTTGGTGGCCTTTTTGTCTTATTGACAGTATCTTTTCCTTTGCAATTTTATAAGGTCCCATTTGTCAATTTGTGATCTTATAGCACAGGCCATTGGTGTTCTGTTGAAGAATTTTACCCCTGTGCCCAAATCTTCAAGGGTTATCCCCAATTTCTCCCCTATGAATTTCAGTGTCTCTGGTTTAATGTGGAGGTCTTTGATCCACTTAGACTTGAGCTTTGAACAAGGAGAAAGGAATGGATCAATTCGCATTCTTCTGCATGTTGACCGCCAGTTGTGCCAGCACCATTTATTGAAAATGCTGTCTTTTTTCCACTGGATAGTTTTAGCTCCCTTGTCGAAGATAAGGTGACCCAAGATGTGTGGGTTCATTTCTGGGTCTTCAATTCTATTCCATTGGTCTACCTGTCTGTTGTTATAC
>LR751826.1:0-11709 GCA_902729485.2 Mus minutoides | reverse complement strand
TTTCTATATCCAGTGTTGTCTCTTTTTGGGTTTTCTTCAGTGTTTCTACCTCCATTTTTAGATCTTGAATGGTTTTCTTCAATTCTATCACCTGTTTGGATGTGTTTTCCTGTAGTTCTTTAAGGGATTTTTGCATTTCTTCTACCTGTTTAGCAGTGTTTGCCTGTAGCTCTTTAAGGGCTTCTACTTGTTTAGCAGTATTCTCTTGTGATTCCTTGAGGGATTTTTGTATTTCCTCTTTAATGGCTTCTACCTTTTTCTCAGTGTTCTCCTGTAGTTCCTTGAAGAATTTTTGTTTTTCTTCTTTAAGGGCTTCTGCTTGTTTAGCATTGTTCTCCTGTATTTCTTTAAGTGTGTTATTAACGTCCTTCTTATGATCTTCTAACATCATGATGAGATATGATTTAAAATCTGCGTCTTGCTTTTCAGGCATTTTGGGGTATCCAGGACTCCTTGCAGTGGGAGTACTGGGTTCTGATGATGACCATTGTTCTTGGTTGCTGTTAGTGGGATTCTTACGTTTGCCTTTCGCCATCTGGAGATTTCTGATGTTAATGTCCAAGCTGTCACTGGTTTTAGCTTGATCCTCCTGTGATTCTGTTAGCCTCTGACAGCACTTCTGGTAGTCCAACTCCCCCTGTAACCCTGATGTGTACCTAATGTCCTGGGGTGTGGAGAGTGATCAAGCAGCCCTATTGGCCTCCTCTGGGCTCAGAGAGGGATGATGGCAGGCAGCTGCAGCAGAGAGGACCTGGCTGGGAGGGGTCCCAGCCTCTGGTTGGGCGGAGTTCCTCTGTTCCAGCTGCTGCTGTACCTGGACCCCCGCGATTTCAAAGCCCACGGTGCACTCCACTCACCTGTAACCCCGATGTGTACCTAATGTCCTGGGGTGTTGGAGAGTGAGCAAGCGGCCCTATTGGCCTCCGCTGGGCTCAGAGAGGGATGATGGTGGGCCATAATTTTATAATTTATATTTATTTTATGTACGTTGGTGTTTTGCCTGCATATATGCTATGTGAGTATGTCAGATCCTGGAATTACAGACCATTGTGAGCCATCATGTGAATGCTAGAAATTGAACCCAGGTCCTCTAGAAGAAGTCAGTGATCTTAACCACTGAGCCATTTCTCCAGCCCCTAATTTTGTAATCATAATAAAAATCATTGTATGGAGATGGGACATATCATTGCTATTGAATTTTTGAATGCATAGTAGAGTTTTTGAGATACATGATGAGTCCTTGAAGAGTTTTAGAATTTTTACTGTGTCTTGATCTCGTTGAGCGTTGTATAATGTATGTATTCATTGAGATGTACACATCCATGCACCTTAACTTTGAGATTTTTATCTCTTTTGAAATTGAAACAGACAAAAAGAGATACTTGGAGCCCCCATTTGTACCATGACTGAGCTTCTGAGCATCAATCTCAAATGATAAATCCAGGAAGTGGTTGGATAAATACACACTTCACTGTACAGTTAGTCTGTGTTTCTATATTCAAAACCCTTTGACTACTTCCAACTCCAGATATTCCTCATTATTTAATATCAAATAACATCAGTGAGAAAATTTATCTTCAAGCCATTTTAATTGGAACAATGGAAAACCTACCTCACAAGGGACAGGAGGCATATCCGCTTACGCAGGTTGGGTGTACGGAACAAGTCCCATAGGGAAGATTTTGTCTGTGAGGCCTCCAGCTCCTCCTTCATGCTTGTTCTCACAACCTTCAACAACATTAATCAACTGTTTAGTTGTTGCAAAATGGTGGACACTGTGGTTATACTGGGCACCTGCAAAGAACTAGATCAATAGTTATTGTTTCTGTCTAGTGAAAAATATACACATCAAAGAAACAATGTCAGCCATAAAAGTGATAAGCAATATGAAAACAAGAAAGCTAAAAAAAATCTGAGGTAAGGATATGTTAAGCAAGGAAGTATAGATGGATTCAGAATATTGAAGGTAGGGTACAGATGAGAGATACAGATTAGAAAGAAAAAAACAAGTGAAGACTATTATAGTCTATAGAGGTTTGACTGGGAGGGTCCCCATAGGCTTATGTTTTTGAACCCTTGGTACCCAGTTGGTGGCACTGTTTAAAAGGTAGAATGTCACAGATAACTCCCACACCCTATAGCCTGTGTGCCTCCGAGAAGGTCTACAGTAACCAAAGACGCAGGTGAGATTCTTGCCCAAATACCCATGCCAGCTGGAACATCTACAGAGCCCAGCTGACAAGGGATCTACCCACCCTCCTAGCTCCACCTCCCTTTGAGTCTGCTTCTCTACTTGGGCCAGAACATCTGGCCTGATACTCTACCACACCCTACAGCCTGTCTGACTCCCAGGAGGTCCAGAGTAACCAGGGACACAGGATGCCTGTTCTAACCAGAGACACAGGAGGCCCACCCTGACCAGAGACAGCATAGTCTACTTCCAAAGAAATGGGCACTAACCCAGGATCCCAGAGCTCCACCTGACACCAAGGAATCTGGCTCCACTCAGAGATACCCAGGCCAGTTAACATCAGAGATAACCAGATGGCCAGAGGCATGCATAAGCTATAAATGACAGAACCCAATGCAATTTGGCACCATCAGAACCCAGTTATTCCACAACAGCAAGCCCTGGATACCCTAAGATGTCTAAAAACCAAGATAATGACCTAAAATCCTATCTCATGAAGATGATAGAGACCTTCGAGGAGGATATAAATAACTCCCTTAAAGAAATACAGAAAAATACAATCAAAAAGGAATTGAACAAAATGGCCCAAGAACTAAAAGTGGAGTTAGAAACAATAAAGAAAACACAAAAAGATGCAACCCTGGAGATGGACAACTTGGGAAAGTGATCAGGAGATACAGATGCAAGTATCACCAACAAGCTACAAGACATAGAAGAGAGAGTCTCGGGTGTGGAAGATACCAAAAAAAGATACTGACACAACAGTCAATACAAAGTACAAAAAGCTCCTAACCCAAAATATTCAAAACTCTCAATCATCATAGATGGAGAAACCAAGATATTCCAAAATTTAAACAATATCTTTCTACTAATCTAGCCCTATAGAGGATACTGGAAGGAAATCTTCAACACAAGGAGGGAAAACACATCCAAGAAAACACAAGAAATTAAACATCTCACAACAAACCTAGAAGAAAAGAATCATACACACATAATACCACTTCCACAACAAAAATAACAGGAACTAACAATCATCTATCTTTAACAGCTCTCAACATCAGTGGACTCAATTACCCTATAAAAAGGTACAGACTAACAGACTGGACACATAAACAGGACCCAGTATTTTGCTGCATACAAGAAACACATCTCAGTGACAAAGGCACAAACTACCTCAAAATTAAAATGTTTCCAAGCAAATGGTCCCAAGAAACAAGCTGGAGTTACCATTCTAATATCCAATAAAATAGACTTTCAACCAAAAGTTATCAAACAATATATGGGGAAGGATGCTTCATATTCATCAAAGGAAAAATCCACCAAGAGGAATTCGCAATTCTGAACATCTATGCCCCAAATGCAATGGTACCCATATTCATAAAGGAAACTTTACTAAAGCTCAAAACATACATTTCACCACACACAATAATAGTAGGAGACTTCAACACCTCCCTCTTGAACTATGAGAGGCAACCAATTGTTTCCAGACAGCTGTGGCCAGCTTGTAAAAATACACTATCCTCTGATAATGGAAAGAGTTATTTCTTCCCAGGTCAAAAAGGCCTTGCCATCTGAACAAACACTATTGTTTTTGAAGGATAGCATTCCTTTACCCCTGCCCAAACATGTAACGCTGAGGCTTGAAAGCCCTAGCATATATGTCTCCCATATATATATGGAACTCCTAGACCAAAGAGTCACATTCCTAACCTGCAGAGCAGAGAAGGCTGCAACCTGAGTCCAGACTCAAATAAATAAAGATTCTTGTGCATATTTACATTGGTGTTACTATCTCTAGCAGTCTCCTGGGATTCCCACAAACTGGGCATAACAACATTTCACCCCAAACCAAGAGAATATACCTTCTTCTCAGCACCTCATGGAACCTTCTCCAAACTTGACCGTAAAATAAAACACAAAACAAAACTCAACAGATACAAGAAGATTGAAATAACCCCATGCATTCTATCAGATCAGCACAAACTAAGGCTAGGCTTCAATAACAATAAAAAACAACAGAAAGTCCACATACTCATGGAAACTGAACAACTCTCTGCTCAATGATAACTTGGTCAGGGAGGAAATAAAGAAAGAAATCAAAGACTTTATGGAATTCAATGAAAATGAAGAAACATCATACCGAAAAGTGTGGGAACTGAAAAAATTAAAGCAGTGTTACCAGGAAAAGTCATGCTCTTATGCTCTTGCCCCCTTGCTCCTCATTCCCTTTCCCCTCTCTCCACGTGGTCATGGCTGGCCTCTACTTCACTTCCCTCTCCTTCTCTCTGCCTTCCTCTGCTTCTGCTACCCTCTTAATTCCCCTCCCTATGCCCTGAATAAACTTTATTCTATACTATAAAAAATAAAAATAAAAAAGAGGAAAAGTCATAGCACTAAGTACCTTCATGAAGAAATTGGAGAGATCCCATACAAGCAACTTAACAGCACACCTCAATGCTCTAAAAAGAAAAGAAGCAAACACACCCATGAGGAGTAGACAGCAGGAAACAGTCAAAATCCAGGCTGAAATCAACCATGTAGAAACAAAGAGAATGATACAAAGAATCAACAAAACCAAGAGCTGATTCTTTGAGAAAAATCAACAAGATAAATAAACCCTTACCCAAACTAATTAAGGGCACAGAGACAATATCAAACTAACAAAATCAAAAATGAAAAGGGAGTCATAACAACAGAAACTGAAGAAATTTAAAAAATCATCAGAACCTACTACAAAAGCCTATACTCTACAAAACTGGCTAATCTAGATGATATTTTCTAGACAGATACCATGCACAAAGATAAATCAAATCAGGTAAACTATCCAAACAGTCAGTCCCATGAGCCCTAAGGAAATATAAATAGTCATTAAAAACTTCCCAACCAAAAAAAAAAAAAACAGGGCAAGATGGTTTTAGTGCAGAATCTTATCAGACCTTCAAAGAAGAGCTAATACCAATATTCTTCAAACTATTTCACAAAATAGAAAACAGAAGGACCACTACCTAGCTCATTCTATGAAGCCAAAGTTACTCTGATACCTAAACCACACAAAGACCCAAAAGGAAGAGAACTTCAGACCAATTTTTCTTATGAATATCGATACAAAAATATTCAATAAAATTCTCGAAAACCTAATCCAAGAACACATCAAAACCATTATTCACCAAGATCAAGTAGACTTCATCCCTGGGATGCAGGGATGGCTCAATATATAAAAACCCATGAACATAATATACTATGTAAACATACTCAAAGAAAAAAGTAACGTGTTCATCTCATTAGATGCTGGAAAAATGCCTTCTAGGAAGTACAACATCCCTTCATGTTAAAAGTCCTGGAGAGATCAGGAATGCATGGCACATACCTAAATATAATAAAAATAATACATAGCAAACCAACAGTTAACATCAAATTAAGTGGAGAGAAACTTGAAACAACCCCACTAAAATCAGGGACAAGATGAGGTTCCACACTCTCTCCCTATCTATTCAATATAGTACTTGAAGTTCTAGCTAGAGCAATTAGAAAACAGGAGGTCAAGGGGATACAAATTGGGAAGGAAGAAGTCAAAATACCACTATTTACAGATGATATGATAGTATACATAACTGAACCCCAAAATTCCACCAGAGCACCCTTACAGCTGAGAAAAATAAATAAATTAAAAAAAAAATAGAAGATTAAAAAAAAAAAAACTTCAGCAAAGTAGCAGGATCTAAAATTAACTCAAACAAATCAGTAGCCTTCCTTTATACAAATGATAAACAGACTGAGAAAGAAATTAGGGAAACAATACCCTTCACAATAGCCACAAATAATATAAAATATCTTGGTGTAACTCTAACCAAGCAAGTGAAAGAATTGTATGACAAGAATTTCAAATCCCTGAAAAATGAAATTGAAGAAGACCTCAGAAGATGGAAAGATCTCCCATGCTCATGGATTTGTAAGATTAACATAGTGAAAACGGCATTTTTAACCAAAAGCAATCTACAGATTCAATGCAATCCGCATCCAAATTCCAACACTGGTGATGCCAAGCATCCTGAAGGCACTGTTTGACAAGGTTCCCGTGCTTGGACAATCTGGACTGACCCTTCACTGCCCTTGATGAATATTCGCTGCACACATTTTGCTATACTTGTGCTTTTTACTGTAAAGGCCTCTCTCTAAAAGCTAGAACTGGGATAACAAAAATAGTATAAACAAGATTGAAGTATGGTCCCCCTCACCCCATGCCAGCTTCTGGCTGAGAGTTCAGACCTGATGCCTCTGAAGGCAGGCCACCTATGGCTTAGCTCTGCAGGGAGGCTGGCTTCCTTTGTCCTGCTAAATGCCTCTGCGTTTCTCCAGAATCTGCTACCTGAGCCTCGCCCAGTTCACCTGCTTCCAGCTGGGACGTTCCACTTCACGCCACATTCCAGGAACCTGCGCAGAACTGACTGGGGGGGGGGTCTTCCCTCCCCCCCCAAAAAAACAAAAAAACAACAAGAAAGAATCTGAGCTGGGCGTGGTGGTGCACGCCTTTAATCCCAGCACTCGGGAGGCAGAGGCAGGCGGATTTCTGAGTTCAAGGCCATCCTGGTCTACAAAGTGAGTTCCAGGATAGCCAGAGCTATACAGAGAAACCCTGTCTCGAAAAAAAGAAGAAGAAGAAGAAGAAGAAGAAGAAGAAGAAGAAGAAGAAGAAGAAGAAGAAGAAGAAGAAGAAGAAGAAGAAGAAGAAGAAGAAGAAGAAGAAGAAGAAGAAAGAATCCTAAGAACATACATGCTTTGGCCGGAGAACTGACTCAATGTTTTCATTTCTCTTCCATCTAGTCTCCCAGCCCCAGTCCACCTTCCGGGGAACCTAGTCCGTGTTGTGGGAGACCACGGGCAGCCCCCAACATTGAAGTTAATGAAAGTTCCCTAGAAAGAATAGCTATGCAAAAAATTGAGTCTTTCCTAAGAACTTATTACTCAAATAAGCATTCAGATCACTAATGAGTGTTGTTAGTAAGCATAAGAAAGATTTGAGAAAAGATATGAAAGAAGAAAAATTTAGGGAAATTCTAGAACCTCACAAGCTGTAGTTGAGTTACTATGTTTTTAATGTTCAACTTTAAAAACAAGGAACTTGTTTGTATAGGAAAAGATTTTGATCATGCAAGTTTATGACAAGACTTGGTACCTTCCTAAAGGCAAAACTAAGCAGTTTTAGGAACCCTGATGTTCTTCTGTTCTTTACAGAAGTGTAATAAAGATAGAAATCCTATTGAATCAAGGGTTCAAGACAGAGACGCCGAGGAAGGCATACCTGCTCAGTGACCTGACTGCCTTCCTGGACAGACATGTCAGGCCAGAATGTTACTGATAGACCACTCTTGCTTTAGCAAAAGGGCTGAAAAATATTTCAAGAATCAAAGAAAAAGGATGATGGTCTTACGTCAAATATAAAAGAAATATAGAGGTAGGAAAGCAAGAACTAAGTAAGGGTTAAAGGTTGAACTTCTACAGAAAGTCAAGGCTGATATGATAGAAAATAACTTTTGATCTATTAAACTTATGCCAGACTGAAACAAAATCAAATTCAAATAGAGTCATCCAGTCTATTGTTTGTGTAACCACAAGGCTTTACAACACCAATCTTAAGGAAGAAGACAGTGAGTTTAAAGAAAATTGATTTTATTATGTTAATTTTTAGTCCTTATAAAATTGGTGTTTTCTCCCTTCGATATTCTTATATAATCAAGGAAGACTTTAGAAATAATATATTTTGAAATGCTGTCTAACCAATGCATAAAATTTCTGAGGAAATGGTTTTATGTATAAAGAAAGCTTGAGAAAGACAAAAGTTGTCAAGAATAGGAAAAGCCATACTGAGATATGTCTTCTCTCTGTCAAATGATGTCCCGAGTCTGAGTTTTCCTTCCATCTGCTGTTCTTGCATCCTTTCTCCGGACCCCCCTCATCTGAAACTGGTCCCCAGCACAACACAATTCTTCACAGACATGGAAAGAGCAATTCTCAACTTCATATGGAAAAAAAATAAAAACCAGGATAGCCAAAACAACTCTCAACAATAAAAGATCTTCTGGGGGAATCACCATTCTTGACCTCAAGTTGTACTACAAAGCAAATAGTGATAAAAACTGCATGGTATTGGTACAGAGACAGACAGGTTGATCAGTGGAATAGAATCAAAGACCCAGAAGCAACCCCACACATCTATGGACACTTGATCTTTGACAAAGAAGCCAAAATGGATACAGAAAATGTGGTCCATTTACACAATGGAATACCATTCAGCTATCAAAAATGAGATCGTGAATTTTTCAGGCAAATGGATGGAAGTAGAAAATATCATCCTGAGTCAGGTCACCAAGATCCAAAAGGACATGCTTAGTAGTAAGCGGATACTAGCCAAAAAGTACAGAATACCTAGGATACAACCCACAGACCTTAAGAAGTTTAACAAGCACACGGGTGAGGATGCTTTAATTCCACTTAGAAGGGGGAAGGAAGCAATCACGGGGGCAGATGAAGGAAGGGACCTGAGTGGGAGTGGAGAAGGGGAGAGGAAAGGGGGAAGAGGATCAGGTATGGGAGGAAGGACAGGAAAGAAGTCCAGAGGGCCAGGAGAATGAATGGAAATAAGCAGCCTCAGGGGGTTGGAGATGGGGGGAGGGATGCTTTAGAAAGTACCAGAGTCCCACCTGGGAGATGAGAGACTCTAAAAACTCATGGCGGGGGNGGGAGAGATGATGACCTTAGCCAAAATGCCCAACATTGGGAAGTGAGCCCACCTCCAGTAGATAGACAGGGCCTCAAGCGGAGGAACAGCATTACTAACCCACAGTCAAAATTTCTGACCTAGAACTGTTTTCTGTCTAAAAGAACTGCAGGAACAAAAATGGAGAAGATGCTGGGCGGTGGTGGTGCATGCACACCTTTAATCTCAGCACTTTGGAGGCAGAGGTAGGAGGACTTCTGAGTTTGAGGCCAGCCTGGTCTTCAAAGTGAGTTCCAGGACAGCCAGGGCTATACAGAGAAACCCTATCTCGAAAACGGGGGGAAAAAAATGGCAAATATACTGAAGCAAAGGTGGTCCAATGACCAGCCCAACTTGGGATCCATCCTATGGGGGCTGGGGGTAGGGGACCAAGGCCTGACACTATTTCTGATGCTATGATGTGCTTACAGAATGGAACCCTGGCATGGCTGTCCTCTGAGAGGCCCTACCAGCAGCTGACTTAGACAGACACAGATACGTGCATCTGATGAAATTGGAGACTCCTGTTGTGGGTTGCCCTGACGCTGTTTGTATTTCTATGTTAATTCTGCTTCCTCGAAAGGGGCTGCCCACCCCAACAAAGAGGAGTAGATCACATACTCAGGTGATCTCACTGAACCTTCTCGTCATTCTGACTGATCATATAAAGGCTAGAACTGATGGAAGGGAGCTAGAAGAAGGGAAAGGTGGGACTGGAGGTCTCAGGGAAGAGGAGAGAGAGAAAATGAAAGAAGAGGAGGTGGAAAGGAAGATGGAGCTGAAGTACATGGCCTAGAGAAACCGTAAGTGGCAAGAGGTATCATAGCTGAGGAATAAATTAGAATAGTGATAGATCTGCCCTATATAGGCATATAGATTATAAATATAACAACTGAGTTATGTAGTTTTATAAGAGTGTTTGAGGTAATAAATTACCACAACATTTGGCACACCAACATATTGCTTAGAACCCAACCAACCTGAGGTAAAAGTTCACCCCACCCCACCCCACCCCGCCCCCACTCCCCACCACCCCCACCCCTGTCAATAAATGGCTGGGGCTTCTATCTAGGCCTGTAGCAGTATGTGGATTGAAAATTAAGTGGGTCTGAGGGGTCTACAGAGAGCTGCCTCCCCAAGCCTCAGGCAGACCAAGGTAGAGGCAGTTGGGGGCAGCACCCCAACCCAAGCTGGGACTTGGGCAGTGGCAGTGTAGCAATACAGTTGGGGTTCCCTGAGCCTAGGGAGGGACTAGGGATTCTGGAGCACTACTGCCTATAAGGTAGCCTTCCTGCAGGCTGATCTGGGCACCTACACCCCAGGGAGCCTTCCCATTCTTTATTCCCTATATTCCCCACATCTAAACAGGTCATGGGACAGTCAGACCCACTCTCCCAACTGCTTGTACTGTAGGCTGCCTGAGATCAGTGCACACACAGACGGCTGGAATCCAAACAAAAGACAGAGAGCTGGCTCAGAAGCACAGAAGCTCTGGGTCTTTCTACAGTTAGCCCCTCATGTTAATGAAAGAATGGGAGAAGACTGCAGTGTACTGAATCAAACAGCAGAGGGAGACAAAAGTACAAAAAGCTTTGGATCTGGTACTAAGAATTATAAATTAATAATAAAGAAAAATGGAGGGAGAGAAAGAGAGAGAGAGTCTTTAAAAAGGGATTAGAGAAAATGAAGTTATAGGACTTTTTAGGTCATGATAGGTGACAGAAAGACAAAGATGAAGGTTGCAGACAGGAACTAAAAAAGATGCTAGAACAGAAGATGCAAAAATTCATAGATCAGATTGAACAGCAAAGAGATAGTAATAATATTTGGAAGCAGAGTCTAGAGGATAATTTCCTAAAGCCAGTACATCAGAATAAGGTAGATGCTACAATATCAGAATTGCAACATAAGAGAAGTTAAAATTATGGAAGCAGGAATATATATAATTATACCTCTATAAATACAGGAATTTATAGAGCATCATGAACAGCAGAAAGAGAAATTTAAGACTTGGCAACGGCCGAGAGGAGTCACTAGAATTGAAGGCACAAGAATTTATCCATCATAATAAGCAACAGATTGACGAAAATGAGGATTGGAGATAGGAGCTGGAAAAGATCCTAGAACAAAGGATGCAGCAGCTTACAGATCAGACTGAGCAGCAGAGAGAAAATAATGAGGTTGGAAGCAAGGCTTGGAAGAGAATATTCTTAAATTAATCAATAAAAGTAAAATAGACAGCAAAATATCAAAATAACAATGTAAAGAAAAAAATTAAAATGTGGAAGCAGAACCTTGAACAAAGGATATAGGAACTTATGGAACAGGGGGAACAACAAAAGGAGAGATATGAAGCACAGGCACAGACCTTAAGGGAGGAACTTAAAATATTAATTAGGGAAAATACTCAGGTATAGACAGAAGATAAATTTAGAGAAAGCCAACCAAGAGTTCTTAGAAAACAAACTTTAGTTTATCCAGTTAGTATACAACAAAGACCTCCAGACAACGATCATCCCCAGGGTTATCAAGAACTTGAACGGTAACCCATGGATGTGTTAGAACTGAAAAAATTTAAGAAAAGTGTCACTAATTTTGGAATGCATTCACCATTTGTAAAACAAATCCTGACTTCTTGAGTTAATCAAAATAGAATAATTCCCAAGACTGGAAGGAAATGGCAAAAGCAATACTAGAACTGCATCACATTTACAATAGTTCTCATGGAGAGAAGAGGCAAGGAGATAACACAACAAAAACAGAG
>LR752620.1:46149-70946 GCA_902729485.2 Mus minutoides | reverse complement strand
AGAAGAGAGAATGAAACAGGCAGATGGAAAAAGGTTGGAGCTGGAAGCACACATTGAGAACCACTAGGAGAGATAGAGCAGACCAGAAGTCAGCATAAGTTAGCAGCTAGCTAAGTGACCTCCCCAGCAATAGGCCAACAGCTTTAAACTATGTAGAGGTTTCCATGTCTTAATTAAATCTCAAACAGGATGCAGGAAACCCTTGCAATGGATCAGCTCATCTACAATGTGCCCTCTCTGCTGCCATCTACCACTGGTGTCATTGGCCTGTGTCACCACACTTTCATAATCTCTTAAAATACAACTACAATATGACTTTTTTCTACTCACCATGACTTTCTGAGAAACTGAATTTTCTGGATGGCATTCAATTTGGGGTATCTCACATTTTCTGTATAACACATTTTAGTTTTCAGCTATCATTTCAGAGATTACCAAATTATATTTTTCATATCTAGGTTTTGTTTTCAGAAATATGCACCTTTGTAAATTATCTTAACAACAACAACAGCCAAAACCCACCTATGCAAATATCTGTAACTTTCAAAAATCACGTGTCTGAAGGTAGTGATGATTACACAGCTCCAGACTTACAGGGTGTGTTTGAAGAAGAGAGCAACTTCTAATATTGATGAAAATGCACTAACAGTACACGTCCTTGTGATGTCTCCAGAATTTCAAATGTATTTCTTAAGCTCCAAATGCTCAGTTTCTGTATTTTTATTCACTATACTTTAAAGACACACTTATAAGAGTTATTCCTAACAAAACAGCTGTGTGTAAAATGTAGCCAGTTATACATTATAAATTATAATATTTATACTCTTTATAATGGATCTTTCATTTTTATTGCTGAACTAGAATGACAAAACATACATATTCAATATAAATGCTACAGTGATCTTTTCAATATAATTAGTAGGTATATATTATTTCAAACAATAGTAATAACAAAGAATTATAAATTCTTGATTATTACCATATGGGAAGAAAAATGCAGCTGGATACCTCACAAGCGGGACCATGTTCATGACTTAATAGCAAAAAAGGAGACCTTGTTGCTAAAATACAACATGTGTTCTCAGAGGGAAAGATATTTTAATTAAATAACATATGGGGCTCTATTTATAGAAATGTTCTAAAGGACATTGAAGTCAGTATATCTTGGCATTGGAATATTTTCTATAAGCATAAAGTGAAATACTTTGATATGTAAGGAAGCAAAATAAGTGCTATATGATCTGATATAAATATGTATACATTGTCTCATTTCTAATTATCATTAATTACAAATAGTATTAGGCTACAAATTATTTGCCTTACAATTGAACAAGTCACTTGGAATTAACTGACAGACAAGGTACTTGTCATGTAACAAATGCGACAACCTGCTGAAGGACATGTATTTATAGCAGAGAACAAATAGATTCCTCATTGAAGAACAATGTGCTGAGAAAGAAAAAATAAGATACAAATTTTATTGTCATAGATATTAATGAAAACATAAAAAAGCAAAATGAATAAGTTTAATCAATTATCTAATGAGTATCATTATGATACTGGTACTAAACCTATTATTTATTTGAATAAAATCAATAACCAAGCCATAAAGTATTCAAAATAGAAGTAACTATTGATACAAAGGAAGAGTGAACTTCAATTTTTTTTGGGGGGTGGGGGGTTCAAGACAGGGTTTCTCTGTATAGCCCTGGCTGTCCTGGAACTCACTCCATAGACCAGGCTGGCCTCGAACTGAGAAATCCACCTGCCTCTGCCTCCCAAGTGCTGGGATTAAAGGCATGCGCCACCATGACTGGCCTCAAATTTTTAATGAACAAATTTGAAAAATTGTAAATTTTGACTTTAAAATCTAAAATTAATTTGAATAAAAAAATTTGTTATGCAATAAAAAATGTTCCAGGCCCATTCTATTCACCTTCTAGCCTATGCCCACATTTCTGGGAAACCCTTGTTCTCTACAATAAGGCTACTATTAAGTTCTTGGTAGGTTTCTCAAAACTGAAATGTCAAAATATACCTCTACGCTCCCAGGGAGGAAAATACTGGAGAACCCATTAATAAAACTGTAGCATCAGTATCACTATATACTTAGGAAGTTTAATATATTAAAAAATATCTAAGTGTGTGTGTGTGTGTGTGTGTGTGTGTGTGTGTGTGTGTGTGTGTGTTTACTTTCATAGGGTGAAAGTACATTGTAGCTGTCCAGCAGACATGGGTGAACTGGGTACCTGAAAGGGAGGCTGGGAATGAAAAAGGACAAGCAGGTGAGAGGTGAAAGAAGGGAGAAGCCAAGAAAAAAGTTTCTGATCAAGGCTCAAAGTTTATTATTTAGCAGGTGTGGCAAGGTTGACAGAAGACCAACTGTGGCAAACACTTACGGTCTATTTAGCCTGCTCAAGTCTGCATGAAGGGCACAGCTCATGAATGGAGATTACTCCCGACAAAGAAGAATGTGAAATTTCTTTCTGTCATTGCAGGTTACAATTTTGAAACTCATGAATTAATGAATTCTTAAGTTTCTGTTAATATTTTTTAGGGTTGTAATTAATTCCAGATAACTTAACCCACAGGTGTCTCAATATTTGGGTTTCGAGGTGTGATTTAAACTTTAGCAAAGTTTCTTTTACAAAAGTGGGTACCCTGTTTAAAGGACAGAAGTTTATAATTGAGATATCATCTTGGAAGATTTTTCCTTTCATAAGTATGAAGTATCCCTCCCTGTGTCTTTCATTTAAATTTGGTTAAAAGTCTATTTTATTAGAAATTTGAATGGCTACTCTAGGTTGCTTCCTGGGTCCTTTTGCTTAAAAACTTTTTTCCAGACCTTTACTCTGAGGTAACTTTTATCTTTAAAGATGAGGTATGTTTCTCAGATGCAGCGGAATGATGGATAAGATGGAATGATGGATCCTGTTTTCATATCTATTCTGTTAGCTTGTGTCTTCTTTTTTTGTTTATGTTTGTGTTTTGTTTTGTTTTGTTTTGTTTTGTTTTGTTTTGAAACAGCGTTTCTCTGTATAGCCCTGGCTGTCCTGGAACTCACTTTGTAGAACAGGCTGCCCTCGAACTCAGAAATCTGCCTGCATCTGCCTCCCAAGTGCTGGGATTAGAGTGTACAGACCCCTACCCAGCCTGTGTCTTTTTATTGTGGAATTGAGTCTGTTGAGATATTAATGACAAGTAATTGTTACTTCTTCTTATTTTCATGTTGATGATGGTAGTGTCTGTGTGTTTGTATCTACTTCCTTTGTTTTTGCTGGTATGTAATTACATATTTCCTGTGTATTCTTCTCTCAGCTAGGAAGAATAAATCCATTGGCTTATAAAATACACATATAACCTTTTAATCATAGTATACGTAAAGAGTGTTCTAAATTTTTTTCTTTTGTCAAAAAAGATCACATAATACCACTAAAAGTTATTACATTTGTTCATTAGTACTCTAATAAAAATGCATATGAATTGTTCTGTGTACTAAAGGAGGAATTAAAGTAATATCAAAAGGCAGTGATATAACAGTCCAGAAAAAGAACAGGTTAGAATGTCACAAATTAGTAAGTTGTATCCTGGGTAGTCTAGGCTTCTGGGCTAGTATCCACATATCAGTGAGTACATGTTATGTGAGTTCTTTTGTGATTGGGTTACCTCACTCAGGATGACACCCTCCAGATCCATCCATTTGCCTAGGAATTTCATATATTCATTGTTTCTAATAGCTGAGTAGTACTCCATTGTGTAAATGTACCAAATNAGAAGAGAGAATGAAACAGGCAGATGGAAAAAGGTTGGAGCTGGAAGCACACATTGAGAACCACTAGGAGAGATAGAGCAGACCAGAAGTCAGCATAAGTTAGCAGCTAGCTAAGTGACCTCCCCAGCAATAGGCCAACAGCTTTAAACTATGTAGAGGTTTCCATGTCTTAATTAAATCTCAAACAGGATGCAGGAAAGCCTTGCAATGGATCAGCTCATCTACAATGTGCCCTCTCTGCTGCCATCTACCACTGGTGTCATTGGCCTGTGTCACCACACTTTCATAATCTCTTAAAATACAACTACAATATGACTTTTTTTCTACTCACCATGAATTTCTGAGAAGCTGAATTTTCTGGATGGCATTCAATTTGGGGTATCTCACATTTTCTGTATAACACATTTTAGGTTTCAGCTATTATTTCAGAGATTACCAAATTATATTTTTCATATCTAGGTTTTGTTTTCAGAAATTTGCACCTTTGTAAATTATCTTAACAACAACAACAGCCAAAACCCACCTATGCAAATATCTGTAACTTTCAAAAATCACGTGTCTGAAGGTAGTGATGATTACACAGCTCCAGACTCACAGGGTGTGTTTGAAGAAGAGAGCAACTTCTAATATTGATGAAAATGCACTAACAGTACATGTCCTTGTGATGTCTCCAGAATCTCAAATGTATTTCTTAAGCTCCAAATGCTCAGTTTCTGTATTTTTATTCACTATACTTTAAAGACACACTTATAAGAGTTATGCCTAACAAAACAGCTGTGTGTAAAATGTAGCCAGTTATACAATATAAATTATAATATTTATACTCTTTATAATGGATCTTTCCTTTCAGTTTTATTGCTGAACTAGAATGACAAAACATACATATTCAATATAAATGCTACAGTGATCTTTTCAATATAATTAGTAGGTATATATTTTTTCAAACAAAAGTAATAACAAAGAATTATAAATTCTTGATTATTACCATATGGGAAGAAAAATGCAGCTGGATACCTCACAAGTGGGACCATGTTCATGACTTAATAGCAAAAAAGGAGACCTTGTTGCTAAAATACAACATGTGTTCTCAGAGGGAAAGATATTTTAATTAAATAACATACGGGGCTCTATTTATAGAAATGTTCTAAAGGACATTGAAGTCAGTATATCTTGGCATTGGAATATTTTCTATAAGCATAAAGTGAAATACTTTGATATGTAAGGAAGCAAAATAAGTGCTATATGATCTGATATAAATATCTATACATTGTCTCATTTCTAATTATCATTAATTACAAATAGTATTAGGCTACAAATTATTTGCCTTACAATTGAACAAGTCACTTGGAATTAACTGACAGACAAGGTACTTGTCATGTAACAAATGCGACAACCTGCTGAAGGACATGTATTTATAGCAGAGAACAAATAGATTCCTCATTGAAGAACAATGTGCTGAGAAAGAAAAAAAAGTTACAAATTTTATTGTCATAGATATTAATGAAAACATAAAAAAGCAAAATGAATAAGTTTAATCAATTATCTAGTGAGTATCATTATGATACTGGTACTAAACCTATTATTTATTTGAATAAAATCAATAACCAAGCCATTAAGTATTCAAAATAGAAGTAACTATTTATACAAAGGAAGAGTGAACTTCAATTTTTTTTGGGGGGTGGGGGGTTCAAGACAGGGTTTCTCTGTATAGCCCTGGCTGTCCTGGAACTCACTCCATAGACCAGGCTGCCCTCGAACTGAGAAATCCACCTGCCTCTGCCTCCCAAGTGCTGGGATTAAAGGCATGCGCCACCATGACTGGCCTCAAATTTTTAATGAACAAATTTGAAAAATTGTAAATTTTGACTTTAAAATCTAAAATTAATTTGAATAAAAAAATTTTGTTATGCAATAAAAAATGTTCCAGGCCCATTCTATTCACCTTTCTAGCCTATGCCCACGTTTCTGGGAAACCCTTGTTCTCTACAATAAGGCTACTATTAAGTTCTTGGTAGGTTTCTCAAAACTGAAATGTCAAAATATACCTCTACGCTCCCAGGGAGGAAAATACTGGAGAACCCATTAATAAAACTGTAGCATCAGTATCACTATATACTTAGGAAGTTTAATATATTAAAATATATCTAAGTGTGTGTGTGTGTGTGTGTGTGTGTGTGTGTGTGTGTGTGTGTTTACTTTCATAGGGTGAAAGTACATTGTAGCTGTCCAGCAGCCATGGGTGAACTGGGTACCTGAAAGGGAGGCTGGGAATGAAAAAGGACAAGCAGGTGAGAGGTGAGAGAAGGGAGAAGCCAAGACAAAAGTTTCTGATCAAGGCTCAAAGTTTATTATTTAGCAGGTGTGGCAAGGTTGACAGAAGACCAACTGTGGCAAACACTTACGGTCTATTTAGCCTGCTCAAGTCTGCATGAAGGGCACAGCTCATGAATGGAGATTACTCCGACAAAGAAGAATGTGAAATTTCTTTCTGTCATTGCAGGTTACAATTTTGAAACTCATGAATTAATGAATTCTTAAGTTTCTGTTAATATTTTTTAGGGTTGTAATTAATTCCAGATAACTTAACCCACAGGTGTCTCAATATTTGGGTTTCGAGGTGTGATTTAAACTTTAGCAAAGTTTCTTTTACAAAAGTGGGTACCCTGTTTAGAGGACAGAAGTTTATAATTGAGATATCATCTTGGAAGATTTTTCCGTTCATAAGTATGAAGTATCCCTCCCTGTGTCTTTCGTTTAAATTTGGTTAAAAGTCTATTTTATTAGAAATTTGAATGGCTACTCTAGGTTGCTTCCTGGGTCCTTTTGCTTAAAAACTTTTTTCCAGACCTTTACTCTGAGGTAACTTTTAACTTTAAAGATGAGGTATGTTTCTCAGATGCAGCGGAATGATGGATAAGATGGAATGATGGATCCTGTTTTCATATCTATTCTGTTAGCTTGTGTCTTCTTTTTTTGTTTATGTTTGTGTTTTGTTTTGTTTTGTTTTGTTTTGTTTTGAAACAGGGTTTCTCTGTATAGCCCTGGCTGTCCTGGAACTCACTTTGTAGAACAGGCTGCCCTTGAACTCAGAAATCTGCCTGCATCTGCCTCCCAAGTGCTGGGATTAGAGGAGTGTACAGACCCCTACCCAGCCTGTGTCTTTTTATTTTGGAATTGAGTCTGTTGAGATATTAATGACAAGTAATTGTTACTTCTTCTTATTTTCATGTTGATGATGGTAGTGTCTGTGTGTTTGTATCTACTTCCTTTGTTTTTGCTGGTATGTAATTACATATTTCCTGTGTTTTCTTCTCTTAGCTAGGAAGAATAAATCCATTGGCTTATAAAATACCCATATAACCTTTTAATCATAGTATACGTAAAGAGTGTTCTAAATTTTTTTCTTTTGTCAAAATTTTGTGTATGATGGATGAAAAAAGATCACATAATACCACTAAAAGTTATTACATTTGTTCATTAGTACTCTAATAAAAATGCATATGAATTGTTCTGTGTACTAAAGGAGGAATTAAAGTAATATCAAAAGGCAGTGATATAACAGTCCAGAAAAAGAAGAACAGGTTAGAATGTCACAAACTACTCATTGATATAATCCTCAATGTAACTTGAGAATATACACAATAAATGAATAAATAAATAAATAAATAGTAATAAAAAACACAGAAAGAATCCTAGTTTAAGTAGACTAAAATCTAAGAAATCTGATAGGGAGAATGGCTTCCAGCACTGTAACATGAGCATTTTCTCCTAAGGAAAATTTGGATGGCTTCCTAAAATGATTGTTCCTATATAATATTAGGTTCTAAATCACTAACTATAAATTGGTTGAAGAAGTTGTTAAGTTGTTAAGTAATTTTTTAATTGTTGATATAACATGTCGCTAGTTTTAATATATTTGAAAGTTCTAGACCAAAAAATTAAAGTATATAATTATATACATATATAATGTGTGTATGTATATTCATTCAAATATATGAATATATTATACACTATGTATATTCATATTTATATTATGTGTAAATATGTATACATATATGCATATTTCATATATTATTTATTATATGTAATTTATATTTAATATATAACATAATAAAATGAAAATTATATACATAAGTAATATATCACACAGGTAGATTTATTAAAGTAAGTTATATTTTTGAGGAAACTAAACTCAAAATACTAGAATTTCAAAATGTTCTACTTTTAGAAAGCATTTTTGAGTCTCAATTTTCTGCATTTGTTATTTATATAAATATGCAATTCCTATTTAGTGCCATGGGAATAATTAGAAATTGTAGTCAATCTTTCAATTTGTTTCTCTGACTAGAAATTAGGTTTCTTATTGCACATTTTATTATTTCTATTGAAACTGAGAAAGTTAAAATTAAAATGCAATTTATTTGAAAGCATTAACATCTGATGGAGATCTGTAGGCCTCTTCTGGCCTTCATAGGCAGAGATGGATACACATACAAAGACATACACACAAATATTAACTTTAATAGAACTAAATCTTTATAGAACTCATTTGGCCAATATTTGAATTCATCTAGTATTAGTCTCAGCTGCAGTTAAGTTAAACTGGAAATTAAGTTACTTTGTAATGGTAAATTTTCATAAGTAGTCCATAATTTCAAGAAAAAAGCATAACTATTAGTGCTCTTTGTAACTAATTGGGATTCTAAAACTAAATGGATAATTCTCTTTCTTTAATGTACCTAGTAATTTATAGTTCATGCTGGTACCTTTAAATGATTACATATATGATAAGAGTCTTGTAGAATTAATTTTAAAAAATTAATTCTTAAACATCTTATAGACAAGAAAGCAGATACAAAATGATTTCATAATATTAATTTCAATCATGTATCACATTGCATTACATTAATCAATACCTTATATATAAAATCATGATCCATTAAGATATAGTAATTTTACAAAATCAAACTGATCTTCTAATGACATTATCTTGAAATATTATAATACTGTCACTCATTATACAATATCAGTTTTATTGCTACCTATATAACTAAATATATATTTCTATGACAATAGTTATTTACACTCTACTAAATTTGACAAAGACAATAAGTTATCATGTTTCTAATTCTTGTATTTAATATACTATACTCTTAATTACTAGCATAGAATATAATCATTCTAACTTTTATGTAGTAGGATATGTTCTGTTATTCTAACCACAGCATTATAAGTCTTGCACATCTCTGGATCACAAGTTTAAGTGTTTTGTTCATTACAGTGCTAAGTAGAGAAAATTCACTGCTAACATTGGCAGTAAAGGGCTGTGATGATCAGTTGATTAAAAGTGAGTAATGACTACAAACGAACAAAGTAAGTGGGTCAATCAAGCTTGTCCCACTCTATCATATCTACAATCTGTTGAACAAAAACAAAATGCCATAATGTGTTAAATAACCTGTTTAATGTAAGACAGAAAGGAGAACAAAATTTGGAGAAACCTTCCTAGAGTTTGTCCAGAAAATTCTGATGACCTGGAGTGAAGCACACTCAGGACTTAAGAAAAGAAGGTCGAGATGCAAAAATAAGCTTCTTGAAGATTTTTAACAATTCGTGTCTATGCCATGAATTTGATTTTCATCAAGGTGCGTTTTTCTTAGTTACTTTTCTATTGCTTTAACAGAACACTTCCGTCTAAGCAATTGTTAAAAGACAGCACTTAGTTTGGCCCTCATAGTTATAGAGGGTTTGTCTCCGGGATCATTGTGGTATAGAATATGGCAACAGAAATGCAGGCATGCCTTAAAATAGCAGATGAGAACTTAGGTGTGATCCATAGGCATGAGACAGAGAAAACAAGAGCAAAAGGGTGATGAAATGGACTTTTGAAATCACACATCCTACTCTCCAAAGTATACCTCCTTCAATAATGCCACACCCCCTAGTCCTTCCCTTTTTTTTTTTTTTTTTCCAAAAATCTGTGGACCGAGAATTCAAAGATATGCAGGGGCCTGTGGGAGGCTGTAACTGGGACAGGAGCCAGGGGCCCAGGAGGTGTGGTCGAACACCTTATGTCCCATGTAGGCAGAAATCACCACCTACTGGATCACAAGGGTTCCAGACCTTTGCTCAACCAGGGACCCAGGGACCAGGCTGTCTGTGCCATATATATATATATATATATATATATATATATATATATATATATATATATATATATAATAGTTTTCTATCATACATATGTGTATGCATGTTTCAAGAAAATTCTTTAGTATTTTCATATGATTTTATTGAAAACTATTTAGAATTATGCATCTCTCTCTCTATTCTTCCCCCTACTCCATCAACCACTCATTCAGTCCTTTCCCTTTTATTTGTTGCCTTTGTCTACCACTGAATTCCATTCTCCAACCTTGAATGCTGCCCCATTCAACTGAGCCCATACATAATTCCCTGACCACTTTTGGTAATCCAATGTCACATACATATCTGACGCTTCAAAACTAACTTTTACAGGAAAGAATTATGGGATGGTTGTCTTCCTATGTCTGGGTTATCTCACTTTCTAGCCCTATGGTTCATCTGCAAATTTTATAATTTTGCTTTTACTTAACACCTGAATAAAATTATATTGTGTAAATATATCACATTTTCATTATTTATTTACCAAATGATGAACATTTAGTATGTTTTTATTTCTTGGCTATTGTGACTAGAACAGCAATTGACATGGATAGGCACTGGTTTCTCTAGAATAGGATGTGGAAATCTTTCGATGTATTCCTGACCATGCAGAGCATCTATTGATTTTGATTTTTAGCTTTTGAGAAGCCTCAACACTGATATTCATAGTGGAAGCACTAGCTTTTACCTTAAGTTTCAGTGAATAAAATTTCTCATTTACCATATTTAAGTCTGCAAATTTTGCCTTTTGTGGTTTTGCTATTAGCTGCTGGGACTGGGTTAGATAAAATCTCAAATTAATATTAATTTTCATTCCCTGATGTATAAAGATATTGCAGTTTTAATGTTGTAACTTTTTGAAACATTGTCATAATCAAAATATAGTAGACAGTTATTTGTTGGTTTGCAGCTACGTAAAATGAATTATCTATCACTGAAAATGAATACTGATTTCTCTAAATATTGGGAGTTGTTGATCCTCTTTGGAATTACTTTTAATTTGAAATGTAAAATTGTAAATATGTGACCTAGAAAGTAAACTGCTTTTAAATAAATGTAGGTTGTGAAGTGGTTTTATTTTATTAAGATATATATTATTTACCATACTAGGTATATACAATTTTGTTAAGAAAATGCCTATATATATATAATCTCAGATCAATTTTCAAGAACATAACACATCATTATCAAAAAGAACCATCATGCTGCCGAACAATAACTTTTTAAAAATCTTACCTTTCAAATGCTATCCCGAAAGTACAATAACTTTCTCGGATTTATTCCTCATACTGTGCAGTGCTTGTTTGTCCTTGACACACACCGCCACAATTCTAATCCTCATCTTTTCAGGCTTCATTATCCATTTTTCTAGTTTTAATTTCCTTGACATTCACCTTTACAGATTCTCATATATGAATGAGAGGAACTGGTCAGTGTGTTTTACTAAGTGATCTCCTTTCTTATATAGACGTTTTTATAAATTGATTCAGGTTGTTACAAACCACAATTTTCTCTTTCTGAATAAATAGTATTTCCAGTTTGAATATATGACAGTTTGTTATGTCTATTCAAGTTTTAAACAATTGTTATGTAAGTGTAGTTCATACCTTGAACACAGTGCAGCAATGAAGATAGTGTAGAGATATCTCTTTAAGAAATCAAATTTATGTACATATATTTCTAGTACACATTTTCTAAATCAAACTTATTTTAAAATCAGTTCTGGTATAACTTTCATGCTGTTTTTTTATTACAATTTGATACCCATTAATACTGAGAAATGACTTTAGCTTCAACCTTGTTATATTTTCACAGTTTCATATGTACTTGAGTGACACATACCTCATTAAGGATTTGATTGAGATTTCTGATGATTACCAATGTTGAAAATTTTGTCACAGATAACACTGGCCATTTGGATACATTTTAGAAATGCCCATTTTCATCTTTTATCTGTTTCAATTTTTTTCTGCTCACCATTATGGCAAATTTGAGTTCCTCTTATATTTTAAATGTGAATGGCTCATGATATGTTTAATTTGCAAATATCGTTCCCATTAGCTTTAATACCTTTTCCCATCAGGCTCAACACAAGAGATTTTCTCTGATATTTAGGTGCATTGTGATTTGATGCCTTATTTTCTATTTTATGTTTTATTTTCTTATACATTCAAAGTCATGTCTGAAGATAATCACTGCACCCATAAGCTTCATTGGATTTTTCTTTATTTTCTTGAAGTAGTTGCAAATTTATAGTACTCTTTTAAGACTTTTTGACATAAACTTATTTTTTTATGAGATGAAATAGTGATTTTTTTCTCATTTTATGTGATTATTAATTTTCAAGCTATTATAGAAATATATTATTAACTTTTTCCATGAAAGCACCTTTTTAAAAAGTAGTGTGTGTGTGTGTGTGTGTGTGTGTGTGTGTGTGTGTGTGTGTGTGTAGCTGTACAGATGACATATATAATATACTCTTTGCTTTCTCTATATATGCCACATTTTCTGTCTTCTGCCTTTTATATAACTACCTTGATCCTGCAGGTAGCCATTCTTTGGATGACATTACAGATGATTCTTACATGTCAGAACTGAGAGATTTACCTAAATAACTAACACCTATCTCTATTCCATTTTAGAATGCTGCGTCCTTCTCCTTAAAACTGGTCAAGGACATCCTGAACTACATTTGCAATGATACACATTTTTTTTTGTGATTTTTGTTCATTCATTAATTTATTCAGCAGTCTTTTATAGAGTTGCATATAACTATCTTACAATGAGAGATATGTGATAAACAAGTCTCAGTTAAATATAGTTATATAATATATAAAACATATACACAAACGTGTTTGTAGACACATACTATACACGCACATATATATATATATATATATATATATATATATATATATATATATACATTCATATATATGTGAATGTGTGTGTGTGTGTGTGTGTGTGTGTGTGTGTGTGTGTGTGTTTGTGTGTATGTGTGAATTCAGGAAATAGAACATTCATACCAGGAAATAGAACATGTCTGGTTCAGTTTTTTGTAGTATTGGGTACGGACATCTTTGAGATAGATGTAGAGATGGTCAGAGACATCCCTAGAGACGATTTCTTGGTTAAAAACTAAAGATAAATGAAAAGTTAGCAGAGACACATATGAAAAGATAAGTTTTCATAATATAAGACATAATAAGAGATGAAACCAGATTAAGTTCATATATATGTGATGTCCATTGACCTGTGGGAAATTAAATTATTCCTAGGAATTGACTTTCTCATGTGAAATATGCTACATAAATGTGAAGGATTTTCTTGCTTATTAAATTATACCTGGTGGGTATAAATGGAAAAAAATACAAAGTTAAAAATCTCTTTAATTCAACAACAACAACAAAAAGACAAGCTGGGTATGGTGGCACAGGCCTTTAATCCCAGCACTAGGGAGGCAGAGGCAGGCAGATTTCTGAGTTTGGGGCCAGCCTGGTCTACAAAGTGAGTTTCAGGACAGCCAGGGCTATACAGAGAAACCCAGTCTCAAAAAACAAACAAACAATAAAATCTCTTTAATTTTAAGAAGATTTTTTTCTCCCCCTAGGCCACAGTTACAACATGTACCTAAATTAATGATCTTATTTCTTTGAGATTCTTCTTTTATTTTGTACTATGATATTTTGGTTCCATTTCAGGAATAGTAATAATAAGAAATAATATAAAACTACTTTCCCCTTTAGGGATTTTCTCAACTTAACATTTGTATCTTATCCAGTAGAAAAATATTATGAGTACTTTAGTCATTTATTCAACCATAAAAGTATAAATAGCCACTACTGGTTCATGCATGATGAATATTTTCCTGATACATTATTTACCAAAGATCAAGGAGGTGAATTAAGGAATTAACTATCTCCTGAGAGGACAGCCAATATATTATAGATTTCTAGTTCTACCCACTAGGAAAATGGCCTCCTTACACTAAGGAACTTCTGGAATGGATGCAGAGTAGAAATTGAGAATATCTTTGTATTAGATACATATTTAGAATTCTATCTACAAGGGTCATTTTCATTTTTTTCTCTATCTCTGTCTCTGTTACCTCTGTCTTTGTCATCTCTGCCTCTGTCTGCTTCTGTTTCTCTGTTTCTGTCTCTGTCTCTGTCTCTCTTTCTCTCTGTGTATGTGTGTGTGTTACTATGCAGCCTTGACAGTCTTCCATCTAACCAGTTGTATGTTGAAATACATCCTACTATGCTCAACTAAAAATGCAAGTTCTTGGTCTTGAATATGGTAATTTAATTTCACAATTTTATTGCCAGTATATTTTTCTATTTATAATTTTATAGCAAAATATTGTCTGTCAACAATGTTGCTACAGAATAATTAGAACTTCTGCAAGATTGAAATATACTTTACTCAATGGCCTGTAGTTTACTAACAGGTACCACCACTTGGTTGTTGCCTGAAGTTCTTGGATTCAATTGAACTCTTGTCTCAAGAATGTAGCATGCCATCTCAAAAGATTCGAAAGTGAAGTATAAGCCAGTCATAAGTACATAAACAGGGATAATTCTCATGATCTTTACCTTTCAAGGAGAAGAAACATCAGTTGGTTTATCTTATTCTGTCAAAATATTTAGGGATATATACACTGTATATTACTCATTGTTTGACAGTTAAATTGAAGTATACATTCTACAAAATGTTTATTCACAATGTATAAACTGGTCTCTAAACTACATTGAGCGTGGCATCCTTCTTTGTTAAGAAAATAAATTACTTTCTTTTTGACATAAAACTGGGAAAACATAAATTATAAGACAAGGAATAATTTCTGCTAACAAACATCAATAGAATCACATTTTTTCTGAGTGACACTGAATACCATGTAAGTTATCATATCTTTTTGAAACAAAATGGATGTAAGATATCCAGGGAAGATTTATCAGAACTTTGTAGTGGAGTCATAGTTTTATAAAAAAAATCATATAATGTAATTTTTTCTGCTTTGATTCCTAGGGTAATTGAATCTTAAAGTTTGCAGCATGCACTATGCAGTGTTCCTCCATGTAGTTATCTTTGTCCTAGTCTATAAATGTATAAATAAAATAAAACACTACTAGAGTACTGCGTTGTCCAAAGTCAGATGTGTAGGAGTTTGAAAGGAACTCAGTATGTCAACCTATCATTGCCCTTAGTTCTCCATATCATAGGTGTTAAGTTCTTTTGCTATCCTTGTTTATGGTATTGGACATCTCTAAGAACTGCACCCAGAAGTTGTCATCATCCTATAGAAGTATCTGTTGTTATCAGCTACTAGGTATTTATTAGTGTGGTAGTAAACTATAGGAATTCAAATTATTTATGTTCTTGTAAGTAAGCCTCAGTCATTGTGTTGATATATCTCTTTTTGCTCAGACATTGTTAATTTTTTTTCAGTTTTCTTGTTTGTTTTGTTGCTGTTTTGTGTTTGTTTGTTGTCTCATTGTTTTGTCTGTCATATCACTAGATGACACATGAAGGCTAAAGGGGCCTTGACAGGGGGGATATCACTCTATTCCACCTAAGGTTTTGGTAAAAGTCTGTCCTCTCAGGTAATAATTCTTATCTATTATTAGAACTCCTAAAGGATTATCTTCTGTTCAAGAAATTCAAGAAGATCATTTCTCAGATGTTCAGTGTAAACACTTCCCAGAACATCTGGAACATTTGCAAATAAAAACTACAGAGGCTTCAATTGTGATTTTGGGGATTTATTTATCTCATGATTTGTCTTACAATTTCAGTTCTCTAATTTGAGAAAAGGTGAAGACTTTTCATGTGTTTGTTATGAAGATTAGTGTCAAATTCCTCAAGTGCTTTATATTTTAAAGCTAAGAGAATGCATTCTCAGTATAAATAATTAATTTATGTTAATATATTCATAATTTTATTTTAAAAATTCATTTTATAGCAAAGAAAAAGCGTCGTTATATCTATCACATAGTTCTGTGAGCTTAAAATTTTCTCTGCAAAAGTTTTCTAAAATATGACTGATATTTTTTGTTTTGTTTTTGTCTTTCCAAAGAAGAACATATAGTAGGATTTATGACTGAACACTATCATTTTCTTGTTATAGTAATACTAACATGAAATATATGTTTGCAAGAATTGTCTTAAGTCTATAAGGAATTCTATAATTGGGCTTGCTAAAAATTGCAGGATAGGATATGTAAAGGTCCATTTCCTGCATCACCTTGCACCAACTAAGCATAAAGAATGCAGGTATGACTGTGCTGTCGGACAGGACTCCCACAGGTTATCAAGTTCCTTGTACATTACAGGGAACTATTTTTTGAAGAGACTCCAACAAGAATGTGTTTCTAGATTTAAACAAAAAATTGTCAAAAGAATTTGGGATTTTCCTTTTCTTGCTAGCAACACTTTACTCTCAAACCTTGACAGGGTTTTACAGCCCACCCTAGAATGTTCATAAAGAAAATTACTACTGGAAATAGATTTACCTGAAGATCAGCTATAGCACTTTTGGGAATATACCCAAAAGATGCCCCACCATGCCACAGGGGAACCTGCTCCATTATGTTCATAGCACCTTTATTTGTGATAGCCAGAATCGAGAAACAATCTCAATGTCTTAAGACAGAAGAATGGATACAGAAAATATGGTTCATTTATACAATGGAATACTATTCAGCTATTAAGAGCAAGGGCTCCTGACTTTTGCAGGCAAATGGATGGAACTAGAAAATATCTTCCTGAGTGAGGTAACTCAGACCCAAAAGGACATGCATGGTATGCACTCAATGATAAGTGTATATTAGCCAGAGAGAGAGAGAGAGAGAGAGAGAGAGAGAGAGAGAGAGAGAGAGCCCATACAGAATATACAAGATGCAGTCTACAGAATTCAAAAGGCTGAAAAGCTGAAGTGCTCAAGAGTGGATGAGGATGCCTCAGTCCCACTTGGGAGAGAGAAGAAAGCAATCACAAGTGGGGAGGGAGGGAAGGACTTGGGAAGGGATGTAGATGGGATGGCATGGCAGGGGGTTTAGGTGGGAAACTGATCTGATATTGTGTGAGGGAAAATGACTGAAGCCCTGAGGACCAGCAGAAACAATGGAAGCAGGAAACCTCAGAAAATAGGAGGTGGTGGGAGCCTCCAAAATGGACCAGAGACTTTGGAGGTAAGAGACTCCCAGAACTCGTAGGGAGGGACCTTCTATGAGATGCCTGACAGTGGGGAGAGGGAACTTCTAGAGCCCACCTCCAGTGGGAAGACAGGGCATTTGTGGGGCTGCCATCCCATAGTCACACCTCTGACCCATGATTGTTTCCCTTTGAAAGAATTACAGGGATGGAAATGGAGAGGAGCCTGGGGAAAAGAAGGTCCAGCAACAGGCCCAAAGTAAGATCCAGCTCAACGGGAGGTCCCAGGGCCTGACACTATTACAGAGGCTATGGAATGCTCACAAAAAGAGATAGATCATAACTGCCCTCCAAAAGACTCAACTAGCAGCTGAAAGAGTCAGATGCAGTTATTCATGCCCAATCAATGGACAAAAGCAGCTGACACTTGTTGTTGAGTTGGGGAAGGCAGAAAGAAACTGAGGAGAGGGGCATTTCTGTAGGAGGCACAGAGGTCTTGGTTAATCTGGATCCCAGAGATCTTTAAAACACTGGATCATCAAACAGACAGCATATACCAGCTGATATGAGGCTCCTAACCCACGTATAGTAGAGGACTTCCAGGTTTGTGCTCATCCAGATGAAGCACCTAACCCTCAAGAGACTGTAGGCTCCATGGAGTTTAGAAGTCAGGTGGGTGAGGGTTGGGAACATCCACATGGAGATGGAGTGGGGTGGGGAGGAGGTGTGGTATGCAGAGCAGTCAGAGGGGGGAGGGGGAGGGCCAGAGAATGGAATATGGAGTGAAAAAAAAACCAATAACAAATAAAAACTAAATTAAAAAGAATATTTCTATTGACTTCTCTTACCAGAGTTTTCATTAGGAATTCCATTCTTTAGTCTTCATTTATGCCATTTTATGCTAACTTAAAATAGTGAAAAATACATATCAAAGAAGAAAGAATGAAAAGTGATTCTATATCTAAATTTTTATGGCCAGGAAAACTTGTAGTTTGAAATATTATGGATGTTATTTAATGGCCTTGTCTAATCACAGTTCATATATGACTCAATTATTTTACTTAATCTTTATAATACAATGGGTTTTGGATGCATTTTCTTGATTTTGCATCTATCAGACAATGTAGTTCAAAATCTTGTTTTTACACTCCTTCAAATTTCCCAAGGAAATGACGAGTTAATCCCAACCTGCTCTTCTCCTGTCTTTATGTAATTTGTAGAAATTTATAAATCATTTTAATGTATCCTTAAAAACACTCACCCTAAATTTCTTCCCTCACCTCTCCCATATCAAAATTTAGCTTCTTGTATGAGGACTGATATCTGCAATTAATCTATAAGTGCCAATATTCTTACTTAAAGAACAATTTGAAACAATGTCCATTCAGGTAAATAATACTAGTAGGTTTTTTACCGCTTGGGCATAGGTGCTGTCTGACCATAAATGTTTGCTAAACTTCCAGTACCAGACACTTACTTCTATGAAACAAGTCTTCCAACAAATCAGAAAGCAGGTGGTTAATATCTTGTCAGTGCAGTAATTATCGCAGTTTGCAGGCTTCACAGTTTTGTAAGCTTGTTGATGACATGTCTTATCCAGTGGACTACATGAATGCTAGCCAGAAAGGAGGAAGCTTCCAAACTTCATTTGCCAATTTCATTTGCCAAGAAAATGTCTTTTCAAGGAATATGGTGTCTTCAGCAAAAGTATTTTACTCACAAGTGATATTTGTTGATCAACTAACTTCAGTGACAATGGAAGATATTTCTTTTTTTTTTCTCTCTTTATTAGATATTTTCTTCATTTACATTTCACATGTTACCCAGAAATTTTCCCTTACCCTCCCGCGTCCCCGCCCTGCTCCCCTACCCACCCCCTCCCACGTAATGGCCCTGGCATTCCCCTGTTCTGGGGCATATAGAGTATGTATGACCAAAGGGCCTCTCCTCCCAATGATGGCCAACTAGGCCATCTTCTTCCATATATGCAGCTAGAGACATGAGCGCTAGAAACATGAGCGCAGGGGGAACTAGTTAGTTCATGTTATTCTTCCACCTAGAGGGTTGAAGACCCCTTCCGCTCCTTGGGTACTTTCTCTAGCTCCTACCTTGGGAGTCCTGTGTTCCAACTAATAGCTAACTGTGAGCATCCACTTCTGTGTTTACCAGGCACTGGTATAGCCTCCCACAAGACAGCTATATCACGTCCCTTTCAGCATTATCTGGAAGATATTTCTAATCCAGACGATCACATTCAACTCCCTGGACCATGGTTTATGGACACAGTAGAGTACAAAATGTATTCAATTCAACTTTAAAAGAATATTGCCCTTCTAGAAAAAAAAAATAGTGGCATAGTGAAGAAATATTTGCCCACACAGAAACTGAAACCCATTAAGTTAATCATAAAATTCTGCATTTCTGGTTTATAGCAAAGTGTTTACATAGCTCTGCTCTCAGTCTTTGCTGCCTACAATATCCATAGTTCCCTTTGGATGGCCCTGCTCCCTGTTTGTACCTCTCATTATTAAATATACTGAAGCTATGGAATCTCCATATTTTGGCATGCTTACTGATATCTAGATTTTCTTTTCTTTTTCTTTTTTTATTGGATATTTTATTATTTACATTTCAAATGTTATCTCCTTTCCTGGTTTACCTTGGGAAACACCCTATCTCATTGTCCTTCTCCCTGCTTCTATGAGGGTGCACCCTACCCACCCACCCACTCCTACTTCCCAGCCATGGCATTCCCCTACACTGGAGACCTCACAGGACAAAGGGCCTCTCCTCTCAATGATGTCCAACAAGGCCATCCTCATCCTCTGCTACATATGCAGCTGGAGCCATAGATTCCTTCATGTTTACTCTTTTGTTGGTGGTTTAATCCCTGGGAGCTCTGATGGGTCTAGTTGGATGATATTTTTGTTCTTCCTATGTGGTTGCAACCCCCTTCAGCTCCTTTAGTTATTTCTCTAATTCCTCCATTGGGGACACTGTGATCAGTTCAATAGTTGGCTGTGAGAATCCACCCCTGTATTTGTTAGACTCTGGCAAAGCCTCTCAGGAGACAGCTATATCAGATTCCCGACAGCAAGCATTTCTTGGCTTCTGCAATAGTGTTTGGGTTTGGTATCTGCATATCATATGGATCCACAGGTGGGGCAGTCTGTGGATGGCCTTTCCTTCATCTCTGCTCTATACTTTGTCTCCATATTTCCTCCCATGAGTATTTTGTTCCCCCTTCTAGGAAGGATTGAAGCACCCACACTATGGTATTCCTTCTTCTTGAGCTTAATGTGGTCTGTGAATTGTATCTTGGGTATTCTGAGCTTTTGGGCTAATAAGTGGTTATCAGTGAGTGCATACCATGTGTGTTCTTTTGTGACTGGGTTACCTCACTCAAAATGATATTTTCTAATGATCTCTCAGTGCTTTCTAACAGGGATGTCACTGCCACAGGCAGCATGACTTCAGCAGCTCTGTGAAACACCAGAGGAATTATATACAAGCTTTGGAAGAAATGTTAAGTTTTCTGGTTCTCTTTCCTCTTCAAATTATATCGTTTTTCTTTCTAAATGACTTACTTGCTCTTTTTCTGTGTAGATTTGCATAATACTTTAAACCATGTCATTGAGTAAATATTATAATTTTTTGAAGTTGTTCTACCAAATGAATTAGTTTATTAAATTTAAATTTTATCCTCAGAGAGGCTCTTAGGATAAAGGCAGTTTTTTTTTTTTTTTTTGAAATATCACAGTGATGTCCTCCAGCTATGTTGCTATTAAAACCTATGCTTCCCCCTCAATCTACCTGAAACAAGCCCTTACTCTATGCTTTGTTCTCAGCACTGTTAATGATATCCTTTTCTCTGATACTGAATTCTTCATTATATAATTTTCTGTTATTGTGATAAAACACTGTCTTAGTCAAGGTTTTTATTCCTGCACAAAACATCATGACCAAGATGAAAGTTGGGAGAAAAACTTATTCAGCTTATACTTCCAAAATTCTGTTCATCACTAAAGGAGGTCAGTACTGGAATTCAAGCAGGTTGGGAAGCAGGCGTTGATGCAGAGGCCATGGAGCGATGTTTCTTGCTGGATTGCTTCCCCTGGCTTGCTCAGCTTGCTCCCTTATAGAACTCAAGACTACCAGTCCAGGGATGGCACTACCCACAATGGGCCTTCCCACCCTTGATCACTAATTGAGATAATGTCTAACAGCTGGATCTCATATAACTATCATTATAGAAGCCTAAGGATCTATCATAGTAAAGAAGCATAACAGTAAATGATGGCAGGTATATATGTATCAGCAAGTGGAAACTTTGGCAGATACTTCTCCTTTAAATAATCATCCATGCCGAGGGCTGTGTGCTTAAGCACTCTACCAGTCTTCTACAAAGCCAACCTCTCTGCATATATCCTAAACTAATACACGATATGTCCTGAGCCTAGTGATTGCTGCCATATTTAACGTATGCTGCTAAATACCTTGTCTTTTCACATATTTCTTCTGTTATTATAATTATTTTTTACATTGAAGGCACAATGTTTGTATTCACTAATTACTCAACTAGAAACACTACCAGGAATTTCTTACGAGGTAAACCTTAGTATGTGAGATAGTATAATAATGAATCAGTTCTTGGTTTAACTGCCATGCTAAGATACTTATTATAGAATAAACACACACACACACACACACACACACACACACACACAGAGAGAGAGAGAGAGAGAGAGAGAGACAGAGACACACAGAGAGACAGAGACACACAGAGAGACAGAGAGAGAGAAAAGCATTAAAACAGCTATGGAGAGAGTTGCAATAAGGTTGGGATGTAATGCACACAGAGTTAAAAACAAACTACATTTACAATTCCCTCCTGAGTAGGAAGACAAGATATATGTACAAGGGCATGTAAGATTTTTAAAAATAGACATATTTTTATAACATAATTTTTAGACAAATGGCATAGATTGCAGAGACAATATTTTCAATCAAAAAATCTACAGGATCCAATCAGTGAGGCAGATGAGAATAAACAGAAGCTGCACAGTGTAGGGGTTGCAGAGTAGGGAAACCTTTAGAAAGTGCCAGAGACCTGGAATGTGAAAGGCTCCCAGGACTCAATGAGAGTGACTATAGCTGAAATGCCCAAGAGTGGGGCAATGGAATGTTAGGAGAACACCTTCAGGAGACAGGGCCAGCAGTGGAGGAATCAGGTCACCAACCCATCTTCAACTTTTTTGAACCAGAATTGTTCTGGACTAAAAGAAAGGCAGGGGAAAAAATGGAGCAGAGACTGAAGGTCTCCAGTGGCCTGCCCATCTTGGGATCCATTCCAGGGTGGGCACCGAATCCTGACACTATTACTGATGGTATGTCATGCTTGCAGACTGGAGCCTAGCATGGCTGTCCTCTGAGAGGCTCAGATACTTACAGCCCACCATCAGACTGAGTTCGGGGACCCCTATGGACGAATTAGCTGAAGGAACTAAAGGGGATGGTAACCCCATAAGAAGACCAACAGTCTCAACTAACCCAGAGTCCTGGAAACCCCCTAGAGACTAAGCCACCAGAAAAGAGCATACATTGGCTAGTCATTGGATAAGAAAAAGAAAACATGTTTAATTCTGTTGACAGATATTATTGTAGATAATGAAAACAAAATCAAATTTGTAGTAAGTGGGTATTCCAAAAAAGGTGGCATCACTCCAAAGTGCTAATACACACATACAAATATACACAAACAAATGCACATTGCACATATTGACGCACATATGTAAATGTATTATATGCACACACAACACACACATCTGAATACACAAAGGTTTAATACTAAGACATAATTGTATTTATTTCTTCTTAATGTTTTAATTATAATTACACTATTTTCCTATTAGGCATATTTTAAATAAATAGCAGAATTTGTGATGATAATTTTAAAAAGATATTTTTATATTTATTTGATATTGATAACTTGTATTGTCAAATAATATGTTGAAATGGCAGATAATTATATGATTTAATTAACAACAATTTGATGAAAACATTGAATGAAACAAAAAAATATGGTATCACTGCAAATCATAAATACTTTAAAGTCACAAGGATGGATTATATGGATATTGCTCATCTATAACACAGGAAAATGGAAACAGAACCTCCATTTAGACAGAGGCAATATTGTAGAAATGTTGACTATAACATATTTCATTTATTTAGTAAATCCACTTTTGTGACATAAATGGATTTAGTACAACAGTCCCCATATGAACAAGACCAAAATCTATGCTTGAGTCATGCTTTAAATTTGATATTATGTATCTTAGTGTCTTTATGAAAAATTAAAGTACTTAGATGATGAATGACTTTCAGAGAGCATTTCCCTCGATAAAGTCAGAGTCTCATAATTTTTTTCTTACTCTAGGTTTATAAAATCTTAGATGCAGAGGATAAAATAAGCATTGCCCAGGTTTTACCTTTTCATGTGTTCAGGCCATAATGTGAAACCTTGCTAATAGACTGGAAGTGTATTTTTTTTTTTTTTTTGAATTTCCAGTTGCTCTATTCTTTTCCCTTTTCTCCATCAATAAGATTTTACAGAGCTGCATGTCTATCTTTCATTAATCCATCTATGAGATGAGATCTTTTATGATTCCTAATACTGCTGGTTTTGAGACTCTTACAAGCACTAAGAATACACTGAAATGTCAACTAAATAAGACATTAACAGTAGTAATGTCTTGTGATCATCTAGAACATACATTATTGTGAAAGCATACAAAATCACTAAGTATTTTATCAGCTTTTTAACCTTCTACTTTATCCCACTACTTTTTCTTTCTCACACTGAAATTCTTTTAACCACAGGATGTTATTTGAGAGCTATGGATGCTTTTTTTCTGAAAATATCCTTCAAATACCATACCATTGTAACTCATCCAGAAAAAAATTATTGTAGTCTAAACATTTCCAAGAGACCTGAAATTTAACCTGTCACTTCAATGGCATGATATCTCTTCTCTGCACATGTCTAGTGTATCTTCCTCCCCAATCTCCTCAGCCTATTACCAGTAACCAAACTTAGTCTCTACTCTATTGATCATCATAATGAATGAAACGATATTCTCTCTAATTATGGAAGGTAAATGTCAGATAGTCATTGGGCATACCATCATTTTCTTTAGGCTTCCTTAATTCTTTTGAAAATATCATTGATTATCAAGTACTTTCATCTCAATGTATAAATAATCCTCTTGATGTTTTCATTCCCAATTCTTTTAAATTAAATCCTCCCCTCTTTATAATGTTCATTTTTGGATAGTGCAAATCTATTACTTGTGGCCAATCCTAAACGCAGATTTTAATAGCCAGAATTGATCACTTTGATTTCTGAAACTCGACAGATTCACGCTACTGCTACTCATTGACTATGAAGTTCAACTTCTGTTCACATAAAAGAAGGAACTTGTCTTTCTTTTTTTTTTTTTCAACTTTTATTAGATATTTTCTTCATTTACATTTCAAGTGTTATCCAGAAAGTTCCCTATATTCTCCCCCCTCCCGGCCCTGCTCCCCTACCCACCCTCTCCCACCCCTTGGCCCCTGCGTTCCCCTGTATTGGGGCATATAAAGTCTGCATAACCAAGGGGCCTCTCTTCCCATTGATGGCCAACTA
>LR752620.1:0-35111 GCA_902729485.2 Mus minutoides | reverse complement strand
TTAGTTTTTTTTTTTTTTTTTTAATGTGTCTAGGATAGTTGCCGAGTACATTGAGAACATTAAGATAAACTCTTATATTTGTCATAATAAGATTAGAAGCTAGAATCAGTACTTTGGAGATCAATGCAGCTTTGTTTGCCATTTTTACATACAAATATATTCTGTAAGCTGATATGAAACTCAATCTTCATACTTCATCCTTCCAGCTGCTGTGTTAACCACCACTGCTGGCTGAGCTAGAAATCTTAATTTATTTCAAATTCTATAGTTCAATGATAACATTATATAGTTTAATAATAAATGATATGGAGCTATCAGTAGTTGTAATTAAAACAATGATAAAATATTTTAAAACAAAATATAACAATAGACCTGGCATATTTCTGAGGCCTAGGTTTACTACATTATACAATGTAATCTTTAAGTTGGGATAGATGTTAGAGTAATGTACCTAAATTGACAAAATTGATGGACTGGATGTTACTAGGGTGTGTCATACCTTATAGTTTACATAACTGTTATAACTCTGTCCATTGCATATCTGAGAGAGAAAGCCTTCTTAATGGATGAAAAGGGAGACTCATTATGGGTTTGGTTTATTGCTTATATTGTGTTAATTGAGTTCCCAAATTACATGAGAATTTACACACTTGCAGGTAAGACAGGACCCAGCCCCCAGTTGCCTCTAATTGGTAGATAAAATTGCTGGCGGCCAATGGCTAAGTAGGGAGAGAGAGGCGGGACTTTAGTTTCCATGGCAAGGAACAACAGGAAGCAGGAGTTTTTGCAATTGCCATGCTAGGGGAGCAGAAACATTAAGCCTGAAAGTTTTTAGTAATAATTCGGGAATGTTGAAGGGGACTTGTTAGCAATGCTGAAGTTTTGGAGTGACCCAGCCGTTTTGCTGCTGAGGGCATATTAAAAATAAGGCTGCATGTGAGTGTGTCTTCCATTCTTGAATCCAAAACATTTGGGTGGGTAGCAAGGAGTTCTTGCACACCTGCCAGGGAGTTTAGAGCAGATTAAAATATGGCCGAAACACAGATCTATTAGTTCGAGTCCAGCCTGGTCCACAAAGTACCATGACACCATAGCTACACAGAGAAACCCTGTTTCAAAAACAAATACAAAACAAAACAAAGAGGAAAATGCTCTTAAAAAGCAATTAATAACCTATGGGCACATCACAGAAGAACAGAGGCTCATTCAGCTCAGGACACAGTGTGTCAAAATGTCTGTCACCTGTGTTGTTTCTAAAACAGACTGTGAGCCAGTTTGCCAGCCCAGATATGTCTATATAGATGCATGTATATATAATATATGCATATATATATATATATATATATATATATATATATATATATATACACACATTTAGTTTGATTCAATGAATACATCTTTTCAAAATAAATGTAAACATATTATAATTAGATCAAAAAGTGACAGAGCTTTAGACAAACTATTGAATTATTCTAACTTGTCAACAATAACAAAAATTCAGTTTCTGGGAGCTATCATCTCAAAAATCCCAACTACTTCAAAAACAACATATGTTGATCTAAAGATAAAATAGTTTAGGCTAGAGCAGTGGTTCTTAGAAATCAATTCAATATCCACATCATCTTAAAAGCCTATCTTTTGCACGTCTTCACTACCGACAAAATGCTGTGATCCAATAAAGTACCTCATGTGGTAATCCACAACCATTGATAAACTCATTTTGCTGTTTGCACATGGTCTTAAACTACAACTGCAGGAGAGTTCCTTAGACCCCAAGGGGGTCCTGACCCACAGCTTGAGGATTATTGCTTTAATGTCTTGTAATTGAGGTCTTGTAAATTTCTTGCCTATTTTGTAGAGAAATACTTTCTTCAGATCAAATGTAACTTCTTCAGATCAAATGTAACCTCTTCCTTGCAATGTGCATCCTAAATGTTTAGAGCCTTCCTTGGATAATTACTTCTAAAATACTCCTAAAATGTAACCTACTGTTGCAGGTTTTCCATTTTCTTTTAGTTTATTATTTTGGGTTGCAATTATAGTAGTTCTCCTTTCCCTTTCCTCTCTTCAGACACAAATATTATATATATATATATATATATATATATATATATATATATATATATATATATATATATCCTTTCCCGTCTCTCTTTCAAACTCACAGCCTTTTTTTTTCTTCTTCTCCTTCATTTATTAATTCTCTATACTTAAGCATTGGGGAGCAATTCAGAAGAAGGTAAGAAGTGATTGTGAAGCCAGAGGATTATGGAATTTGCTGTAGCATTGTGTCTCTAACAAGATGAGTGTGTTATATGAACCAAGCAGTGGTGACCTGAATGAACACACCAGGTTTCCTGAGTTACAGGACCTCCCTGATGGATGACATCACTCTCCTTCATCCTTGCTGTTAACACTATGACACTGCTAAGAATCTCACATTACCACATGATGAGCTTTACAGGTAAATATTTAAAATTAGTCTGAGCAAGAAATGATTAATTGGAAATCTACTTCCACAGGCAGTGTTCATGTGGACATGAATTCATATACTCTTGTTTACCAGATCAGAAATACTTTGACTGATGAAACTTGAGAGCTGTGAGGGCCACCTTGGAGTGAGGTGTTTTTAGAAATCACATGTTAAAGTTTTCCACTTCAAAACCAATATATAAGTGAATATAACAAACTAATGAAGTGCTAGTTCAGAGAGAGAATGGATGGAGTCTCTAATAAGCCTGTTAGAGTCCTTTACTTCTTAGAGTAATAGAAGAATAGCCTAAAATCATTTTCTTTTTATTGAATTAAAGTATGTTAGCAATTATTATGTCTACTACCTATTACAGTACAATATTGATATGGCTTGATTAAAACACTTTCCCCCATTGTACTGGTGGGTTTTGTGTCAACTGGACACAACCTTTAAATATCATAGAAAAAGGAGTTTCAGATGAGAAAATGCCTCAGTGATGTCCAGCTGTAAGGAATTTTCTCAATTAGTGATCAAGGGGGGAGGGCCCCTTGTGAGTAGTGCCATCTCTGGGCTGGCAGTCTTGGGTTCTATAAGAAAGCCAGCTGAGAAAGCCAGGGGAAGCAAGCCAATAAGTAACAGCCCTCTGTGGCCTCTGCATCAGCTTCTTCTTCCTGACCTGGTTGAGTTCCAGTTCTGAATTCCTTTGGTGATGAACAGCAAGGTGGAAGTGTAAGCTGAATAAACCCTTTACTCCTCATTATTTGGGGGCATTTAGACACTTGATCACTAGTTGGTGGTGTGGTTTAGGGAGGTTCACCAATGATGAGGACTTAAGTCACTGGAAACATTTCTTGAGATAAATACTTTCCTACTTCCAGTTGGCTTTGTCTCTACTTGAAGCTTGCCTTTTAAAATGTGAAACCAGCTTCCATTTTTGCTGCATGTTATCATGCCTACACTCCATCCATCATCATGGACTTCTGGAACTATAAATCAAAATGAACTTTGAGTTGCTTTTGGCCAGGATATTTTATCACAACAACAGAATATATATATATATATATANACTGAGGGAATTTTGTTTCTTGCTTCTTTTTTTGTTGTTGTTATGATTTTAGAGCTTTATTGTAGAAAGGTAGGGAGAAAAGAGAGAAGATAGAAAGAGAGAGGCCGGTCATGGCCATGTGGAGAGAGGGGGAAGGGAGAGAGAGAAGGAGGGCTAGAGAGTAAGAAAGGTAAGGACTTAAAATGGGCTTGAAGGGCATGTTTCTTGCTTCTTTGTACCCATTAAATAGGGAACAGGCAAAATTACATAGAATGTATAATTATTATGGTCATTTATGTCAACATATATACATATGTCACTTTTAATACAAAGAAAACCAATTACATCCATGTTAAATGTGTATATCACTTATTGTACTGTAATTAACCCACTTATTAAATACAGGAAACGGCCCTATACTCTCATAGCAATCAACACATTAGAATAAATAGTTTGATTTTAGACCTAAATTATATTAGATACTCTGACTTTTATTTATAATAATAGCTGATTTATTTAATGAGACTCTTAAAAATAAAAACACAGAAAGAAATTTTCAGGTACTAAAATGTAGTTTTCTTCTATTATGTAGATTATTATATATTATCATTATCTCTATTATATATTATCATTAAGCAGGGTACTTTTCTATGGTATTTTTTATGTGAGTCCACATTACTATTAAATTGCTAGTTAAGCATTGCTAGGAAAGGTACCTAGGCCATCTGTGCAGAGATAAAGTTGCCTATGACCCCATTGTCCCTAGGATGAGTTAAGATATTATTTCACATATAAAAGTTTGCTTGTTTGAGTGTGCAATAGTGAAGCTACCAGGGAAGTTTATCAGTCATTTTGGACCATTTCTTCTTCTTCTTTTTTTTTTCCCTGCCAGTATCTTATCCTCCATTCTGCTACTTAATAGAAAAACACAGACACGCCAACAGAGGACATCACCGCAATCAATGAAATGCTTCCTGTCACACCAGCTGCCTAATCCAATATGGCTCCATTGACAATTCAATCTTCAAAGAAAAATGATAGCATAAATATTTGATTGAATTTAAACATTAGTCTTCTCTACTATGACAGTTATGAATTGCAAAAGGTAAATTGCATAACTTTTTCCAAAAGATAGTCGGTTTTCAGTGAAGCCATCCACCCCAGTAGAGATTGTGTTGGAATAAAACGAGATATTTTCACCAGGAGTAATACTTCCCCCTGGGAAATGACATCCTAATATATATTTATGAAAGTGCTAATTGGACTGAGCTGATGAGTTCTGCAGCAAACATGGACATGTCTATTTGCAGTCTTTCTTCTAGTGTTTAAGCCTCAGCTTATGCTTTGAAAAAAGTATGAATCATTCACATTAGATTATAAATAACTTTCCTTCTATAATTAAGGAACAAAATTGTTGAACATTGGTTTCTAATATATCTGGATTGTTTTATACTCAAAGTACTAAAATAACAAGTAAAACCTTGAGGGTAAAATTTGAAGTCACACTCACTGGAATTACCTACTCTGACTCTGGTTTGTTGGTTGACTAATACTTGCTAGTATTAACTGATAAGAGAGATAGGCATAGAAAACAAAAGGCGAACTGAAACATCTTCTGCATACACCAAGTTTGCTGACTTTGAATATTTTGAAATAAACATCACTGGCTAATAAATGAAATGCAAAACTTTAAAAGATCTATCACAAAAGTCCATTAATGTGTTGATTAAGTAAAAAAAATATGGGTTTTCAGGAAACTGAAGGAAAGTCATTTATTATACTTGGCTAATTTTAGTGGCACAAATTTACTGCCCTTAACCAGCCTCATTTGCAAATTTTCTTCTCAGTGTTCTGAGTATTCTGACTGCCAACATGGGTGCTAATTAGCATCAATTTTACTGGTAATATTTTTCTCTGCTTGGGGAATTGACTACAGCTGTTCGCAAGGAACAGAAATGAGAGAACACTCTTTTCCCAAATTTCCATGGACCAGTGGACTGTAGTAATTGATTTCAGTCATAGCTAATCCAAGCTAGTTTAGAACTCCATAACTGACTGTATAACCTATTAGCAATCCCATTAACCATTAAGCTTGCCTAAGGTGACAAGGAAAACAACTCAATTGCCCCAAACTCAGACACCGTGGAAAATAAAGTCACCTAGTGTAGAGTGACAAAACTCACTTGGGAGCCAGGCTTCTCTAACCAGCTATCTTTTCAAGAATCCCTGTTTAAGTGCTTAATGAAATGAGGTTTGCTTTATGACTTTCATTTAAAAACACATTAGAAAATTCACTTCGTTCGCCTTTGCTGTTGCCAAGTTTTTGGAGCCCTGATTACCAGAACCACAACAGAGATATAAGTAATGTAACATATTACAAAAATTTAATTTGGGGGGCAGTTAATGACAGCAAGTATCAAGGTTTAAAACTTTTACACATGGAAGATATGCAATATTAGCATCTCTAAAGACTACAGACCAAATCATGAGTGTTTACTAACATAGAATAAATTTCATAATCACATGGAAACTAAACTAATATGGTGAGAAAGGAGGAATAATTTTGAGAATGGAAACTTCCATCTGCTTTTAAGAATCTTAGCCAAGTGAATTGCAGTGAGATAAAATAGTCTCCTTTAATTTTTTTTTCTTTTTTTTTTTGGATATTTTCTTTATTTACATTTCAAATGTTATCCATTTCCAGGTCCCACCCCTGCTGGAAACCCCCTATCCTATTCATCTTCCCCTACGCCCATCCTCTCCTGCCTCCCTGCCCTGACATTCTCCTATGCTGGGGCAATGAATCTTCTCAGGACAAAGAGCCTCTCTTCCCATTGATGCCCTACAATGGCATCCTCTGCTACATATGCAGCTGGAGCCATGGGTCCCTCCATGTTTACTCTTTGGTTGGTGGTTTATTCCCTGGGAGCTCTAAGGGTTCTGGTTGGTTGATACTCTGGTTCTTCCTATAGGGTTGCAAACTCCTTCAGCTCTTCAGTCCTTTCTGTGACTCCTCCATATTATATTGGTGGTTTCACCAAAGCCACAATTTTAATGTAACAGAAACTTAAGAGACCCTTGATCCATATATATTTGTCTCAAAATTATTATTTTGTTTTGTTATTGTGCTTTTAGGAGACAGTCTCCTATAGGCCCCACTGGCTTCCAAAGATCCTTCTTAGCCTCTCTGCTGCTGAGGATGCAGAAGGGTACCACATCTCTATTACTTGAAACAATGCTTTCTATTACTGAACAACAATACATGACTTGAGACCATTCAGTATATATATATATATATATATATATATATATATATATATATATATATTCCCTGTCTTTAGTTCACTGCTCCCCATTATGGTTTATCTGATAAATGTTTAAAATGAAAATATAGTATTTTCAAACTGGAGAAAATTATTTGTGGTTTTCAAGGGTTAGGAAGCAACAGATGGTTTGTTGGGAAAAAAAAAAAACAAGTACATGCAGTCACATACGATTATAAAAAGTAAAATGAGGTACACTATTAGTGAGCTGCTAAGTTTAAATCCTGTCATGAATATGTGTGCATTAAGAAATATTCATCAACTACTGCATTAAGAAAAAGATCCTGATATAGCTGTCTCATGTGAGGCTATTCCAGTGCCTAGCAAATACAGAAATGGATGCTCACAGTCATCTATTAGATGGAACACAGGGCACCCAATGGAGGAGCTAGAGAAAACACCCAAGGAGCTGAAGGGGTCAGCAGTGTGAACTAATCAGTACCTATAGAGCTCTTGTCTTTAGCTGCATATGTAGAAGAAGATGGCCTAGTCGGCCATCATTGGGAAGAGAGGTCCCTTCTCTTGCAAACTTTATATGCCCCAATAGAGGGGAACGCCAGGGCCAAGAACTGGGAGTGAGCAGGTAGGAGAGCAGGGCAGGAGGAGGGTATGGGGGACTTTCAGGATAGCATTTGAAATGTAAATGAAGAAAATATCTAATAAAATATTGAAAAAAAATGAGAGTAAGGTAACTGCCTCTTGGATTAGTTTGAATGAGTGTGAGCTCCAATTCTCCAAGTCTTCAGTCTGTCCACAGTGTGTTTTTATTGCCTGCCTTTTCTGTTCGCTGATGGATGACCTGCTGCCTATGTGATCTGTCTGTGAGTCTATGGTGCATGTACATGTTCTGTGTCTCTGCCTGTGTTTCATTTGAATTTGTGCCTATCCCTAAAAGGGAGCCATTGCTCTGTATTTATTAAATAACACAAAAAATACAGTTTGAGGAAGAAAGAAAAAGGAATTGTTAACAGAAATCTTTAATAGAACTTTACTAAGTAAGACATTAATTATTTCACTAATCACAACTGACCCAGAGCAAGACTCAAAATCACAAACAACGTTATCAACCTACATCTGCTTGTTGCTTACAATATTTATGGGACAATTTTTTGTTTAACCTTGTTTTAAACCTGGTTGTTGTTTTCAGCAAATGATTACAAAAATATACGCAATATTCTGAGTCAGGGAATGGAAGTATATAAAATTTAAGATTAAACCAATACATTAGTTTAAGTTTTTAAAAGAAAGCTGTATGAAGAAAATTGGGGAAGTTTAAAACTCCTTATATTGTTCCTTGACTGTCTGGTTAAACTTAAACTGATGAGCAGTGGATTGACTAAATAACTTTTTTTTTTTTTTAATTTTTTTCAATTCAGATTTTATCCCCTTTTGTTCCACCCTCTGTTCCACATCCCATACCTCCTCCCCACCCCACCCCTGTCTCTATGAGGATGTCCTCCCCCATCCCCACCCTATCCCATCCCCTCTCCTCCTACTTCTATGAGAATGCTGCCCCTCCCACCCACCCACTCCCACCTTGCCACCCTGGAATTTCCCTACACTGGGGAATTGAGCCTTTACAGGGCCAAGGGCATCTGTCCCATTTATGTCAGATAATGCCATATTCTGCTACATATGTGACTGAAGCCATGAGTCCCTCCATGTGTATTCTTTGGTTGGTGGTTTAGTCCATGGGAGGTACGGAGTGTCTGGTTGGTTGATATTGTTTGAACATAATATCCTATTATACTAAATTTCCACATGATAGAAAGACAGAACAAACTTGTCTGACCCCTAAATGCCTTTCTGAAATACACACACACAGAGACATGCACACAAACACACTTGTACACACAAGGAAAACATACAATTTTTTAATGATTTTCTTACATTTGCTTACTTTTTGACATCTTACAGTGGGAGAAGTCATTTATGTATGTCCATATTTCTTGAGCAAAAAAAAATTAATCATGTTTAGTCAATATGCATATTAAAAAGTAAAAACATTGTGGATGGGTGTAATCAGAAGTCTATGAGGGACATTAGATCAAGCTCAGGTATGTTCTGTACTAGACAGCCACTCTATGAGCTGTAATTCTTTATAAATAACTTTGCCAAAGTTTGTTGTTCAACTCAGTGTATACTGTGGTATATAATTTGTTTATGGTAAATATTGTAATTAATCCATTGCATTGCCGTGTCATACCAGGAAGCTTCCTTAATGATTATTTCTTCCATTCACCTTACCTCATTTTGAAGACCACTTGTGATGTTTTTGTGACTTTATATCCCCAGTCTTTTTAAGGGAATTCTAACGAAGTGACAATTTGTCACAGGAAACACTTTCCTGTTCTATAGGAAATGGATAGCTAAGTGGTTTCTGAAAAAAACTGAACTCAGAGATTCCTATATTATTATCTACTCATAAAAGACATTTAACACTGTGCTGTTGCCAGTAAAGGGAATGGCATAGACCAGATGCATGGGCATTGGAAGGTCAAGCAGTAGGAATGAACAGGCTTTCTTTTGGTTGATCTCTGAAAGGAATCGCCTTATTTATTTATGAGGCAGATTAAGCACTAAATTGCTCTCTTTGTGTGTTTTAATTCACAAAAGTCCATATACTAATAACTGAAAAACATGGTAGATTTTGCTTAAATTTATAATTTTCAAAAATATTTTCATTATTTTAAATTTTGTCTATGTGAACACATCTAGGTAGAGGGATGTGCATTAGAATGAAGGCACACATGGAAGTCAGAGGTTCAAAGTCTCCTGGAAACAGAGCTACAGACATTTATGAGTCACCCAACAGCAATTCATGACAACAGAAATATGAGATTCTGAAGAGTAACAGGAGCCCTTAACTCCCAACACACCTCATAAGCACACCTCTTTAACTTCCTTGTGTTATTATAGTTAGTCATTCATTTAGGATAGTTTCTTCTATGAACAGCCTGTAAAAGACATGGCTTTTATGTTCAAGGATTAGAAGAAAAAATAATGAATTTTAATAAATGACTAATGCCTTTCATGCAAGAATCAAATTTTAAATGACAAATATTTGGATGTAATAATGAACAATGGCACTTAGTATAATTCAAAGTTAAGACTATTAGCCCTTTAGAAATTTATAGCTTTGGCTGATAAAAGGTTAATGTAATCATCAAAGCCACTAATATATAAGGACTTGGTAGGGAAAGATGAGTTCCAGAAATAAAGGGTAAATAATAAAGAGTAAACCAAGTTACTCTCGCCTCATGCCTGCTCCATCATTTGTCAACTGACTCTTTATAAGAATTCTGACCTAAGATTTAAAGACATTGGCATATTGGAAGTTCTGCAATAAGATGCCAGGAAGGAAACTGGTGAGAAGCTGACTAGAGGAAAAGATCTCAGCCAGAAAATACAAAGACAATTGAAGGAACTTTCCTCCTCAGGTAATCTTCAAATAAGGCATTGGCCTTCACTTTTCCATCTGCTGTGAGATTTTAGTACAGACAAAGTCATGTTACAGAACTTTGACTCAAAACTATTCCACATGGTGATCTGCAACACTTATCTTTGAACAGTCTTAGAGACTTCCTGATTGGGAGCCTGGTAGACATAATACTTTTGTACACTATGTAAAGGCTATCCTTGTGTTATTAAAATACTGATTTCTCTGCCCTCATATTTGGTTTCAGTCCAGATACATCATTAAAATGCTTAGACTGAGAATATCCTGTCTCAAGTTTGTGTAAACAATCCTTGCCATTTATTCTCTGCCTTGTCAATAAAGGCTGATTGCCCAATGGGTGGGCAAAATAGAGAGTAGGGCAGGACTCCCACCAGCCAGAGGAAGGAGATAGGGAGAGAGGGAGAGGGGAGGAATCAGCTGGTAGGATGGAGGAATGGAGCCAGGAGGAAGGGGTCTGGAGAGAAAGCACAAAAACACAGCTGAAGCCTAAAGACCTAGATCAATAATAAGCAAGTATCATAGGATGGGGCTGGAAGGTAGTCAGATGAGCAAGGGGGGGGTTAAAGTAGATCATTTCACTTCTCATTTATTGAGATAAAGTTTTAAATAAATTTTGGTTTTTCTGTGTGGATATTAGGGACTAGCATAAGGTAAAGGAATACAGTTGCAACATTAATTCCCTGATTATATTTATATTAAGGATAATTCATTAATAGAGCCTCGCAACTAGTACATTGTCTACAGAGTAAAATAAAATATAACTTTTCATTATATGAATATTCCACCAGGACTACCCATATCTATTCCCAGTATCAGACTATTTTATGTGTTTTTTCCAAGGCTTTTACTTTTCTTTCTCTTGAACAAATTTTTATGGGATTCTTTTTCTTTTTTTCTTTTTGGTATGAAATATTCTTTTTGAGCATTTCTCTTGGTGATGTTTGAACTCAGTTCAGGAATTGACAAGCTATATATACACACTTTAATGCTGAGTCTATCAATGTGTACTCTCTTTCATGAGGTCTTGCTATCCAATTTCCATCTAAACACCTTTTTAGAACAATAAATATGCTGTAAATACTGAAAGATTACATAACAACACAAGCAAGCTACCTTTATGTCGTGACTGTATCTTTTGGCACAAAACAGTAATTTTGAAAAGACACATTGATGTCCTCAGTATATTGAATTGCTAACCATGCAACTAGGTTGTTTTGCAGAATAGGTACTGATGAAAATTATTGTGTTGTACTAAATATATTTACTTATTTATTTATTTGTTTGTTTGTTTTAATAATTTCATCTATGTATACAATTCCCAATTAATAACTATGTCCTTATCCTTATACTAACTTCATTATTCCCAACCAATATAACTCTTATTTCCAAGCTATTTATTTATTTATTTATTTAATTATTTATTTATTTATTTAATGCATATCTTGTAGAGATTGCTAGAGCTGCTTTACATTCATGAGTGCAATGGGCACCTCAGATCAAAAGACAGGATTTAATAGCACTAACCTCTATTCTCTAGGCAGTACATTGTATTTCTTAAAGAATAACTTGTTTTATAATAAAAATTAATTCTGTCCTATATCATAAACTCAAATATATATTTATATCGATTTGGAAGCATCATTACTCCAGTTTGAAAGTCGTCATTTAATAACTAACCAATTTTATCCTTTCAATTTGCTTAGAAGATGCCTGAGACATCCTCACTGTCTCCATCCCAGCCTTGAAATTGCTTGCAATTACATTTGTAGGATTTCAGTACTTGAGAAGAATTCAGTCTGAGTAGCATAGAATTAATTTGAAGTCAATAGCAGGAAATCTTATAAAATTAATGTTAAAAAAAAGTATATCCTCTAAAATATCGTCTTCAAGTTGTTCTTCAAAACTGACCATTTTCCATATCATGCAGTGTCTAATGCACAGCATAATTGAAATCTGTAGCAGAAAAGAGAATATACTGGTCATGTCTGAAGTCACATAATCCTGATGCAAATATTTTCTATTGATTCTTCCCAAACACCTTTGTTATGCTGGTCAGTTAAAATTAGTTATTAGAATTAATGTATATGTATATGTAAATACATATATGTAGTTTCATTGTTTGTTTCACTACAAAGAAAAAAATGGAATCAGCTTTTTAATGATGGGGTGAGTGGAACTGTGTAAAATCCAGAAAAAATATTAGACAAAACAAAACAAAACATTCAGGTTACTCCTTAATTTTAAACAACTTTATTACATTTAATTAAATAATATTAATTGTAAATTAACAATATTAATATTTTACAAATGCTCATAAAATTCTGCTTAAAATACTTATAGAAAAATCTTGAACAAAGTCAACACTATGCATATTTGTTTCATATAAATTTAATGATTGTATGTATTATAAACCTGGTATGCCACTAAGATTTTTGTGATGCTGTAAGTTGTTTTAAGTCCAAGCTAGATTTGTAGGTAAACTGAAAACGAATGCCAACAATGATCTGTTGCTAACATTATCATGTTTTTCTAAAGTAAATTCACTCCAATGGAACTAACTTAGCTGTAGATTTCTTGGTCTATAACTTTATATTACATCACATTATTGGGGAGAAAAAAAACGGGGTGTAGAAATTATCTAAGGAATTGTTTTTCAATTGTTCCTTCCAAGATATCCTGGTTTTTCTAGCTAAACATTTAAAGTGTGAAAACTAGATACCTTTAAATTCCCTTGGTACTTAAGCACCTGAAATCTTCAGTTTTCTTTTGATAATTTTAAGTGTGTGTCTTCTAAAACTAACAAATGCAAATATACAAGTTTTGATTTTTTTTCCAGTGAAGAAAATTGCCATATGACATTTTTCACAGATGAAGAAAAAAGACATATGGTAAAGAGTCTCTGTGGGACTCACAAGTCAGTGTAACATTGCCAGGGATAAGATTTGAAATTTATATTTTGCAACAAGACATCCAAAAGCATATGTACATAGGATATTGTTTATAATATTTGAAAAAGCACATATATGCTTTATTAATTATCTATTAATTATAGAAAAGACTTTTAATATTGGCAATTTGACTCAGTAATATGGCACATACTAGAATTGTATATTTTAAGTGCATGTAAATATTTTGATATGTAAATTACATAAGATTTAGGTACAAACTGAGTTGAGTACTTCGTAAAGATAACTTCATACATACATGCTGATGAACACTGGCAATTTAGGAATAGTAAGAGAGTCTGGAGTACACATCATAGCCACTTGGCACGTGGTTTTCAATCTAATTCTTAAAAAATACGTTTTGTTAAGATGTTAGTTTTTTGAGAGATTTAAGTTAAGATTTTACTTTTTAATTGGGAAAGTATATTTACAAAGAAATATATTATTACCAAACCATATATATATATATATATATATATATATATATATATATATATATATATATATATACTGAATATATATATTACTGAAACTCCTTTTTTTTCTCTTACATTGCTCTTCTGTTTCCTGTATCTTCTCTGTTGTTCTCATGTGAATTGGGTATATCCTGTCTCTGACTCAGTTTGTCAAGTCTTTCTCTGATTCATCACTTTGTCATCCCCTCAACTGGACATAACTTTCAAACATGGCTGTTTCCTTCCACAAACTAACCTTACTCTCATTATTAGAGGTAAAAGGTGTATACTAAGAGCATGTCTGTATTCCAGCCAGATCATGTCTTTGGATGTGATTTCTTGCCAGAGCAGCCATGTTGCTGGATTAAAATTTCTCTACACAAAACCAACCTTCCAATAAATAAATACACAGCATATTTAGAGCAGAAGATACAGATATATGTTTAAGAGTGAAACCGAATCATCTTAATTCTAGTTAATGACTTTCTTGTTATACAAAAATTTTGTCCCAAGATCTAAATATACATGACCCAATCCCATAAGTGAGTAAATCACATAGCAGTTTGAAATTATAATCTTAGGCAGTTCATACTTGCCTGAAATATATATTTACCTGGGGAATACCAATGGGTTACAAGTATTATGAAATTATTATTGAGAGAGGGAGAGAAAAAGAATAAATAGAGGAGCATGATTGCACATAATCTAAGATGCATCCTGGTAAAAGCACCACATCTATCATAGATAGATAAGTCTCCTGAATGGTTTGCCATCAAATAAATGTTTCCTTGCAATGACTATAATTAGTCTTTCTGCTTCTTTCCCTCTATGTTTTTCTGTTGCTGTCTCTGTCTCTCTTTCTTTTTCTAATCTTTATCTATTTCTTTCATTATCTTTCTGTAATACATGGTCTCATGCAGATCAGATTTTGTAGGCAACAAAGATCTTCTTCCACTTCCCGCAAATAAGCATTACACCCAAGTTCCAGTGTCTTACTGTTTTAAAGTTTTACTTCCTCATAGAAGCGCACACTATTTTATGTTGAGAACAGAAAAAAAATTGTCATGCTAATTCCTGAGTAAAGGGAAAAATATCTCTAAACTGGATCTATATTTAGATACATTGTATCTATTCTTTCTGACAGGAACAGTGTGTGTGTATGTGTGTGTGTGTGTGTGTGTGTGTGTGTGTGTGTGTGTGTGTCTAATGCTGTTAAAAAAGGAAGATGAAGACAGATTAATTAATCAATATCTCCTGTGGGTGTTTAACAGAAAGGCCAATGCAAAGGCCAAGCACTGTCATTATCTCTGAATGGTCTGATTACAGTGGTTTTGTGATCGAGAATTTAAAAAAAAAAAAAAATGAAAAAAGAAGATGAGAAATTCCCACGAGCTTATATTATAAATATAACTTTGAAAAGAAGAAAAAGCTCCTACAGCTAGATAAAAGGAGTTTATTCCACTCAAAGTATAGCAGTCCCTTAGATTGAAATACGTGATTAAGTTAAATTGTCATAGCCAGAATTATAATTATTTTATGCTGAATGTGTATATATATATACATACATACACACACACACACACACACACACACACACACTCAATTCGAGGGGCTCAGCTTATCAAATGAAAAGTTCAGCAGGAAGCAGCAGATTGCATTTCTGAGTGTAATACACCTATGTACATAGATATACACAGAGAAAACAGATGTGCACATAGACATACACTCCCATACATAGACAGACATGAAAATACACACACACACACACACACACACACAAACACACTGAATATGCAATTACCAATAGAAAGATATTGAAATAAAGATATAATTAACTAATCTAAATGACAGTAAAATATATGAAAAAGTATTCAATATCTTATACATCAATACGATTGTCAAAACAAAACAATAGTGACATACATCTTTAGACACATTACAGTAGCTAAGTTCTAAACTACCAGCTTCAAATTTTGTGTTGGCAAGACAGTACAGCAACATGATTTCTTGTTTATTGCTGTGGAATACAATATGGTACAGCCACTTGGGAAGAAATTTGGCAGGTTCTTTCAAATGTAAATATTGCATTAATATAAAATATAGATATTATGCTTCTACATATTTACACAAATGAATGTGAAATGTATGTCCATCCATAATGTGCCCTCAAATATTTATACCACAGTGAAATTCAGAATGCTAAAACTTAGAAACAACAACATTCTTGTAGAAGACAGTAAATAAAATTTGTGTGATGGTTAATTTTATATGCTAATTAATCCACAGGGTTTTTTGATAAGAGAAAAACTTAAATTTACCAGCTGTAAACAAATAATGGTATATCTATTTCTGTGTAGAGGTCTCACACAATTATTTTGGAATTATGTAAGAAGAGGAATGATGTCATCAAAGGGGAAACACCTTCAGGTTTGTTCTATACCAGAGGGGAGCATCATTGTGATTTGATATGCAAAATATCCAGAGAGGACCAACTGGAAAAGGTTTTTCAGCTTCAAACTACTGTTTAACGTGAACAGTGGTGGTTTCATCTTTATAACTTGATATCTTCATAAATGTTCCACTTATATGTAGTGTCATATCAACTTTATATAACATGTTTTGACCACATAAGGTACCTTTAGTGTTTTTTGTAAGTGGATATTATATTTATTTACATTTCAAATATAATCACTTTTCTCAGTCTTCTGTTTGCAAGCCCCCTATCCCATCCCCCTTACCCTGATTTTATGAAGGTGCCCCCACCCACCCACTCCAGCCTCACTGCCCTAGCATTCCTCTAAACTAGTACATCAAGCCTTCACAAGACCAAGACTTTGCATTGATGTAAGAACACAGCCCGAGGAGCATCAGAAGCTTTATTAAGGTCAAGAACTTGCTCTCCTGTTTCTAGAATGTGAGAGATTAAAGCACAGAACAATTGAATGGCATACTGGAACACACTAGATATAAGAAAGGAGAGAACTTTGTGCAATATGAGTATACTTTGAAAAATGGTTCCGACTAAGAAAGCAAAGTACATGATGGCTGAGCAAAGGCACAGATCTTAGAGTATAGCAGAATGTCATTAGTAATAAATTTACTGCTATGTTCCATTAGCAGACTAGCAGTATTTGGTTTGTTTCAAGGTCCCTGTCATATATAGTTTCATATCTAGTCACCCAAATGTCACTGGATATGAGGTTCATCTCATGGAGTGGGTCATAACTCACATCTCTTATTAGTCAGTTGCTCTGGCAAGTTTTGAGCCTCTCTTGCAGCAGCAAATCTTGCTGGAAGTATGCCATTGTAAACTGAAACATTAAGTTGAAGTTTATGTCTCTCTTTTGGTAGCATGCAGAATGCTTTCTACTAACATGAAAGCAGTCTGTACAGGTTAAGGCTCTAGGTGAACCCCAGCTCTACTTCTCTGTGTTCATTAAGTTGGGCAGATGCTGTTTTTAGCAATAGCGCCTTACTCTCTGAGTGTAGACAGCCATCAATACAATCCGCAGCAGTCAGTGTTGTTTGTGGGCTTCTCACGGGACACTTTAAACTTTCTCTTGCATCAAATAAAAACAAATATAGAGAACCACATACGGGCAATATGTAAAAAGTGAAAGACCTTGGAAAAATCAGTCCTAAGGGAGATATCAAATCACTCTTTTGGGGCTCAGGGCATTGTCTAGAAGGGGAAGAGAAAAGGAGTGAGTTGAGGACATGAATAAAAGCAAGTTTTTCTAGATATAACAAGAACTTATGTACTCACAGAGATCATGGCAATGTACATGGGACCTAAATGTGTTGACATCAGTATGCTCATAGTGCTTAAAGATGTGAATACATGTCCGCATCCATAAACATAAGCTCTCTGCAATTGATGCCACTTGCAAATAAAAGTTAGCTTTCTCCAAATTAGTCTAACTGGGTGAAACACTTTTCAGGGGCCCAGTGTCGAGCAATAGATAACCAATACAAAACCAACAATAGAATTCTATTGGAGGTCCTTTGTCTCATAATATTAAGCCAGGGCTTTATTTTCTTTTCCCTTACCTAACAGATCATTTGCATATATATTATGGCTTCCATTTTGGGGTTTTTAAGAGATTGCTCTATACGTATGAATGTGTGTCTGTTTTCCTCCATCTCTCTCTATGTCCTGTACTTTTACTATGTGTCTTTTCCGTATTTTTAAATTTTTTTTGTCATATTCTTACTGCTTTAGGGTACTACTTGGGAAAGTGAAGCCGGTAAATTAGGGAGAATAAAGTCTCATTCAATAACCAACTTTATTCAGAGCATCAGATAATTTCTACCCTGAGGGTTGACAGGAATAACACGAGTAAATCATAGAGTCACAAGGGCAAGCCATGCATGATGGGCAAACCACATGCAGCACACACGTGTTTGTTCAATACAGATATATAAACACCTGACAATTGCCTGTTGTAATGAGGACTTAGAAGAAAACTCACTCCTGTCCTATACACTCAGAAGATCACAAAAGCATATTTCAAAAACAGTTCACTGCTTTTGAAGAAACTGAGGTCACAAGACTCTTGTTTTCTTGGAGTTTTCTCAGCACTCAGAAAAATCATACAACTCTATTCTTCAACCCTTTTCTAACAGTTGTATTCTGTGGTTTTTTTTTTTTTTTTGACTTACCTTATTTTACTATATTTCATTTTATTACCCCATGAATGCCTGCTTTCTTCCCCTAAGAAGAGAAAGAAACAGTATGAATCCAGATTGGAAGACAGATGGGAAGAAGTGGGGAAGAGAAAGGGCATGGGAAACCATAACTACAATATGTTGTATAAAAAAATATCTAATTTTAATAAAAATTATCAAGATTACTACCAACACATAAATCAAAAAAATCAAAACCTCTTTCTTTAAGAGTTGTTGACAAACAAACTTCAAAGATGCTTGAATTATATACATACTTGTGAATACACTGATACAAAATTAAGCATGATCTGTGTTAACTGGATTTTTTATTAATAATTTTAGACTTTTTTGTGTCAGGGTTTTTCATGTGTCTGTCTATCAGTCTGTCTGTATGTATGTATTTAGTTTTGCTATCTGGTTCTCACAGAATTAGCAAAAGAGTGGTAGAGTTCCTGCATTGAAGTCACAAGTGATTCTGAAGTACTATGAAGGCACTGAGATCAAAACTGTTTTCTCTAGTGTAGCATCAAATATTCTTTACTGCTTGGTCATATCTTCAATCCCTAAACTGCATGTTAATAAAGAATAGGCAATAAAACTCATCATTACAAATATTTTAAAAACCATATCTGGGCTGATTTTAAATAAATCAACTATAACATGTTTCACAATCTCATTACTGGGAGGCTGGAGAGACAGCTCAGTGCTTAAAACTTTTGCTGCTGTTCCAGTGAGACCGATTCAAATCCAGAATTCATATCAGACAGTTCACATCCTATCTAACTCTAGTTTCAAAGGAATCCAATGCCTCACTTTTCCATTCAAAATGCACTACTGAAAAAATTACAGAATTAAATAAATATTAAACATTAATTTTTAAGTTTTCAACAAAAGTGGTGTCTTTTCACAGCAGTAGAGACTCTAAGACAGAGAGCTCTATACACACTTAAGTCAATACACTGATAATTATCAGAGAAAATGTAAGTAGTAATGTCTTCTTTAGAAGAAGACATTGTTATATGATAGTTACTGTCCTATATAAATTGTGAAATAGTTAAATTTAACTAATTATCATAATAGGGTAGAGTTTTGACTTGTACAAATATTTATCTCTACTATATCAGTAATAGCATTTCTTAGCAAATACATATTAATGAATAAATTAAAACAAGTTATTCTGTATAAAAACATGCAAAAATTCTCTTTTTATGATCTGTTTTTCAAAACTGTTCATATCTTTGCTTTTATCTACTATTGAAAATAATCAGTTGACTTTATATCTATTAGCCAACAAAACTCACAAACCAATCATGATTTACACTATTGTCAAAAATATAAGATGAGTAAGTATACCTATAATTTTGTTTCTACTGCTTGCAAATATATTTCTCTATTTATGTTTCAGGGTTTGCTGAGTACTTATAAGGTGTGTGACAGTAATCTTAAGAGATATAAATCCCACATCTCTCGAGGGCAGAACCAAAGCTACATTAACAGCAAACTTCAATCAGGCCATACTTTTTCCAATTTTCAAAAGCAGTCTCAAATATGTCAGTATTCTTACATTATTGAAGCAGTGTATGTATCAAATAATAAATATAAAAAGAAATACTTAACAAAATTTTAGAAACATTGTGGTCAACTTGTTAGAATATACCCAAACTACAGAGCATTTAAAAACAATTTTAGTAAGAAATTTTAGAAAATAGGTATTTGCTAAATTTTGTAGTGATCTATTTTGTAGTAACCCATTGTTGAACTATTCAAGTTAAACAACATCTCATTTGCATCTCTAACCTGCCTTTTTCCATGTGAATTTTTGCTATAAGTTTATTCTCTCCCATAATCAGAGACTATATTAATGTTATTAACATCATTCTGCATTATGACCTGGAGAAGAGGAGGCAAAGCATTTGTCACACTTCTAAACTGAAATCATCCCTAGTTTTTCTCAAGGACTGAATTTTCTGTTTACTGTTACTTATATTTATGTGTCTGCATGTCTATGTGAGATTATGCCTGTGTATACAGGTACCACCAAAAATGAGGTTGTCAAATATCCAGGATCTAGAGCTCAAAGTGGTTCTGAGTTGGCTTCATGAATCTTCCAACAGAGGAGAAAGGCCTACTAACTGCAGCATGATTTCCCCAGCCCCTCCAAAATGGTTTCTTCAAAATCTTTGGCTTCTTTGATAACTTCAACCTTTGCAATTCATGTACTCAACAATTATAGAAATCAAGGTCAATATATAACCTATGTATTTTCTTGGAAATGTCTTTCAGTTGAAATAATTCTGTTCGTTGCCATCTTAAAATTTTCATTTTTGAATAAGGAATTGTGAATTTTCATTTTGTGCTTCAACCTTGGCTGAAATAGCCTACTCAATATAAACAAATGATATATAAATTCAGGAAAATAATACATGAAAATGCATACAGATTAATAGTTATTATCATTGATAGTGACTATAATCTGCGCAGAGATGACAAAGTAGCTGAAACTAGTTAAATTATGTAGAAAAAAAAGTGGTTGCCTTGAAGCTCAGGTAGTCCTTGTTAAACAAGAAAACAAATGAACAAACAAACACAACTAATCTGGCAGGTTTGGAGTTTGTGGAAGACATTTTTATTTTCTCTCCTGGGTAATATAGCCAAAGTCTCTGCAGATGATAGGAGGGACAGAAGAAAATAGGAACAATGCTCTGTCATGACATGACAGATAAGCAATGGTGAGTAAATTACCTACAGTAGTCTCTTTAACTCATTCTACCATGTTCCAATCAGTTTATGGGATATTTGCCTTCATGACTTAATAATCTCATCACAGACTCAATCATTGACGTCCAAATGGAGATCAAATTTGAAACTAAAATTTAGGGGATATACTAATAATAGGTCTAAACACCTAACTTTAAAAACTCATCTTTTTCTCACATGTAAGATAGGCTCCCTCCACTGCAGCAGGTCCAAAAGTCTTCATTCATGCCATCATCTACTCAAATCTCTGAGTCAGAGACACATGCAGTTTGGGAGACTTCACTGTATTTGTTTCCAAATATTCATCTGTGAATAAATGTTAAACACATTATGTCTTACTAAAATATAAAAATCAGAATATTTGAAAATCAGAATAAACCAGAAAAAAAGACTCTAGAAGTCTAGAAAACATCCCAAACCTAACAAAGCCTAACACTAAGGCATCTTGAATAAGAGCAGTCTTTGACTTCATGGCCTTCTTAACACAAATAGGGACTATGTTGGGTCTTCAGGATTCAGGAGATTCTGAAGCATATATCGTAGTGTTTGGAACTCCCCGCCCTGTATATATATATATATATATATATATATATATATATATATATATATATATATATATATATATATTGCTACGTGTCATCATTAGTAACTCTACATAGTTAGAATTATACCTATACCTTGATAACTATAGAGTATGAGGGAGCACTGCCCTCAAATTACTCCCAGGCATTGCTCCATGGTTCATGGCTTCTGAGCTCTGTACCCAGTGGTCTTACTGAGTATTTCTCTCAGGACAGGCCTATTCCTAGGTCAGGTCTCTGCTGGACATTCTGAGAGATTTTCTGCAATCCAGATACATGTATGCATGCATTCATGGTACATGAGCTCTGTAGCACAGGCACTATGGTTTGAGAAAGGTAGAGGGTTGATAATGTTTACTACCTGTGCCAAAATAGCCATATCTGCATGGAAGATGAGTGTGAGAGAAGAGTGCAATAAAAAGGTCCTGTTTTCTCCAAGACCTAACAGTCTAGAGATGATGCTTATCTGACTATATATTTTATTTGTCACACAATTCTACTTAGAATATAAGAGGGAGGAGGATAAAAAGGAGAAAGCATGACAGGAACAAAAGCTGCTTGTCCCTCTTAGATTTGAAATGAATATTCTAGACATTGTTTATATATGTATATCTTTGAAAACTCCTGTGTCTTAAACTCTGGGGGTAAAAAATGATAGCAGGTTACTTGAGACTTTTATGCTTAAGACTAAAAGATACTATCCACAAAAAGGCTGAGTTCAGGTAGAGGTAAATTTTTATTAACTTATTCCTCCTTATATTTATATTCCTGGGATTTTATTTTCCTACGTGGAAATTGTCAGATAAAATAAATTTGACCTAATAGAAAGTAAATGAAATGATTCTATGATTGTCTTATGGCTTGAAATCTGATCCTTAAATGCAGACAGACCTGAGAGAAAATATAACATGTACTTTATCACTTTTCAAAGTGATTGACAAAACACAGGTTACATTGCCACATTAATAAGGATTCATTTCTTAAAAGCTTCACTCACATTTTTGAATATGAAAAAAAACTTTACTACAGAGCCTAAAAGTTCAAATATTAAAATCGTCAATCTCCTTTTTAATATTAGATATTTTCTTTTTTATTAGATGTTTTCTTCATTTACATTTCAAATGCTACCCGCTTTCCTAGGTTCCTCTCCAAAAATTTCCTATACCCTTCCCCTCCCCCTGCTCCCCAATCCACCCACTCCTACTTCTTGGCCCTGGCATTCCCCTATACTGTGGCATAGAATCTTCGCAAGACCACGAGCCTCTCCTCCCATTGATGGCCGACTAGGCCATCCTCTGCTACATATACAGCTAGAGACATGGGCTCTGGGGTTACTGGTTAGTTCATATTGTTGTTCCTTCTATAGGGCTGCAGACCCCTTCAGCTCCCTGGTTAATTTCTCTAGCTCATATATTGGAGAACTTTTGCTCTGTCCAATGGATGACTGTGAGCATCCACTTCTGTATTAGCCTGACACTGGCATAGCATCACAGGAGAGAGCTATATCAGGGTCCTGTCAGCAAAATCTTGTTGGTATATGCAATAGTGTCGGGGTTTGGTGGTTGTTTATGGGATAGAATCCTGGATGACGCAGTCTCTGGATGGTCCTTTCTTCTATCTCAGCTCTGAACTTTTTCTCTGTAACTCTTTCCATGGGTATCATGTTCCCCTCTTCTAAGAAGAAACAAGGAATCCACAAGTTGATCTTCATTCTTCTTGAGTTTCATGAGTTTTGCAAATTTCTTTATTTACATTTCAAATGTTATCCCCTTTATTGGTTCTCCTTCTGAAAACCCCTTATCCCCTCCCCCTCCCTCTGCTCACTAACCCACTCCTGCTTCCTGGCCCTGGCATTACCCTATATAGGGGCATAGAACCTTCATAGGACCAAGGGCCTCTCCTCCCATTGATGAATGACTAGGCCATCCTCTGCTACTTATGCAGCCAGAGCCATGAGTCCCACCCTGTGTTTTCATTGATGGGTGGTTTAGTCCCAGGGAGCTCTGGGGGTTCATAATGTTCTTCCTCCTATGGGGCTGCAAACACCTTCAGCTCCTTAGATATTTTCTCTAGCTCCTTTATTGGGGCCCCTGTGCTCTGTCCAATAGATGGCTCTGAGCATCCACTTCTGTGTTTGTCAGGTACTGGCAGATCCTCTCAGGAGACAGCTATATCAGGCTCCTATCAGCAAGCTCTTGTTGACATCCACAATAGTGTCTGGGTTTGGTGGTTGTATATGGGATGGATCCCCGGATGGGGTAGTCTCTGTATACTGATCCCTTAAGTCTCTGCTCCACACTTTGTAACTCCTTCCATGGGTATTTGGTTCCCCCTTCTAAGAAGGAAAGAATATCCACACTTGTTCTTCATTCTTCTTGAGGTTCATGTGTTTTGCAAATTGTATCTTGGGTATTCTGAGCTTCTGGGCTAATATCCACTTATCAGTGAGTGCATATCATGTGTGTTCTTTTGTGTTTGGATTACCTTACTCAAGATGATATCCTCCAGATCCATCAATTTGTCTAAAAATTTCATAAATTCATTCTTTTTTAATAGCTGCATAGTACTCAATTGTGTAAATGTACCACATTTTCTGTATCCATTCCTCTGTTGAGGGACATCTGGCTTCTTTCCAGCTCCTGGCTACTATAAATAAGGTTGCTATGAACATAGTGGAACATGCGTCCTTATTACATGTTGGAGCATCTTCTGGATATATACCCAGGAGTAGAATTGCCAGATCCTCCAGTAGTACTATGTCCAATTTTCTGAGGAACCACCAAACTGTAAAATCTTCAATGTCCTTAACAGCCATAAAAATGCAAATAAAAACCATTTTGAGATTATATCTCAATCCAGTTTTTATGAAAAAGAAAACAAATTATAATAAATGTTGTTGATGTTGTGAGGAAGTAATTTGGTATTTCAAGCAAAGCCTTCATCATTAATATGTCCCCACAAATTCACATAATGAGTCATTACAATAGAGTCTACAAACAACATAAAAATTGTGTTAAGTATAGTTGGCTAAAACAAGGTAAAGAAATCAAGTTAGCCACATAGAAAATTATAATTGAAGAAATATTCATTCCTGTGTGTTCATTTAAATTGCTTAAAACTCAGTCACTTCACTCTGGAAATCAGTCTGGCGGTTCCTCAGAAAATTGGGCATAGTATTACCAGAAGATCCTGCAATACCTCTACTTGGCATATATCCAGAAGATATTCCATCTGGTAACAAGGACACATGCTCCACTATGTTCATAGCAGCCTTATTCATAATAGCCAGAAACTGGAAAGAACCCAGATGTCCCTCAACAGAGGAATNAAAAAAAAAAAAAAAAAAAAAACTCAGTCACTTATCAAATTTGTATTCCATGACATGTACTGAAGTTAGAATGAGACCGAATGAATAAAGCCAGCTATAATATATTGTTTCTGCTTCATTGTCTCAATAATTTTATTTATGCTTCTGAATGACAAATACAATCTAAATCATAAAGTAGGACTTTTGTTAATGGTTACTATGTGGGTAGTTCTTCATATATGCCACTTTGACATTACCATGGGTAAGATTTCTTGAAGTAAAGATTTCTCTGGGACTTGCACAAGTCAATGCAATGATTTTTTAAATTCACCATAGTTCAAAATCATCTTATTTGTTTGTTAAAAACACAATAAGCTTAACTTTACCCCAAGGGTGATAGCAGATATGGTTTTTATTCCCAGCTTGGCATTTATAACAAGTTGTCAGAGGAGGATATGGTTATACTGGTCCACAAACACCATTTATAAAGCACATGTTTAAAAATGAGTTTTAGCCTGGTAGTGGTGGGACACACCTTTAATCTCAGCATGTGAGAGACAGAGTCAGGTAGATCTCTCTGTTCGAGGTCAGCCCAGTCTACAGAGTAAGATGATATAGGACAGCTGGGGCTAAACAGAGAAATCTGATCTCAAAATCTACCATACCTCCCCAAAATATTTAAAAATGATTCAATATATCCTTAATCTTACTTGGGAGGGAGAAGATAGAAATCATAAGTGGGGAGGGAGGGTGGGAGTTGGTAGGGAAAGTGGACATGGGATGTCAGGAGGGGAGGAAACTTGATCTGGTATTGGGTGAGTGAAAAGGACTGAAACCCTGAGGTCCAGCAGAAAGAACAGAAACGGGCAACCTCAGGAGGTAGGAGGTTGGGGAAACACTCCATAATGCACGACAGATCTGGGAGATGAGAGACTGTCAGGACTCAAAGGGAGGGACCTTAGATGAAATGCCCAACAATAGGAAGAGGGAACTTATAGAGCCCACCTCCAGCAGGAAGACAGGACATCAAATGAAGGACAGAGTTGCCATCTCACAGTCAAAACTCTGACCCTTAATTGTTCCTGTCTGAAAGAACTGCAGGGACGGAAATGGAGAGGAACCTGAGGAAAAGAATGTCCAGCAACAGGACCAAAGTGGGATCCAGCTCAAGGTGAGGTCCCAAGGCCTGATACTATTACTGAGTCTGTAGAGCATTCACAAAAAGGGACCTATCATGATAGCCCTCTGAAAGACCCAACAGGCAGCTGAAAGAGTCAGATGCAGATATTTGCACCCAACCAATAGCCAGAAGCTGCTGACCCCTATGGTTGAATTAGGGAAAGGCTGAAAGAAGCTGAGGAAGAGGGTGACCCTGTAGGAGAACCAGCAGTCTTAATTAAACTGAACCCCCAAGATCTCTCAAACACTGGACCACCAAAGAGACAGCATACACCAGTTGATATGAGGCCCCAAACACACATACAATAGAGGACTGCTGGATCTGGTTTCATTCAGAGATGATGCAACTAACCCTCAAGAGACTGGAGGCCCCAGGGAGTTTAGAGGTCAGGTGGGGTGGGGGTTAGGGCATGAGGACATCCTCTTGGAGACAGGAGGGTTGGCAGATGGTATGGCATAGGAAATAGCCACAGGGTAGACTGGGAGGAAGATAAAATCTGGAGAGTAAATTTAATATAAAAAAAAAAAAAAAGAGGAAAAAAAAGTCAATATACATTCTACCCACTGGTTTCATCAGAGTTTAACAAACTGGAAATACCAGACTCCATCTTAGAATTCCTGTATCCAGAATGCTGTCAGATAAAATTGTTTGAACAAGAATTCTAGATAAATCTGATGCACCGTGGCAGTGGCATTTGGATTTGCATTCTCTTTTACTCTTCTTTTGTACTTCCATGTCCCAACAAAAGTTTATGTAATGTTTATAGTTTCATCCTATATTATTCTTGTTATCTGCTTGACATTTTACTCCTTCAAAAATCAAACCAATTATCATTTTTTGTACACATAATTCCCTTGCTAGGCAGTTTAGTTATTACATTTCTTTACACAACAGCCATTACTTTACATCTTTGCTACCAACACACAATGAACTAACAGGAAAAACAAAAAGATGAGAAAAATATTTTCATCTTCAACATTAGATTTAGGACATTAGCCTCCAGGAATATACTGTGTCAGGCCAAAGACTTAGAAGGACACAAATTTGAAAACTCTACAAACTGGAATATACTTTTGCAAAACCGAAAATCTTGCTTTCTGTATTTAGAATCACTGGACTACAGACACACTTCTGTTGTTGAATAAACACTTGAGAATTTGTGTGTGTGTGAAAGCTGTTTTCTGCAAGCAGCTCCTAATGAATTTATGTATGCAGCAGCCACGCGTGTGTATCTCTTTGACCTTTCCAGAACTTCTAGATAATTTTCAAAGCACTGAATGGTCTATTTAAAGAGTATCTGGGTCTTTATTTGCCAGTTTTCCCCATTTGTTTAATTGTAGCATCTGTTGCCTCAGAAAACATCTGTTCTCTATTAACTCTTTGTAAAGACACTTTGAAGGGTCATAAGGATCAGAGCTGACATATACCTAGAGATATGGCTTGAAAGACTTCCTTATTTGCTTCTAGTGTGGTATGTTTCCAAAGATGCTTTAGTTATTATGGAATAGCTATAGCTCAAAGAAGGCTATGAGGATTTAAAGCACAGTGCAGTCATGAATAGAAAGCAGTACATATCTTTATGTAATATCATGCTCTTTCATATTAATTTCATTTCTCACGTAATTATAGGAATTCAGATATTTCATAATATTTCTATGGTTTTTCCCCCTCTTCTTTGTTATTTGATATGGGAAACAAAAGGCAGCAGGGGACCATAGTAGGATGGAGAATATAGATCTTGATTCTTGATCAAAAGATGACACACCAACCATTTTATATTAGAAGAACGTTGCAATGGACATACTGGTTTTGTTTTTTTGTTTGTTTGTTTGTTTGTTTGTTTGTTTGTTTTTTGGGTTTTTTGGAGACAGGGTTTCTCTGTATAGCCCTGGTTGTCCTGGAACTCACTTTGTAGACCAGGCTGGCCTCGAACTCAGAAATCCGCCTGCCTCTGCCTCCCGAGTGCTGGGATTAAAGGTGTGTGCCACCAGGCCTGGCTGACATACTGGTTTTGTGAATCACTCCTCTCTTTATGGTTTATGACTGTTCTCTATGTATTTTTTGTCAAATAAATCTGACTGGTAGAGACATAGAGGAATATACATTAAATAAATCTGATATTCAAAATCAAAGAGAAACTATTTACTAAATTGTGTACCAATTTCTAAGCTGGCATATTTAATATTCTCAAACTAGTTGTAATATGTTAGTGTGGAAAAGACAACTGTTCTTTCTGATAAAGCTCTATACTTATATTTAACCGAGTAATTATAAGCCATTCCTAGCAGTCAGCCTATTGGGAAAGATTTTTGTGAACATTTCTACACCAAAGCAGGAGGTCAGCATCCTCGAGAATTTAACCCCTAAATCCTAAGTGGAAAAGCAAGAAGTATTGTTACTGACAAGTCTTTCTAGTTTTGAAATAGATCTTAAAAGTGAGATGCCCTAGGTCTCTTTTGTGTTCTCTGTGGCATTGTGGCACACAAAAAATATATCAAGGATTGATATGAATCAATGGAAAAGTGAAAGTGAGTGCATCTCAACGAATTAATTCATCTAAACAGTTCATTTCCCCACTCAGACACAGCTGAGTCGTTTTAAAATATTTATAGTATTCTAAATGGATTATGAGTATAAAATAGCACATGAAGTTTTTTTTAGCTCAAACCGGGATACAGCATAAATGAGTAAATTGAAAAAGGGGAAAAATTCCAAACAGGAAACATGTGGGTTTAAAAGAATGCGTCATCATTTACTGTTTATTGCTTTGGTAGGCCAGACATCAGTGGTGGGTACAACAAGCTACTTTTATTTGAGATAATGTACAGTTGCACATAAAGGTGCAATCACTTGATAAGTGGAAGATCCATAAAATGCTGTACTCCTAAGAATATTTGTTCTAGTTACATTTTCAACATAAATGTGTGCTTGCATTCCATGGTGTCTGGTAATGATGGTAGTCATTAACAACATAATTCTTAGAAAAAGTTCCTATTGTTAAAACAATGTATGGCTGTCTTAGTCAGGGTTTCTATTTCTGCACAATCATCATAACCAAGAAGCAAGTTGGGGAGGAAAGGGTTTATTCAGCTTATGCTTCCATATTGCTGTTGATCACCAAAGGAAATCAGGACTGGAGCTAAGCAGGTCAGGAAGCAGGAGCTGGTGCAGACGCCATGGAGGGATGTTTCTTACTGGCTTGCTTCCCCTGGCTTGTTAAGCTTACTTTCTTATAGAACCCAGGACTAACAGCCCAGGGATGGCACCAACCACAAGGGGCCCTTCCTCCTTGATCACTAACTGAGAAAATGCCTACAGCTGTATCTCATGGAAGCATTTTCTCAATTGAAGCCCCTTTCTCTGTGATAACTCCAGCCTGTGTCAGGCTGACACATAAAACCAGCCAGTACAATTGACCCCTTGTCAACTTGACACACAAACACATCACTATTAAGCCTCAACTCTTACTTTCTCATTCATCCCCAAGATCTAAATTACTTTAAAAGTCCCAAAGTCTTTGCATATTAAAAGTTCGATCCCTTTAAAATATCCAGTATCTTTTTAAAATTCAAGGTCTTTTAAAAAGTCAAAGTCTCTTAACTGTGGGTTCAACTAAAGCACCTTCTTCCTTCAAGAAGAAAAAAATATCAGGGCACAGTCACAATCAAAAGCAAAAGCAAAAGCAAGTTAACTGTCCAATGTCTGGCATCCACTCACAATTCCTCCAGGAGCTTGGGTCAGTTCTCCAGCCCTGCCCTTTGTAGCACACACCTTGTCTTCTAGGTTCCAGCTGCCTGTACTCCACTGCTGCTGCTGTTCTTGGTGGCCATCTCATGGTACTGGCATCTGCAAAACACTGCTGTCTTCTGTTGTAACTTGGCTTCACCAATAGCCTCTCATAGGCTCTCTTCATGGTGCCAAGCCTCAACTCTTTTGCACGACCCCTTCAGTCCTGAGCCATCAATTGTAACTGAGGCTGCACCTTCACCAATGGCCTTTCATGGCCTCTCACAGTGCCTAGTCTCATCTGTGATTCAGGACCGAAAGTACGGAGGTTTTGGTCATGGTGGACCCACTGAGAATGTGTAATGGTTCAGATCGGTGTCGTGTTCCATGTTGGAAGCTATAGACACCTTGTGTCGGAGACACGAGAGTCTTTTGTAAAGGGTCTTATACGAGAGTCTTTTGTGAAGACGTTACTACGACCAGAGAAGAATTAGTGACGATTAAAGAATCGAGGTGCTAACCAGCAACAATAGTCCTCTCCATAACATGGTCAAGTTGTCACAGGAATCCCTCACTGTGCTGGTACCAATTTGTCTTAGTCAGGGTTTCTATTCCTGCACAAAACTTCATGACCAAGAAGCAAGTTAGGGAGGAAAGGGTTTATTAAGCTTACACTTCCACATTGCTGTTCATCACCAAAGAAATTCAGGACAGGAACTCACACAGGATAGGAACTTGGAGGCAAGAGAGGATGCAGAAGTCATGAAGGAATGCTGCTTACTGGTTAGCTTCCCCTGGCCTGCTCAGCTTTCTTTCTTATAGAACCCAAGACTACCTGGTTACCTGCCTGGCTCACTGTTCTTCTAAAAAGAAAGCATGCCACACCATGCTCCTGAGTCTTCACAGAAATCACATCACTAAATTCTGAAATAATTGATGATCCTCTAGTAGTCCTTCAGACGAGGCTGCACTGTCCTTGTCTCCTTTAACGTGCTTCTTCCACATAGAGAGACCCCGACCATGCTTACTATCCAATCCAAGGTGATGTGCTACCCAATCACAGTTGATAGGATTCCACTCTATCTGTGGTAGCTCATGTGCAGTAAAGCAGACACAGTTCCCTAAAACCAATCCCAGAATACTTTACTTCCACAGCCTTTATCCTCAGGGTTCACTCCGATGTTTTCTTGGGGGCATGCCCTGGAAATGACAGCAAATTTAGACTTTGTGCTAATGACATGAGAGATTCGATTATTCACATTGGGCCCTTGAGACAATTTCTCAGTGTGTTTCAATAGGAAGCCTCATGACATGATCATAGATCATTTTAGTATGAGGTCTGGCCAGAAGAAATGAGTATTTAATTAGAGGGGAAAAATTTTGGGCCAGATTATATCACTCTAACCTCTGAGGATGAAAACAAGTTAGAGATTGAGTTCACATCTTGGCACAGTGACACAACCCAATAACTGTACACATCAGAGACCAAAAGAGCTTTTGTGATAGAGGGTGCATGCATGGTTGTACAAGGAATGTGATGTCACTCATCCCTCCTTAATCCACCGTGGAGGAAAACGATGGAGTTCTGCCTATGCAATCACTGAAGACTTTCATTCAGCTGTGTCATCTTTGAAAGACTTCTTGGTCTGTATTTCAGTAACAGATGTTAATATTTGCAAGTTTCCTGAATGATGTGAGTTGATGGTATGAGCTAAGGAGCCTGGGAGAGAGGGGAAAAAAAACCTGAAATACATTGCAATTTATAACAAAGGCAGAACAACCCTGAAGGTGTAGGTTATGTGTGAAAAGAAAGGGCATCTTATGGAGAAATGCACGTAACATGTACTACATCTAGAGATCAGCACTAGTTGAGCATTGCAGATGGACTGAATGGGCAATTTTCATTTAACTTGCATAGAGTCTCTACAGTTATCCTGTGTTTCATTCTTTATCAAATCAAAACCATTCTAAATAGCATCAAAAGAAAATAAACAGATCTCAACCATCAGAAACAAAATGTCAGTGTCTGTGTGAAGTCCAAACCAGGAGAGTATCTACCTACACTACACACTTTGATAACTAATAGTTATTCATATGTAGCAACTCCACTCCTTCCCATCCTATTTATTATTTACTTGTTTATTTTTAATTTATTTGCAGCTTATTTATTTTTGAAGTATTGGATTTGAACTCAGAACAGCAAAGCCTATATTAGACCTATGTCCTGAACCCCCACCTAAATCTGTGTGTGTGTGTGTGTGTGTGTGTGTGTGTGTGTGTGTGTGTGTGTGTGTGTTTTAAGAAATGCATTTGTATAATTGCCATGCCTGGTCAATCATGTCATTGCAATGAGACTATATTATATTTCATATTATACATTGCAAATATGTATTTAAAAATTAACAGTTATCATATGAGAGAGCATCTGTTACCTTTAGCTCCATGCATTTTGGTGAAAATGACATTTTTTTTTCCTTTTCCCGACAGCTGCATGATACATCATTCTCTGTATATGCATCATTTTCTAAAGCCAGTCATCGATATATGTGATTTGATTTTGTGAGCATTTCTCACAAAAAAAGTCATATGTGGAGACATTTCTGTACTTTGGGCTAGTTTTATCTCTTGAACATTAAAGTCATGAATGTTGCAAATTGTTAGTATCATAGTTCCATTTTTACTTCTTTAGGAAACCTCCATATTGGGTTTCATCATGGCTGTACTAATATCTTCTCTATGTAAATTAGCCTACTTTTTAAACCAGATATTTGTCAGTATTTTGTCATTTTTTGCATGTAATTTCTTTTGTTCTTCAGATTATAATATAGTTATATCATTTCACCCAGCCTTTCCTCCCTCCAATATCTCCCATATATTGTTCCTTATTATTTCAATTTCATGGCCTCTTTTGCTAGAATTTGCAATACATGTATATATATATATATATATATATATATATATATATATATGTGTGTGTGTGTGTGTGTGTGTGTGTGTGTGTGTATGTGTGTGTGTATGTATGTATTTAACTTGCTTAATCTATATGCTATTTGTATATGTATTTTGAGACTGAGTGTTTGATATTAGATAAACATATGGTAAGCTTTACCTGAGTAATAGTATTTTTTTCTGTTCTTAGCATTTAATTGTTGGCAGTTCTTTGTGCAGAAGAGAGGCCTTATGATTGCATTTTTGTGATGGTCATTTTAACTGGGATGGATAGAATCACAATATATTCTTGAATTACACTAAATTAAATTAAACATATTGAATATCTTTTCCTAAGTTTGTCATCCATTGGAATATTTTCACTTAAAAGTGTCCATATAGTGAAAATGGAATCCTTACTTGCACAGCTTATTTATTGAACATTACGTTCTTTTGATGTTTACATTTTTCTGGTTTATGTTGTGATATTAATCACGCATTATATAAATGGCTGGCAAATATTTTCTACCCATCTTGTGATTTGCTATGTTAATTATTTTTTTCACTTCTTAAGCTTCCTTATTAATAATCATTTTAATAATATAATCAAATAAATAATATTATTAATAATTTGAAAAATCTTTCAATATTTTAATATGCCATGATATCAAACATATACTTCGCTCTCTTCACAACTAGTATCTCTTGTTTTCCTGCTCAATTTTATGGTACCCAAACCCAAGCCCAGTACAGAACATACAGTATTATGTAAAAATACTTCCACCATTCATAATTCCTCTTCTTGAATTTCAACATTTCTCCTCCTACAAACTTTATTAATTGTTTTTCCTGTTTTACTAAATAATTCATTAGATATCCATGTTTTTTATTTCCTTTTTTGTCTTTGTTTTGGATGGACGGGTGTATTTTGGTACACAGTTTGAGGTGATACTGTTCATTCCAGGTGGAAGATAATAGAAGCAAGGACACAATGTCGCTTATAACATCCAAGTTAAGAAGCAGAGATCAGTGAATGTTGGGGCCAATCAAGCTTCTTCCATGTTTATTAAGTTTACAAATTCACAATGTTATGCTACTCAATTAAACTTCCTATAAAACGCAATCACAAGCACACATGTAGAAAAGTATCCTAAAATTTATTGGCTAAAATTTTGTAAGACTGGCTATATTATGTTTGAATGTTTTGAGGTTTACTTGAAATTTTATTAATTTGGGATAGACTTGCCCTAGAACACATTGTTATAGGATCATCTCTGAGTTATTGACCTTGTAAAAACTCCTCTTGGCTTTGGTTTGTTCTGAGTTTTATTTGGCCTGAGCTTTATTTTGAAGCCAGATTATATGGATTTTCTTCAGAGGTAAACATAATAATTATATATAAGATGATATTGTATATAAAGAAAGGTATCCATTCTCCTAAAACTAAAAAGTAAATATAACTGTTCAAAGGGAAATTGATTGACTCGGTTTTGATACTTAATATAGTAAATACCTGTTAGAAATGTTATTAGGTACTAGGCTCACTTCTAAGATGTAATAAGCCAATTATTGAGGTTTGCAATGGGGCTAATATTATATTATCTTTTATCAAGCTCTAGTCCACAAAATCAGTGATTTTTTATATGATAATTCATCTGTCTTCTTAGTCATGAAATTTAATATGGGGATGCATCCATTTCCAATGTTTTTAAGGTGATACATGAACTAATGTTTCTATGATATAACTGGTTTGTTACCTGCTAGATCCAGCAACTAATATCCATTGCAGGTTCTTTCAGACAACACACTTCATAGCCATGGCCAGCCAGACTTTCTGTATATATTCTCTTCCCTGGTTTCATTTTTGGGATTGACATATAATGAGAGCATCAGAGGAGGTCATATATTCATGACCTTGTGAAGTATAGCTCATAATAGTGAAATGTCACAGCTGGATAAAAATGGCAAGCATCATTTACTCATCCTGACATTTTTCCACATCATAACTCACAGGTACTTCATTAAAGACCAAAAATGAAATAGAGTAATAAGACTATATTGACAGCCACAGTAAATAAAATTAAAGACTATGTAATATATTTGAGTTTGGATCCTGACATTAAGATTTAGGATTTGACATTTGGATATATAGATATTAATCACCAAGTATTTCAAATTATGCAATAACTATACAGAGAAAGGAAAAAGAAAATGTTTACAATTTGGCCTGTTATTAACCATGGTGGTATTGGAAGAAGGAAGT